>CM055122.1:509990272-510477772 GCA_029206835.1 Rana muscosa
ATCTATCTATCTATCTATCATTCTTCTATATACATAAGCATAAATGTCTGTGTATTATCTATCTGTCATCATCAAGTTATATACATATGGATTATATAGATCTATCTGTGTATCTATCTACATATGCATTAATTACATATATCAATATATTATATAAACGATCTATTTATCTATCTATACTATCAATCATCTATATATAGCTCTATCTATCTATCTATCTATCTATCTAGCATATATAAATCATCTATTTCCATACTATGTAGATCATTTAACTAATCTATCTATCTATCTATCTATCTATCTATCTATCTATCTATCTATCTATCTATCTATCTATCTATCTATCTATCATATATACATTATCTGTTTCCATACTTATTTACTGTAGATTGATCTATCTATCTATCTATCTATCTATCTATCTATCTATCTATCTATCTATCTATCTATCTATCTATCATATATACATGATCTATTTCCATACTACTCTATCTATCTATCTATCTATCTATCTATCTATCTATCTATCTATCTATCTATCTATCTATCTATCTATCATATATACATTATCTGTTTCCATACTTATTTAGATCTATCTATCTATCCATATACATAATATAGATATATCAGTCTGTTCTATCTATCTATCTATCTATCTATCTATCTATCTATCATACATACATTATATATTTCCATACTAATTTATCTATCTATCTATCTATCTATCTATCTATCTATCTATCTATCTATCTATCTATCTGTCTGTCTATCTATGAATCTCTCATTTTCTCTCCACCCATCTATGTATAGTATATGTATTGTGACTATCTCGGTGTGTAGTGACACCCCAGAATAAAGTGACCCCCTATACGCACTTGTTGATCCGGCAGGTTTGCTCATAGTGCTGAGTGTCCCCAGAAGTTGGTCCAGGTCCTTGTGTTGCAGTCCAGTGATGACAGGTCCAGTCCAGCAGTCACAGCTCTCCCAGCCCTCCAAGCATCCTGGTCTTCTCACACTTTAGGAATCAGCAGGGCAAACTTTTATCAAAGTGTCACCAGTGTTCTGCCAGTCTTCCCCGACTCCGACACCCCAGCAAATGTCCCCAGATGAGGGATAGAAGAAAAAGTTTGGGTAGACTCCTTGGAAGAAGCAGGGGCTCAGCTGTCAGTGTCAGGTGGAAGGGACAAGTGTTGATTGCCTTGGGCAGGCTTCCAGCTAGGTGGGTGAAGGAGCAGGGAGAGCTTGACACTATAGGCAGTTCTATGGAGACAAGGCAGGCTTTGCAGAAGTTCAGCGCACTGAATGACTTTGTGCTTTGAGCCGCAGGCTATAGCCCTTAGAATAAAACGGGGACAGCAGAAAGTGACAGGACACTGGGGAGGAGAGAAGTGCTCCCTGTGCCCACTGAGAGCTGCCCTGCTCTTCTCCACTGCTGGAGGAGCGTGACGTCACTAGTCTGGATATTAATGAGCCTCCCTATGCTCAGGCAAGGCTCAGCTCTCTATGCTGACAGTACGCTACCTGCATTAGACCTGTGTGTGTCCAGTCCAGGTCAGTACCCTAGGCTGACTCCTGCCTGGCAAGGACATCCCTGGAGCACTTAGATTGCTCAGGTACTGTGTATGTCTGTTCCATTGTCACATGTCCCCTCTCCTCTGCACTAATCCAATTTGTGTCATAGGTCACTCTCTTTATTATTTCGATGAGCAGCCCTATTTAGGCGTTTGGCAAACTTTCTAGGAGTGATCTTCCATTTTTCTGTGCCAAGTGCTTTTATTGATGGGATTGAGAAGTAGATGAGTGTACAGGACAAGAAAAGTCCATCTGGACTCTGTAGGACTGCTGGATGGTCCAAAGTTATGTGGCAGCCACTGACTGTCATGTAGAGGAACTCCTCCCAGCTGGTGCCACCCAGTTCATGTACACAGCTGGTACCAGCTTCTTCACCCCTTTATTTTTTATTGAAGATATCTAGGATGACTTTTATTGTGGCTAGGAATCTATGGTGGCCATGTTATTTGTCTATTTTTCCATTTTTGTATTATTATTTTTGTATTATTAATTGTATTTTATTGTTACTATATAAATGTATTTATTTTTTTATCTCATACATACATATATTACACATGATGATATACATTTTTAAATCTGTCTTTCTCTCTCTCTCTCTCTCCTTCTCTCTCTCTCTCTTCTCTCTCCCCCTCTCTCTTCTCTCTCCCCTCTCTTCTCTCTCCCTCTCTCTTCTCTCTCTCTCTCTTCTCTCTCTTCTTCTCTCTCTTCTCTCTCTCTCTCTTCTTCTCTCTCTCTCTCTTCTTCTCTCTCTCTTCTCTCTCTCTTCTTCTTCTCTCTCTCTCCGCGCTCTCTCTCTCTCTCTCTCTCTCTCACATACGTATCTGCTCTTCCCAGTACCACTTGCATGATGATATCTAAAAGTTCTAGCAAGACAGGCACCTCTCCTGTTATATAGATAACAGCTAAATAAACTAGGATAGGCAGACAATAGTGACAGACTTTGATGCCCCATGCAAGTAGGACACCCCCTGAAGAATGCAATTAGTTTGACATATTCATTCTATGTTGTTAGTCCTGGTACTCACTCTATAAAAAGGGAAACATGTTGTACAACATGTTATTTCAATCACACATACATATTTACAAATAATGACTGTGATTTGTATTAAACACTTATGTTTGAAGCAACTCGATGAAAGCAAAGTGATTTCTGATTGTTCCACTGCCTCCTCACATTTCACCGCAAGGGGCGCCCTCCTATTGACTTCATTGTAGAGCAATCCTGAAGGGTAGTTGGGTATTTCAATTTCAGCCCCTTGATATAGAGAATGTAGGAGCTGACCTATGTGACCTGCTCAGTTATGGAAATGTGTATGTTGAACTGGCAATCCAATTCCCTGCCAATAGTAGTTCTTGCAAGGGCTAATTTTCCAAACATACTGGTAAATTTACATATATTTATATACAATTTAATATATTTATATGCATACAGAGGCAATTTATTTTTTTATTATTTCATCAGTCATTCTTTCAGAACATGGTTATATCCAGTATTTTATGACATGCTGACACCTACAGAAAACTTAAATTCTGGACCTCTGTGAGTTTTAGTCTTCATAAAAGATCTATTTATAAATGTTTTCACGCAATTCTTTATACAATATTCACATATTTTCTAATGAGATTTTAATTGTGAAATTTTGTGAATTCTGGGTGAATGTTATGTGTGAAAAAATTCATAAATGTTCCTAAACATTTGCAAGGTGAATCACATTTAATAATCTACTAATTTACTAATCTTCTTCATTGATCTCAATGAGAAATTGAATGTATTTTGTCCTAATCTCCCCTTGTAATATTCAATTAAAAACATGTCATGCCACCCCATATTTGTAGCACCAAGCAATGTATATAAACAAGTACCGCTTCTAGTAGGAATTTAAGAAATGGTTAAACTTTTTACCTATATAAAACCGCCAGTTTATTTTATTATGCTCATGAAATAAATAGGATTTAACAAACATTTAATTAGGATTCTGTTGATCTTAATAAAATTAATAAAGCATTCCTTGAAATAGCACTAGGCATATGCAAATGACTGATCTAAATTTTCGCATGCCAATTAGAACATGCCATTGATATGCAGAGAAGACTATTAGCTCTTTGAATATTTTAGCCTCATTATGTTGGAAATTCACCCAGAAAGTCAGAGCCTTGTGTAGAGACGGTTTAAGGACAAGTGTTCCCGATTTTCCACTTCCTTGAACATTAGCACCAAAAGTCTTCCCCCCCCCCCCCCCCCCCCTTCTAATCTAGACTAATACAAACTAACACAAACTAATACAACTTTTACACCAACACAATGGAAAACTAGAATGACTTGCCAAACAAGATGATAGATCACGAAACAAAATTCCAATGTACAATATATATATATATGTGTGTGTGTGTGTTATCTGTTTAAGTTCGGGGAAAAGCTTAATATAAGATGTATAAATATAAATGTAAATAATGTAAATGCTTTACCTAAAA
The DNA here is from genome assembly GCA_029206835.1 of Rana muscosa. Lineage (NCBI taxonomy): Eukaryota > Metazoa > Chordata > Amphibia > Anura > Ranidae > Rana > Rana muscosa. Next base: position 509,994,317 of record CM055122.1, read on the forward strand.
ATAATTTTATATGTATATATATATATATATATATATATATAAATGATGGTATTATTAATTTTAAAACACTGTGACAGTTACAACATTTTTAAAGGAACTGTCAGCTTGTCACCTTTAACTTTTTACCGTAATTACCAGTTGAGCTCGCGCAGCTCCGCAGACCAGCCACCTCTTTATGCACATGGCACAGGGCATTGCAACGCTTCTAATCCTAGAAAAGCAGCCATTTTCCAGTTTAATGTCATTAGAAGCTGCTAGTGGGGATTTCATTAGTGGCGATAATCTCTCGCATTCTCCACATGGAGGACCGCAGTGTTCAGCCCCAGCCCTCACGGCTCACAGGCATGGGCTGATTGGGACAAGTTAATTGGTTACATGTAGGATGCTAATAGGATTAATTCAGTGTTTCATTCATTACCCCATGCAGCAATCTATTTTATTTCCTACATTTGCTTTAACCATACTGTTTATTCCCCAATGGTGTTCTAATATATGTCTGTCTATCTATCTATCTATCTATCTATCTATCTATCTATCTATCTATCTATCTATCTATCTATCTATCTATATATATATATATATATATATATATATATATATATATATATATAGTATGAATATGTACAACATATATTATGCATTAATATATTATGTAGATATAGATATATATATGAGATTGTAGGATTGTGTATTTTATATCTATCTATATATATCTATATCTATATATCTATACATATATATAGATATATATATTTCAATATATATATATATATATATATATATATATATATATATATATAAATATATATTTATATATATAAAATACACAATCATACAATCTCATATATATATCTATTTATCTATATAGATAGATATCTATCTATCTATAGATATTATATATATCTATAGAAAGATATCTATCTATCTATATCTATCTATAGATAGATATAGATATATATCTATATCTACAGATATATATCTATATATACAGTAGATATATCTATACAGGCATACCCCACTTTTAAGTACACAATGGGGTTTATTTACTATCGCTGGAGAGTGTGCAAAATCAGGCTCACTTCTGCATAGAAACCAATGAGCTTCTAACCCCAGCTTGTTCAATTAAGCTTTGGTAATAAAACCTGGAAGCTCATTGGTTTCTATGCAGAAGTGAGCCTGATTTTGCACTCTCCAACGATAGTAAATAAACCCCATTGTGTACTTAAAAGTGGGATATGCCTGTATATATATATATATATATATATATATTTATATATATATATCTATATATATCTATATATAGATATAGATATATATATCTATATATAAAAAAATAATATATATATATATATATATATATATATATATATATATATATATATATATTAATATAAATTATTCCTAATTATATACGTATATTCTTTTAAATATTGCACCATTTTATTGAGTCTCCTCCTTTACATATGAAGGACTGCATGTTCCACAATTCCCTAATTACAGTTTTCCCCTGTCTGTCAGTCTGCAATAATTAATTAAGTAATTGGAATGAAGGTTCCATTGAAATAATACATTTACTGTACACTGGTCACTGCCATGTTAAATTATTTGCAGTCAGCGTCCAGGCGGCACACAGAAGTATCTAGAGGTCTGACTCCATGTGTGTGCTGTTTATGGGTTGCCTGTTCTCTGCAACAGGTTGAGAGACTTAAAAGTGCAATTTGCAATTAGGTTTATGTAAGAATCTGAATTTCCAGTCTTAAAGCATTAAAACTATGGAATTGTACTCATGAAAGATTTATATTTGCTTCTCTAATTAGATTTAGCCAGTTTGTTCAAAATTGATTTTTAAGAGTCAGAGTCAGGAGTCAGCACAACCACAAGCTTGTCTCCAAGTGAATAACTTTTTTTTATTGCATGATCACATAGATAAGCAAGTTTTTGGGATCATGCAAAGTCTCTTCATCAGGCATATGAAAATATATAACAAACAGACCTTTAAAGAGGTCATCTACTAATAGAAAGTGAGACATCCCAGTGACCCTGACAGCACAGTGATGTCATATTTGCCCAAAAACAATGTAAACAATAACCAAGTATACAGCTACTGCAAACATACAGTTTGCAATCTATTAACAATATCTACAGGGAATACACAGGGAGAGGTTGGTACCACCTGCTCAATAATATTGGCACATTAGGCCTAAACATACCAGAAATGTACACTGTCAAAATAAGCGTAGAGACTGGTATTGCAATTCAAAAGCAATGAAAACCATTGTACCAAAAAAGTGTCCTGTGTGAAAAAGTAAGAGGCAATAAGAGAAAGAACATAAGTAGAGACAGCACACCAATGAGAGAGTTAGGAAAAGTAGACAAATCAGACTAGATAGGGAAAGAAAGAGAAAAAACACAGGTGTCAGTTTAATGACAAAAACAACACACATACAACATAAGTGTCCACAAAATGAATACAATTAATACAATATAGCACAAGGAGATTACTAAAACTGGAGCAGACAGAATCTAGAGCAGCTGTGTGCACTAACCAGTGAGCTTCTAACTTCATCTTCAGTTAAAGTGATAATAAGCCTTCAGGTTTTTTAAGCACTTTCAGCAACTGATTAGATCACTGAGCATGTTTTAAGTATATTTTAATCTATGAATCTCATGTTCAGTTTATGCTGGTGCCGTGATCACTGGTGCCTCAGATTTCCTGTTCCAAGGTTTTCTCTTGCAGCATCCTATAGAGCCATCCTTTCATGCAAGGTGTAGAGTTGTGATGTGCAGAAAAGAAACACACAGCCCCATAGTCTAAGATGAGAAGGCACCCCTGCTTCTTCCTCCTCCTCCCCTCTCCATTCTCAGACTGACTGGAGACTATGCACTGTCCACTGTTAAATCTTTCCTGTGAAGACTGGAAGTTTGGAAGTTCAGGGGAGCAGCACTGAGAGAGCAGGAGTCAGCAGCACTGAATGTTGTAAAAGGGAGCTGTGGTGGGGAGTTTAACAAATAGTTCACTGGGGATCGTTTTTTTTTTTTTTGGAGCAATGTGTTAAACTAAAAAAATTGCTGGCAACAGGACCGTCCGAATCGGTGCGACTTTGCGGCACCACACTGATTCAAAAAAGTAGTTCCTGCACTACTTTTGGCGACCTCTGGGGCAATTTCAATAGACATCTGTACATGAACCCGCACATATGTCTCTCAAATCTCCCCCTGAAGTCAGACTAAAATGCGGGATTGAAATCGTGCGAGTTCAGCTAAACTCCCATGATTTCAAACCCGCATTCAGCGTGAACCTAGGCTTAATAATACTTTAACCCAGGTTCACACTGGGCTGTGGGAGTGAAGCCGTGCGAGTTCAGCTGAACTCGCACGATTTCACTCCCGCTGATCAGTCCCGATTTCGGCTGAGATTACAGGGACATCTGTGCAGGTTTCTGCACAGATGTCAATGTAAATCGCGGGCCGAAATCGCAAAAAGTAGTACAGAAACTACTTTTTGAAATCGGTGCAGCGCCGCAGATGCAGCGTCGCACCGATTAGGACGGTGCCATTGCCGGAAATTTGCAGCAAATACCGCCGTTTTGACATTCGATTTGACATGCCAAATCGCATGTCATAACGCACCAGTGTGAACCAGGGCTTAAGCTTTGAAAATGAACACTAGAAACTTGATTGGATATCTTGTACAGCTGCTCTAGATTTGGGCTGCTCCAGTCTTAATAAATTCCCCATCAAAAAGTAAAAAGTATAAAGGTCTGTTATGCACTTGGATCACATGCATGAGTCAAAAGTGTTAAACAGTAAAAAGGGAAAACTGCGGCGCTTAAAGTGATAATATACTCGTGAAGTATATAGTGGAACACCATATATAAGTGCACAAAACAATAAGAATTATATACATACACCTAAAAAGGCTGTATAGCAATATGCATAAAGAAAACACATATAAAATGAAATAAACAAAAATTATGAACAATATAAAGATATATATTGCCGGCAGTGAAATTATACGTGAAGATCAACACCAACTAAGTGATAAACCAATAATGGTAATATTGTGAATGAAAGTCCAAAAATCACAAAGGTGAATAAGTGGCTGTGAATTAGGTTTGTCTGCAGGTAGTCCACCACCGTAGAGATCCAAGGCTTACCAGACAAGATGGACCCAACAAGGCATACACCTGATGGGTCTAAAAGAGCTTGATGGTGTATCACACCAAAGGGGGTACAGCGAGCACAACTTCCAATAGAAACCAGAAGAGGATGTATCACAGCATTGACTTCAATGAATATCCACCTTGGAGATGGGCCACAGTACTTCACAGAAAGCTCTTCCGCAATGTTTATATATTAAAAGGAAAAAAGTGGGGCCACATAGTGTAATTCCGTAAACAAGAGGAACATTTATTGTAAAAACATAAAAATGGTCACTCACATTTATGAAGACATTTAAAAGCGTTGTAATCAAAATGATGCAGTGGCATCAGCAGAGCCCTCCCCGACGCGTTTCATCCTAATAAGGCATCATCTGGGGTCAAGAAGTGTTAAACAGTGCTATTAATTTTAGAGCTACAGGTAGAGTGGGTTATGTACCAGAAGCAGAAGCGGAAATAAAGTAAAATAGAAGTATAGTAAAAGACAAAATAGTATTAACCTCCCTGGCGGTATGATTCTGTCTGGAATTATGTACCAAAAGCGGTACAATTATTTTGCATGGAAATTTGGTGTTATGTATTGTAGACCTGCAATTCTTAGTAATTACTAAGGCCCCTTTCACACTGGGAGGTTTGCAGGCCTGCAAACCGAGCCTAAACAGCGGCTGCTGTCTCTCCAATGTGAAAGCCTGAGGGCTTTCACACTGGAGCAGTGCGCTAGCAGAACGTGAAAAAAAGTCCTGCTAGCCGCATCTTTGGAGCGGTGAGAGGAGCGATGTGTTTACCGCTCCTCCACCGCTCCTTCCCATTGAAATGAATGGGACACCGCGGTAATACCGCCCACAAACCGCGGCTGTAGCCGCGGTTTGTGGGTGGTATTAACCCTTTTTCGGCCGCTAGCGGGGGTTAAAACCGCACTGCTAGCGGCCGAATACCTCAGCAATCCCAACGGTATAACGCCACCGCACCTACCGCCCCAGTGTGAAACCGGCCTTACTTAAGCCTTACTTAAACCTGACCAAACAAGAGTCTAGTAGACATCCCGGGTATGATAAAGTTTGAAACACAAAATCATAAATTATAATATAATAAATAACTATAAATAACTATAACAAATAGTAATGTAATTATAATAAAAAATGTTCAATAATGTAATCAAATCAAAAACACTGAAATTTGCTCAGTTGCAGAATTGTCGCTGTCATTAGATTTAGTGTTTGATGATGAATTTCCCCACAAATCGCTATCGCTCAATTCTGCAAGTGATTCTAATTTATTATCGCTGTTTTCCAGCTGGTCTAAAACCACTTTTGATGTAAAGGGACACTTTTTGGTTGCTATGGACAATCTCCAAATTCCAGACAGTTTTTATAATATAAAAGTGCATGCAGGGCACTGGGCAGACCACTAGGGACAAAGGGGGTGTGTAATTATTTGATACAGTACTGTAATCAGTAAGATTACAGTATACTGTATGTGTATTGTGTGTTTCACTTTTTGAATTTGGGGCCGAACTCCGTCCCCGTGCGCCGCAACGTCGCAGGGAACGGAGCTCGGAACTCGGCAGTGTGGATCGAGCGAGGAGACAGCTCGCACACACTGCGGGAGGACATTGCAGGATCCAGGGAACAAGGTAAGTAACTTCCCTGTATCCTGCAATGCAATCCCGAGTCTGGCTTGGGGTTACCGCTCTTAGCATGAAAAACTCACCCCGAGCCTGACTCGGGATTACCGCTAAGGAGGTTAAAGAACTCCTCACCCACTTACCTGAATAATAAGTTCACGGCTCTAGTAGTCCCAGGGCCGCTGATAAGGCAGTACAGCCAGCCTTCCGGTACCAGGCCCAGGCCCCATCAGTTCAAAAGGGGGGCCTTGGCACCTGCAGAGCAGGAGGGCTGACTGTACTGTCTAATTGCTGATACTTGTGACTCTTGTGGATTCCCCTGCAGTGCTGCTGGCTTCTACTCTTTTTTCTCCCTCTGGCTGCGCTGCAGGGGGATTGGAACGTTAATCTGTGCCCCTTCCACACATCTGCTGTTGGATCTACCCGTGTACCCCTCTCCTCTGCAGCACTGCTGGCTTCCTTCCTCTCCTCTCCCACTGGCAGCTGCTATGGGCACACAGGGGGCTCGATTTCAGGATGGAGAGTGGGGAGGAGACCTGTAAATATGTCATATATACCGGCTCCTTCCCTTCCTGAATGAACATAATGTAGTCATGGATTAGTACCAATCCTTCCTGTGTCCATTCATCACTGAAGCATAGTAAACTGTGTTTACTATTCTTCAGTTTGTGAATGAACAGGAAGTCTCAGAGCTCTTTTGATTCACTCATTGTCCAGTGCAGCCGAGGCTGCAGAGAAAGGGAGTGATTAATCTACTGTATGTCCTCGGTCCCTTTCTCTGTCTCAAATGTGACCCCTGATATTTCACCAAAGACCCTCCAAAAGGGCAATGAGAAATATATAAAAAAAAAATGAAATAAAAAAATAAAATATTATATTTTTTTTAATTCTAATTAAAAAAAAAAAATTGCAAGACTTGTTTAAATATACTTTGCTCTCTGAAAAGCAGTCAGCTCTTCAGAGAGCATTTGACAGGTGGTGCAAGGTGTTTCCAGAAGCATAGCATCGCTGCTGTGACATTTTAACTACTTCAGCCCCAGAAGAATTTACCCCCTTCCTGACCAGAGCATTTTTTGCGATTCGGCACTGCGTCGCTTTAGCTGACAATTGCGCAGTCGTGCGACGCTGTACCCAAACAAAATTGACGTCCTTTTTTTCCCACAAATAGAGCTTTCTTTTGGTGGTATTTGATCACCTCTGCGGTTTTTATTTTTTGCACTATAAACAAAAAAGGAGCGACAATTTTGAAAAAAAAGCAATATTTTTTACTTTTTCTATAATAAATATCCCCAAATTTTTTTCTCAGTTTAGGCCGATACGTATTCTACATATTTTTGGTAAAAAAAATCGCAATAAGCGTATATTGATTGGTTTGCGCAAAAGTTAATAGCATCTACAAAATAGGGGATAGATTTATGGCATTTTTATTAATATTTTTTTTTTAACTAGTAATGGCGGCGATCTGCAATTTTAATCGGGACTGCGACATTATGGCGGACACATCAGACACTTTTGACACTATTTTGGGACCATTGTCATTTATACAGCGATCAGTGCTATAAATAGCCACTGATTACTGTATGAATGACAATGGCAGGGAAGGGGTTAAACACTAGGGGGCGATCAAGGGGTTATGTGTGTCCTAGGGAGTGATTCTAACTGTGGGGGGATGGGCTACCACTGACATGACAGTGATCACTGCTCCCGATCACAGGGAGCAGTAGATCCCTCTAATGTCACTAGGCAGAACAGGGAAATGCCTTGTTTACATAGGCATCTCCCCGTTCTGCCTCTCCACACCGCAATCGCGGGCCGCCGGCGAACATCGAGTTTGCGGGACCCACGAGCACACTCTCGAGGCACCCGCTAGGCAGCAAATTTAAAGGGACGTACAGGTATGCCCATTTGCCTGCCCGTGCCATTCTGTTGAGGAATATCGGCGTGCGTCGGTCAGGAAGCAGTTAAATAAAATATTCTTTGTTTAATCTTGTGGGTGGGCGCTGTCAGGTAGGCTGTACGGGGCCTTCTAACAGCAGCCCTGAGTAGCCCATTGTTTATTTCCTTCGGTCGTGAAAACAAAAGGTCCATACCTCTGTATGGACCTGGAGCTAGGGGAAGAGTCAGCAGGAGTCGGTGCACCTACCCTAGTTGCATTGCTCTACAGGCTTCAGTGCAAAAAATAATAATAAATGTGCATTTATTTTATTTTATTTTATTTATTATATATTTTTATTTATTTATTCACAAATGTGGGTGTATTTATTCAATTTTTGGAAAAGGTGGATCATGCCTTTAAATACACAGGTTCCCCTTGGGTAATTCTTGCTAGTGCTAATCTGATAATGCTTCTGTGAAAATGTAATTTGAAAGAATCAATTGTTTTGTCAACATACAGTACTGTGCAAAAGTTTTAGGCAGGTGTGGAAAAATGCCGTAAATTAAGAATTGTTTCAGAAATAGAAGCGTTAATAGTTTGTTTTTTATCAATTACCGGTAACAAAATGGAAAGTAAATGAACAGAAGCGAAATACAAGTCAAATCGATATTTGGTGTGACCACCCTTTGCCTTCAAAACAGAATCAATTCTTCTAGGTACACTTGGACTTCTAGGCTGTCTATGTGGATGTAGACTGCCTCAAATCCTTCTGTCTCTTCATGAAATCCCACGCAGACTCAATGATGTTGAGATCGGGGCTCTGTGGGGGCCAAACCATCACTTCTAGGACTCATTGCGCTGAAAATAGTTCTTAATGACATTGGCTTTATGTTTGGTGTCCTTGTCCTGCTGCAGAATAAATTCTTGTATTCCACATGGGATGGGAGGTATAGCTTTTTGGTAGTAATTCTTCCACGAAGGCCACTTCTGGCCAGACAGCAGATGGGTGTACCTGGATGCCACTGGTTTCCACCAGCTCTGTGTTGATGGCACTGCTGGACATATTCCAGTGTCGAAGGGAAGTAAGCATGATGTGTCTTGCATCTGCTGCATTAAGTTTTCTTTTGCCATCCGCTGCATCTACGGAACTCAACATTGCACATTTCTTTTTGTTTTGTCAAATGAACTTGAACAGCATGAACAACAACACATCTTGAAACCCCAGCCTGCTTTGAAATCTTTGCCTTGTAGACACCTTGCTGATACAGTATAACTACCTTGTGTCTTGTTGCTGTGCTCATTCTTGCCATGGTGTCCTCAAACTATCTCCCACGGGCCGGGTACAGCCCGCCTAGGTAATTTACCCAGCCGCGGGGGGTGTGTCCAAGTGAGCCACAGCAGATGATTTTAATCCCAGTCACTACTTCCTGGCCAGTCCGATCATCCCTTCGCCACCAACTTGGCCATCTCCTGGGCTCTCTGAGCTGCATCAATTCCCTGGGTCACACTAATCAGCTTCTGTGTTCCCTGTTATAACCTTCAGGGGCACCAAGCACTCAGCCGCAAGGAAAGCCCCTTTCAGCATTTCGGCTTCAGGACTAGGTACGTGACACGCCATTATTCCTCACCCAGTTTTAACCCGCCTAGCGGTATTCCCGAGTCTGTCTCGGGGTAAGATTTCAGTACCTAAAGCAGTAACCCCGAGTCAGACTCGGGATCGCATCGCAGGATACAGGGGAGGATACAGGGGAAGTTACTCACCTTGTCCCTGGATCCTGCAATGTGTCCCCGCTGTGTGAGCGAGCTGTCATCTCGCTCGATCCACACTGCCAAGTGCCGCCGAGCTCCGTTCCCTGCGACGTTGCGGCGCACGGGGTGGAGTTCGGAGCCAAATTCAAAAAGTGAAACACACAATACACATACAGTATACTGTAATCTTACTGATTACAGTACTGTATCAAATAATAACACACACCCTTTGTCCCTAGTGGTCTGTCCAGTGTCCTGCATGCACGTTGATATTATAAAAACTGTTCTTTCTGCCTGGAAACTGGAGATTGTCCATAGCAACCAAAAAGTGTCCCCTTACATCAAAAGTGGTTTTAGACCAGCTAGAAAACAGCGATAATAAATTAGAATTACTTGCAGAATTGAGCGATAGCGATTTGTGGGGAAATTCGTCATCAAACACTAAATCTAATGACAGCGACAATTCTGCAACTGAGCAAATTTCAGTGTTTTTGATTTAATTACATTATTGAATAATTTTTATTTATATTATATTATTATTTGTTATAATTATTTATAGTTATTTATTATATTATAATTGATGATTTTGTTTTTTGAACTTCATCATACCCGGGATGTCTACTAGACTCTGGTTTGGACAGATTTAAGTGAGTTATTCCTAAGAATTACAGGCCTACAATATAAAACGCCAAATTTCCATGCAAAATAATTGTACTGCTTTCAGTACCTAAAATCTGACAGAATCATACCGCCAGGGAGGTTAAGCCTCCTACTCAGCTGTTTCAGTCAGACAATATACCTAAGGAGTTGTTTGGAGCCTTTAGAAATTTTAACACCAGGAATCTAATAAGCCAAAAAGTGCCTATTCTGGAGATAGGCAGATAGCTATATAAAGTGGGTCAAAAAAGTATTTAGTCAGCCACCAATTGTGCAAGTTCTCCCACTTAAAAAGATGAGAGGCCTGTAATTGTCATCATAGGTATACCTCAACTATGAGAGACAAAATGTGGAAACAAATCCAGACAATCACATTCTCTGATTTGGAAAGAATTTACGGTATTTGCAAATTATGGTGGAAAATAAGTATTTGGTCACTATCAAAAGTTCATCTCAATACTTTGTTATATATCCTTTGTTGGCAATGACAGAGGTCAAACGTTTTCTGTAAGTCTTTACAAGGTTGTCATACACTGTTGCTGGTATGTTGGCCCATTCCTCCATGCAGATCTCCTCTAGAGTAGTGATGTTTTGGGGCTTTCGCTGGGCAACAAGGACTTTCAACTCCCTCCAAAGGTTTTCTATGGTGTTGAGATCTGGAGACTGGCTAGGCCACTCCAGGACCTTGAAACGCTTCTTATGAAGCCACTCCTTCATTGCCCGGGCGGTGTGTTTGGGAGCATTGTCATGCTGAAAGACCCAGCCACGTTTCATCTTCAATGCCCTTGCTGATGGGAGGAGGTTTGCACTCAAAATCTCACGATACATGGCCCTATTCATTCTTTCATGTACACGGATCAGTCGTCCTGTTCCCTTTGAGGAGAAAGAGCCCCAAAGCATGATGTTGCCACCCCCATGCTTCACAGTAGGTATGGTGTTCTTTGGTTGCAACTCAGCATTCTCTCTCCTCCAAACACGACGAGTTGTGTTTCTACCAAACAGTTCTACTTTGGTTTCATCTGACCATATGACATTCTCCCAATCCTCTTCTGGATCATCAACCGCCGAATCAGCTCACCATCCATGGCCCACCTGGTTTTTCATTGCAGCCTCACCAGTGTCCATCAGTGCAGCCAACTCCAGTGCCCATCAATGCAGCCTGATCACTGGGGCAGGTTACATGGGGTGTTTGGGGGGGGGAGATGGGGGGTCAGCTAGGGGTGTCAGGGTCTCTCACCTCAGCAGGTCCTTGCATACCACGGTCTCCTGGGGGGGGCTAACGCTCCTGATCCTGGGGTCATGTTGCAGCCAGCGCCCAGCCCTGCAGCCCTGCGTCCCGACTCCCTGCCTCTGCCTGCTTCCAAGAATCCGGTCCCAGGGAGTTGTAGTTTCCTCTGCGCTGCTGTGTTTTCCACCCACCAGAAGCTTGAGTGCGGACTACAACTCCCGGAATGCAACAGCTAGTGGTCGGCCGCCATGGCCATGCCCCCAAACTGACTTCGTAGACCAGAGTAAAAAAGAAAATGGTAGCGGGCAGCGGCTGCCGGCCATTTTGAACATACGTTAGGGTGACCTGGGAGGCAATTGCCACCCTGCCCCCTGGCCCAGCCCTCCCCTGCTCTCTAGCAAACCTCAGATGGGCGGGGAGACAGTCTGGCACTGCAGGATCTGTGTCCTTAGCGGCGTAGTGTGTTACTGATGGTAGCCTTTGTTACGTTGGTCCCAGCTCTCTGCAGGTCATTCACTAGGTCCCCCCGTGTGGTTCTGGGGTTTTTGCTCACCGTTCTTGTGATCATTTTGACCCCACAGGGTGAGACCTTGCGTGGAGCCCCAGATCGAGGGAGATTATCAGTGGTCTTGTATGTCTTCCATTTTCTAATTATTGCTCCCACAGTTGATTTCTTCACACCAAGCTGCTTGTCTATTACAGATTCAGTCTTCCCAGCCTGGTACAGGTCTACAATTTTGTTTCTGGTGTCCTTCGACAGCTCTTTGGTCTTCACCATAGTGGAGTTTGAAGTGTGACTGTTTGAGGTTGTGGACAGGTGTCTTTTATACTGATAACAAGTTCAAACAGGTGCCATTAATACAGGTAATGAGTGGAGGACAGAGGAGCCTCTTAAAGAAGAAGATACAGGTCTGGGAGAGCCAGAAATCTTGCTTGTTTGTAGGTGACCAAATACTTATTTTTCACCATAATTTGCAAATAAATTCTTTCCAAATCAGACAATGTGATTGTCTGGATTTGTTTCCACATTTTGTCTCTCATAGTTGAGGTATACCTATGATGACAATTACAGGCCTCTCTCATCTTTTTAAGTGGGAGAACTTGCACAATTGGTGGCTGACTAAATATTTTTTTGCCCCAATGTAGCTATCTAGGTGCATAATATACTACTGCAACCTAAAATTGCTTGATCTTGGGGCAAGCCCAAAGAGCATGATATAACAAGAAAAAAATCTAAATAGGAAATGGAACTTTACGGTGCTAACTAACTCAGGAATAAGCATGAAACAGTAATAAATGATTAAAAATTATCTTGTATTGTTACACATAACTGTATAAAAACAGAACACATGATTGTAGCCTGATGTAGTTAAAAACAAAGTACAAAGTAGGTATGTCAAATACCGAGTAGAAATAGAGGGGGAAAGAGACCCCCTAAAAAGGAAGTCACGGGCGGACCAAGCAGCTTAGTAGGGGAAAATTTATTGCACAGTTTATAAATTACATGGAATACAAAATAGGTCACGGTCATGACACCACGGCAGTGACGCCTTTGACATCATGGATGATGCACTGCGTCACGTCAGTGCAAGCGCACTACACACCATGAGGACAGCGGTAGCCATTTCTGTGTAAGGAATTAGGACGGCGTACCCAGACGGCTCAACAGCGCAATAGCACAACTAGAGGACCTGCACTGTGATGCTCCCTGGACTTCCACATAGCAATCGAGCACCCCGAATGACTGGAATTGGGCTGTGTGAGACTCTCCTATAAGCAGATCCTCACGGAGACACCCGGGGAAATCTGTCAGCCATCAGAGACTCCTGCCTAACCGTCGAGTGAGCGGACCATTGGTCCTTTGACTGTCTAATCACTGCACAGCTATCCTAGTCCTGATCTGGCTTGAGTCAGTGGTTATATGCCACCCTCTGCAGTGTATATCACCAGTTGGACAATATGTCTATTCAGTTTATTCAGCGGCACTGGCTTTATAGGGCTTATCACTCAGTGTGCTGGTTCCTGATCCCTACACCCTTATATCTCCCAGGTGGGTGGTCAATGGTGGCTGGATATACACGTGTCCTGATGGTGCTTGACACCAGGACTTACGTGCTCACCTAACTGCCACTTCTTGTACCATATACTCTGATCCATTATCTGGTTTACATGGTGTGTGCTTGTTGTATGATTTGACGCAGCTTATTTTTATATAGACAATGTTGTCTTATTTTACATTTAGTGTAGGTGGTGGTGTGTACCTAGTTTTTGTATTCCATGTAATTTATAAATTGTGCAATAAATTTTCCCTTACTAAGCTGCTTGGTCTGTCCATGACTTCCTTTTCAGGGGTTCTCTTTCCCCCTCTATTTCTACTTTTGTCACAGCCCTAAGTCTCGGAGACTGCATCATAACTGGTGAGTCAGCAATTTAAGAGGCGCTGTACCTGTTACGCACATCCACTTGGCAGTGCAGCGTTTACATTATAGTGAGTTGATGTTTTTTTTTCTTTAGCACAATATGTCAAATACCACACACAATGCTGCCATAAACCCACTTTACACAATCATTTCACAGTAAAGTATATTACAAAACAAATATATTATAGAACCGTCCAAAATAAGTGTAATAAGGAGGATTTAATATCTCTACGTGTTTCGCTGTTGTAACTTCATCAGGAGAACTTAATGTGCTGGTAATAGAGAGTATGACAAATGTTAAAATATATACATAATAAAAAAAAAAAATGAAATACAACAACATTACATATAACCAATTCGGTGCTCACTACCAGCATATATCAACAGAGGAATCTCTCACCATCACCACCAGTAAAAAGAGAATTCGGCTTAACCCACAAAGATGGCAATGACCGCAGGCATCTTCACATTTAGAGAAGGTTAGTATTTGGCCAGGAAAAAAACCCGATAACATAATTTTTATATGGAAATGCTATGGAGTAGAACAAGTTGATAACTAAATATATGTTAAGACGAGACCCAATATCAAAATAGAAAGAGCAATGAGTGTGGCAATACGAAATATAATAGTGATGATGAGATTCGTTACAAGAACCCCTATGTGTATGACACAACATGTCAAAGATGGTAAAAAAAACAGGGGAGCATAATTTACCAGTTTTACTCAGCTATAAGATACAGCAGGAACTACATAAAAAATATTTGGATAGTTTCCAGAAACAGAAAACCTCTCCCAGTCCCACGTGAATAGTGTAAAAGGAACAAAGGTGTACGTTTAATATACCATGATATTTCACTGCTGCTGAGTTCACGGTTCTTCTCTGAGAAATCTGTTCTCCCCCTTGTGGCAGTTTAATATACGGTACAGTGTAGATCACTTCTCCCACTGTGAATAGAAGTGATCTACAAATGCTTTGAGAATCCCGAACGGCTTCTGTTGCTGTAATCTCGCGATACCTCGGGAGATTTCAGTATCAGAACCCCAAAGTGAAACACGAAGCACTCCACATACACTGCACATATTAACTTAATAATAAAGTTATAATCCCCCTTCCCAATAAACAGACACCCCATAACTGCAAAACATTATAATGATTAATACATAGGCATAACACATGTGCATATTTATGTGAATGGTGTATTCTGAAGTGATTGTACTGTATTTGTCATGCAGCTATGCACCATTCATATAAAAACAATAAATATATATATTAAATAGTTCAAAATAATATAAAAAAAGCATAACAATAAAAATATTAAATTAATAATTAAATATTAAATAAATAAATAAATAAATATATATATATATATATATATATATATATATATATATTTAAATTAAATTAAAATAAATCATTTTAAATAAAGAGAAACCCCTGTATGATAAAATTTGAATAGTCCATGAGCTGAACCAAATGTTAGGTTTAAAATAAATAAAAAATAATCAAAAGACTTAAATAAAATATAGAAAATGTAATTTAAATAATACCAGTTCAAAGGAAGTGGTTTTATGTTATTTTTATTACTCATCAAATTGAATTGATAAAAAAAGGCATTTTACAAATATATATGTTGTGTTAGAAAACTCCCATAATGTGTTAATAATGGTACAATCAGTGGCGGTGCGTCCATAGAGGGCGCCGGAGCGCCGCCCCCTCTTGCTCCTGCACCTCCACTGAAAAACAATACATAGGTTCATGCATTGCATGAACCTATGTATTGTCGCCGCTGCCGCCCACTATTCAGATGGCCGGCCCCCTGGTGAGCGCCGGCCATCTGAATTAGAGCGGTGGCCGGCGGTGGGTGTGTTTTGGAAGTGTCTATCCGAGCCAGCGGCTCTGATAGGCTTTCCGATTACAGCCCTCAGGCTGTAATCGGCTTCCAAATAGCTGACCAAGGGATGCACGGGGGGGTGCGTTCCTTGGTGATCACTGACACGCATCTCAGCCAATCAGGTTCACCGGATCTGGTTACCTGTAACCTGATTGGCTGAAGCGACATCGAGGGCGGGACTTGGAAGAAGACATCGAGGGAGGATTGCTGACCAGAGAGAGGTAAGTGCTGGGGGAAGCAATCTGGCGGTTTTTGAGGGGGCAAACTGGCGGCAATTGATGGGCACAGTGGTGACAATTAATGGGCACAGTGGCGACAATTGATGGGCACAGTGGCTGCGTTTGGACACAGTGAGGCTGCAATTGATGTTTTTTTTTTTTTGTTCGTTTGTTTGTGCCCTCCCCCAAAAATTTTGAGCACCAGCCGCCACTGGGTACAATCCTGTAAAAGTTAAGTTAAACTATTAAGCATTTGAGGGTATAAGATAGGAAGCAAGATGCAGGGTCAGAAAAAAAAGAGATTTGCAAAATTTTCTTACACACAAAATTTTCTTACACACAAAATATGGCGCGCAGAGCGTCGTGGTGAACAGTGGACATGTCTTAAATTGCGCTAAATATTGGCTTAAAGGGGGTGTTGTTAAAGAGAGTCTGAGATGACTTGTATAGTGCAGAATGTGGTAATGATAAATAGGGAGTGCAGAGTGTATGGTGGTGAGTAATATGTAAAGAAGAGGAGTGCGGAGTGTATGGAGGTGGGTAATATGTACAGGAGAGGAGTGTGGAATGTATGGCGGGGGGTAATATGTACAGGAGAGGAGTGTGGAATGTATGGCGGGGGGGGTAATATGTACAGGAGAGGAGTGCGGAGTGTATGGTGGGGGGTAAAATGTACAGGAGAGGAGTGTGGAGTGTATGGCGTTGGGTAGTATGTACAGGAGAGGAGTGTGGAGTGTATGGCGGGGGTAGTATGTACAGAGAGAGGAGTGCGGAGTGTATAGCGGGGGGGTAATATGTACAGGAGAGGAGTGTGGAGTGTATGGCGTTGGGTAGTATGTACAGGAGAGGAGTGTGGAGTGTATGGCGGGGGTAGTATGTACAGAGAGAGGAGTGCGGAGTGTATAGCGGGGGGGGGTAATATGTACAGGAGAGGAGTGTGGAGTGTATGGAGGTGGGTAATATGTACCTGAGAGGAGTGCGGAGTGTATGGCGGGGGTAGTTAGCGGAGAGAGGAGGAAGAGGAGTGCAATACCACCTCCTGATAGTCTGTCAGTCACTGCTATATCACCTTGGTGGTGGGGCACTCCGAAGGATGTAAGGGGGCACTCTGGAGGAAGTAAAGGGGCACTCTGGAGGCACTAAGGGGGCACCCTGGAGGTTGTAAGGACTGATGTAACGGGCCACTCTGGTCCTCCAGAGTGCCCCCTTACATCCTCCTCCAGAGTGCCCCCTTACATCCCCCTCCAGAGTGGCCCCTTACATCCTCCTCCAAAGTGCCCCCTTACATCCCCCTCCAGAGTGCCTCCTTACATCCGCCTCCAGAGTGCCTCCTTACATCCCCCTCCAGAGTGCCTCCTTACATCCCACTCCAGAGTGTCCCCTTACACCCCCCTCCAGAGTGCCCCCTTAGTACTACTGTACAAAGGGGCACTCTGGAGAAAGTAAAGGGGCACTCTGGAGAAAGTAAGGGGCGGAAGTAAGGGAGCACTCTGGAGGAAGTACGGGGGCACTCTGGAGGCACACAGATAGTACCTCCAGAGTGCCCCCTGCAGAGAGTCCTGAGGAGTGATGGCCATTAATCCATGCCAGGTGAATGTTAGGAAAAGCAGAGCACACCACCCACCTCATGGCTGCCCTATTCCAGTCCTGCTTGCTCTCTCCCTGCCACAGCCCTGACATAAGCCCGGTCCAGCCTGTGGTGTATGTCCACATGTTATCATGTTATGTTTTTAGAGATCTTTATATATGTATGTATGTGTGTGTGTACAGTATATATGGCGTTTTTCAAACAGGCGTACTAACATATACACTTATGCAAACGCAGTGTTTACTGGACTCATCTGATGCTCTTAATTTTACAGCCATGCATGTACACATCACAGTATCGGTTGTACTTTTGTAGCCACAACACTGCCTTTGCACGGTTGTACAATGTAATACACAAATGTGAAGGACTTGAAGGAGATGTGTATATATATTGTGACAGCAGGAAGGTAAAGTCACCTGGTTGCATCCAGGGGGGTAGATATATTTCGCCCAGATTCAGGCTTTACGCCGACTTATACAGCTAGGTGGAGAGTTGTATAAGCCCAGCTGAGACTAGTGGGCTCATGGATGACTCATACCTCTAGGGAGAGGGCTGGGCGTCGTGCAGACAGGGAGTTGATGAGACCAGCTGAACCTTGTCAGCTCATTTAGGCCTCTATAAGAAACTCCCAGCTTCATTAGATGTTAGCTCATGCCTGGAAGCAGACCTGTGTGGACTGTCTAGGGAGAGTGAACCCCTGTGCGGTGAGAGGAAGCCTGTGTGGCTATATTTTGCTTGGACATTTAAAACCAGGATTTATTTTGTTTATGTT
Organism: Rana muscosa; assembly: GCA_029206835.1. Taxonomy (NCBI): domain Eukaryota; kingdom Metazoa; phylum Chordata; class Amphibia; order Anura; family Ranidae; genus Rana; species Rana muscosa. Next base: position 510,012,502 of record CM055122.1, read on the forward strand.
TTTTTTTGCCTTGCTGTGTTTTTGTCACTGTAAATAGAAAATAAACCGCACCTTTTTGATTTTGAAAACCACAACCTCCGTCTGCTGGGCCTGTTTTTGGGTGGGGAGCCCATCCCGGGGGTCACACACACCCGCTGCCGAGCTAACCCCCTCACAGTTGGTGGAGAACCAGTGGCAGTTTTTTTTTAAGCCAGCATGGAGGAGATACTGAAACAGCTGGCTCTAGCAAATGCCAATCAACAGCAGACAAATGCAGGTTTGCAAAGGAGCCTTGCAGCCCAGCAGCAAGCTCATCAACAGAGCCTTGCAACTTTACAACAGAGTCTGGAGGCTCAGCAACAAGCCCAACAGCAATCTGAGGCCCGCTTCATAGACCTGTTGCAGAAGCAAGAGCAGAGACTACAACAACAGATGGAAGCAGTAATGCAGCAACGTCCGCAGACCAGTGAGGAAAGCCGTCCCACTAATACCGCGTCCTTTGGGGTGAGTCGTTTATTGACAAAAATGACTGGAGAGGATGATCCAGAGGTATTTTTGACCACATTTGAAAGGACCGCTGAAAGAGAAAAGTGGCCTGAGGAGCAGTGGGCTGGACTAGTGGCTCCTCTGTTAACTGGTGAATCGCAGAAAGCTTACTATGACCTAGAGCCTAACCAAGCAAAAGACTATGTGATGCTAAAAGCTGAAATATTGGCAAGGCTGGGTGTCACCCTGGCTGTCCGGGCTCAGCGTGTGCATAACTGGACTTTCCAGCTTGGAAAACCCCCCAGGTCTCAAATGTATGATCTCATTCACCTGAGCAGAAAGTGGCTACAGCCAGAGACTTTGTCCGCACCAAAGATTGTGGAACGTGTTGTAATGGATCGGTTTTTGAGAGCTCTTCCTACTGCCATCCAAAAGTGGGTAAGCCATGGAGACCCAGAGACGGCCGATGGTCTTGTGGATCGTGTGGAGAAATACTTGGCTACAGAGAACCTGACGGCCTCTTCCAGAGACACTCGGACTTTCCACCCTAAGACCAGACCATCCCCAGGGGCGGATAAGAGGATTCCAAGGGGTGAGGGTGGAGAGAGTGAGAGGGTGGGAGCTCTACCCCAAGTTTGGCGAGAACAGCCTGGGAAATCAGCGGCTCAAGAGGCCGCAAGAAGGATCGTTTGCTACCGCTGCCGGCAAGCGGGACATATTGCAGCAAATTGCCCGGTTGTGGAGGAACCCATGCAGTGTGACTTTCTGACGGGCAGACGTCAGTCGCTGTGTGCGACAGTCGCATGCACTGCCATTCGGGGAACTGAGAAACATTTATGCAAAATGTGTATTAATGGTAGAAATGTTGTGGTATTGCTGGATTCAGGTAGCCTTGTGACCCTGATAAAGGCTGAGTTAGTTAAAACAGAGGTCTCTGGGAATAGCAAGGTAGCCGTTATTTGTGTGCATGGGGACACCCGAGAGTATCCAGTGACTACAGTGTGTTTCGAGACCCCCAGAGGTACCCTCTCTCATCCAGTGGGCTTAGTATCTCAGTTACCGCATGACGCCATTGTGGGAAGGGATTTTCCGAAGTTCTGGGAACTGTGGGATGATCCTGAGCCCCCCACTGGTGCCCCTATGTACCAGGAATGTGATAGCCAGAACTCCCCTGAGAGTGGTGAGGACTCTCCGGAATTTCCCTTGTCAGTATTGGCAGGGGAGACTCAAGAAACTGGAGAGGAGCCCACCTCCTCAGACGAAAACCTACCGTCTGTGGAGTTTTCTGATCTTGAGGTTCACAGGGAAAACTTTGCCACAGAACAGTTGAAAGACCCCGCCCTAATAAAGGCACGGGAAAACGTAGTGAAAATAGATGGCGAGTTAGTGAACCCAGATAATACCGGCACTTACCCATACTTCAGCGTAGAGAAGGACCTACTGTATCGGGTGGCAAAAAGGGCAGAAGAAACCGTTGAGCAGCTTGTGGTGCCCAAACCTTACAGGAAGTTGGTGTTGGAGTTGGCCCATGGGCACATTCTTGGAGGTCATCTGGGGACAGAGAAAACCCGAGAGAGGGTATTACAGAGATTCTATTGGCCTGGGGTGATGAAGGACATAGAAAATTATTGTTCCTCCTGCCCTGTGTGTCAGAGGTCGGCCCCGATGCCACATTTCCGTAGCCCGCTGGTCCCTCTACCCATCATTGAGGTCCCGTTTGAGAGAATCGCAATGGATTTGGTAGGTCCTATAATCAAGTCCGCTAGGGGGCACCAGTACATATTGGTTATAATGGACTATGCCACCCGTTATCCAGAAGCGATCCCTCTCAGAAATACCTCGGCCAAAACCATAGCCAAAGAGCTATCTCTTGTTTTTAGCCGGGTGGGTATTTGTAAAGAACTGCTTACGGACCAAGGTACACCCTTTATGTCCCGGGTTATGAAAGAGCTGTGTAAATTGTTCAAAGTGACGCAATTGCGTACATCTGTGTATCACCCCCAAACCGATGGGCTGGTTGAAAGATTCAACAAAACCCTAAAACAAATGTTGAAGAAAGTGGTGGATAGAGATGGAAGGGATTGGGACTGTCTACTTCCTTATTTGATGTTTGCTATTAGGGAGGTGCCCCAATCCTCTACGGGATTCTCCCCCTTTGAGTTACTGTATGGGAGACACCCAAGAGGGCTGTTGGATATTGCCAAGGAAACTTGGGAAAGTGAGAGTTCTCCCCACAGGAGTGTGATTGAGCATGTCGCCCTGATGCAAGATCGAATTGCACAGGTAATGCCCATCGTGAAGGAACATTTGGCCCAAGCGCAGTTGGCACAGCAGAGAGTGTACAACCGTGGAGCCAAGACCCGTACCTTTTCCCCGGGGGATAGGATATTGGTACTTGTCCCTACGGTTGAAAGTAAATTCCTTGCCAAATGGCAAGGCCCCTACGAGATAATGGAAAAAGTGAGCGAAGTGAATTACAAGGTCAGACAACCAGGAAGGCGAAAGCCCGAACAGATCTATCACGTTAATCTGTTGAAAGCCTGGAGGGATAGAGAGTCCCTAGTCGCAGACACTTGGTCACCAGCTCAAACTGGTTGCGTGATTCCTGAGGTTGGAATCGCAGCCACCTTGTCACAACCCCAACAACAGGAGGTTAAGGAGTTTGTGCTTCGCAACAAGGAGGTATTCTCTGAGCTGCCGGGACAAACATCTGGGGTAGAGCATGACATTATTACCCCGCCCGGTGAAAGGGTGAAGTTAAAACCCTATCGGATCCCAGAGGCCCGACGGGAGGCAATACGGGAGGAAGTACAGAAAATGCTGAACTTAGGGGTGATAGAGGAGTCCCAAAGTGATTGGTCTAGTCCCATTGTGTTGGTGCCTAAACCGGATGGGAGCTGGCGATTTTGTAACGATTTTCGTCAGTTGAACAAAGTTACAAAATTTGACACCTACCCCATGCCACGTATAGATGAGTTGATCGACCGGCTGGGAACAGCCCGATACATGACGACTCTTGACCTCACAAAAGGGTATTGGCAAATCCCCCTGGCCAAGTCGGCCAAAGAGAAAACCGCATTTGTAACCCCAGACGGGGCGTTCCAATATAAAAGAATGCCGTTCGGGTTACAGAATGCGCCGGCCACATTCCAGCGGAAAATGGACCAGATGCTGAGGCCCCATCGGAAGTATGCTGCGGCTTACCTGGATGACATAATTGTCCATAGCACAGATTGGGCCTCACATCTGCCAAAAGTGCAAGCAGTCCTGGACTCTGTTCGGGAAGCAGGGTTTACGGCTAACCCCAAGAAGTGTACCATTGGGCAGGAGGAGGCCAAATATCTTGGGTACACCATTGGGAGGGGAGTAATAAAACCCCAACTCAACAAAGTCGAGGCCATCCAGAGTTGGCCACGTCCCAACAGCAAGAAGCAGGTACGAGCCTTTCTGGGAATCGCTGGGTATTATCGGCGATTCATTCCCCACTTTGCTTCTAAGGCTGTGCCCCTAACCAACCTGACGAAGGGGAAAGGGTCGGTCATGATTAAATGGACCCCCGAGGCTGAGGCAGCATTCCAATTCTTGAAACAAGCCTTATGTAGCCAGCCAGTGTTGTACTCACCCGACTTCTCTAGAGACTTTGTCGTACAAAGTGATGCGTCAGATGTGGGGTTAGGAGCAGTATTGTCCCAGGTCTGGAACGGGGAAGAGCACCCAGTCATTTACCTCAGCAGGAAGTTGAAGTCCCATGAGGTAAATTACGCCACCGTTGAAAAGGAGTGTTTAGCGGTGAAGTGGGCTCTAGATTCCCTTCGGTACTACCTGCTAGGTAGGCACTTTGACATGGTTACGGATCACGCTCCGTTAAAGTGGATGGCTCAAAACAAGGAAACAAATAGAAGAGTGAATAGGTGGTTCCTGGCCCTCCAGGAATTCAACTTCACAGTAAAGCATCGCCCTGGCGTTCAAATGGGGAATGTGGATGCTTTGTCTCGAGTACATGAATGCCTGATTGCTGGTGTTCCAACCCCGAGGTTAAAACAAGAGGGGGGGGGTATGTGACAGCAGGAAGGTAAAGTCACCTGGTTGCATCCAGGGGGGTAGATATATTTCGCCCAGATTCAGGCTTTACGCCGACTTATACAGCTAGGTGGAGAGTTGTATAAGCCCAGCTGAGACTAGTGGGCTCATGGATGACTCATACCTCTAGGGAGAGGGCTGGGCGTCGTGCAGACAGGGAGTTGATGAGACCAGCTGAACCTTGTCAGCTCATTTAGGCCTCTATAAGAAACTCCCAGCTTCATTAGATGTTAGCTCATGCCTGGAAGCAGACCTGTGTGGACTGTCTAGGGAGAGTGAACCCCTGTGCGGTGAGAGGAAGCCTGTGTGGCTATATTTTGCTTGGACATTTAAAACCAGGATTTATTTTGTTTATGTTTTTTTTTGCCTTGCTGTGTTTTTGTCACTGTAAATAGAAAATAAACCGCACCTTTTTGATTTTGAAAACCACAACCTCCGTCTGCTGGGCCTGTTTTTGGGTGGGGAGCCCATCCCGGGGGTCACACACACCCGCTGCCGAGCTAACCCCCTCACAATATATATATATATATATATATATATATATATATATATATATATACACACACACACACAGATGTGTATATATATATATATATATATATATATAATTTTTTTTTATACATGTGTAGCGCCCTCCACTCTCTCTCTCTTGGTTATCGGTTATTTTTGGCTGCAGTCTAGGGGTACCTTGGAGGAGAGAGTGCGGGGTCACCACACCAAGCTTTCACCGCAAATGTGTGTGTGGTGTGAGCAAAGTCTCTTTACCTTCGGGTCGGTGTTCTGCATTCGGAGCCTCCGCTTCTTCTGTGGAACAGTGTCTGCCAGTAAATGAGCCCCACACCAATAAAAGTCCAACACTCTGTTATTTTCCAATGTCAGGATGAAACACCATCAGTTGGCACAATGAACTCTCCTATTTCTTTTGGCGTGCGAATAGGCTTGGCGCACGGTCTCTGCCACCGACTGTGAACTGGTAGCTGCCACCTACCGGGTGAACTGTTACAGCCCCTGCCACAGGCCTGAAAGTAACGGTATTTAGATGCGACCTTTGCGAAATGTCTCTACACAGACTTTAGCACATGAACCACCTTCCGTGCGAATAGGCCCCTATTTGGTGAAGGCATCCCTCCAGACGGTCTCCGGAGGCCCTGTCCCGGCACTGGCAATCTGCTGCACCAGATCTATGGGAAGGTCACCTGCGCGGTCTATTGCGTCTTAGATTCAGGTACCCAGTCCATCGGGCACCTTAGGACAATCCCTCCCGGGCGGAACCCAGTGGAAGTAGCTGGGCCCCAGGCCTGGAACAACGTACCTCACCCCAGACTAAGGGTGTCTGGGGTGGCTCCCGAACTCCTGGTGTCCAGGCCTAGGCCGCCTGGACACCGACCACGGACAGCAGCCCTCAGGCTAAAGGTGCCTGGGACTCGAAGCCCCCGTGACAAAGATGTCCGCCCCCTTTATACCCTCTCCCAGCAAGCACGGCGGGTTCCCCGCCCCGCTGTACAGGTGCTGTGAGAGGCCACAAAGGGTATGGTACTGCAGTGAGGGTTCAACCCCAGCCCACAGGGACAGCGCCACCTGCTGGGCCGCAAGGAACTATACATCACTGGTGTCTCTGCCAGTTTCAAACATGATAGAAAAGTATATACCCGCTACACTCTCCCCCTGGTTGTTTGACACTGGTCCCCAGTGTCTGGAATAAACTATGCCCTCAAGGGCTGACATAGTCCAATCCAGAAACCAACTGAAAATTTCAAAAAATAACTAGAGCAGTTGTGCCTGAGCCTGACATGCAAGGGAAGGGAAGGGAAAGGAAACATATACACACTTAACAGTAAAACATCTCAAAAGTCACATCATTGACATTTTCCCCCCCCACATCACTGACTAAGACCCGCCCCATTCTCAGCGGTCTTGATGGGATGTTCTCCTGCAGAGGGGAAAAGAAATGCTAAGCATACAAATTCCTGACACATATATTCGTGTGAGAACGAAAGAACCTCTCCGTAGAGAAACCCTTTCCTTCTAAATGTGTATGTGTGAAAAGTGAATGCCGATGCATGACACTGCCAATTGGTGACAGCGTCGCGGTAACTGCACTTATGAAGACCTCTTCTTCTTTGGCCCTATCAACCCCCAGAGTCCATGATCACTTATTGGGGAATGAAGAACAACAACAGGAACAGTCCTTCAATTCCTCCGAAGAGCACAAACACCCATTAGCTCGGGTACAGTCATTGAGTTCTCCCGGGAAACAAACAACAAACCCGGAGAGTTCAGCAACATTAAATGGCAAACGGAGTCTTTTATCTCCTACAGATAGAAACGAGGGTGCGGCAGGACAAGTGGTTTCAAATGCTGGTCCATGGTCTCTAGATGGTATTCAACATCTTCCCCTTCCTTGCGTCGAATCAGCACCTTATCCGCGTGGATATGCCGCCCCAGCATCCATTCTGCCTTGCAGTCTTTGAAGCGCTGAGATGCCTTGGGAGAACACGCGAGGTACCTGCGGGCGTGTGGGACCTGAAGGTGGGTCCATACAAAGTCATTGTACCAGCGCTCCCGGCAAACTTCCACTTCATACAACAACTCTTTAGACAAGTATGGGTACTCCCACCCATACTCAGCAGCAACCTTCTGGCAAAATAGGCGTTGTAGTCTCGCCAGTGGGGGCATGGTGGCTTTGTCCCCTTCACCTGGCAAAAATATAGCATCCGGGTGACGAGGTGCTTTGGTCACCTCTGTTCTGGGCATAGGCGCCCGCAGCGACAGTCTCTTCTCCCCGGCATTAGGTGCAGGTAGCACTGGGGATGTAAAGGCAAGCTGGGAACGGGATCCCTCCTCAGGCGCTGGTGCCTCCACCCGGGGTGTACTATCCCCTGTAGACATGGGTGGATCCCTAGTTCTGCGGGACGAGGAGAGAGGCATCTTGTCCCAACCCTTACTGCCAAAGAGTTAATCTATGGCAACATCGTCTCCCAGATCGGAGAGCGACTCCAGGTCGGAGGTGTCACACTCCTCCGCGGGCAGGTAGCCTGTAGTGGAGACTAAACTGCCACCTCCCTCGGACAAACAGGGCCATGACTCCCCGACACCTCTGCCCACACACCAAGTCCCTCCGCCCGGCTTACCTCGGCCTTTACTTGAAACGGGATGTCCGGGACTCTTCCTACCGGATCCATCCGGGCCGGGCGTAGGCGGGCAGGATGGTCCACCGCGACCGCTGGACGGGGCTACCATGCCGGTCTTCCTCTTTGGCGGTGGACGCTGGGAGACAGTGGTGACCGAGTCAGCATCCTCGGATTTCTCCCGTACTTCGGTGATCGTGACCTCCCCCACGGTCGCTGCAGTGCGCACAGGGATGGCTGTCAAAGCAGTGATTCCTCCTACTTGAGTGGTGCTGCCTGTAGTGCGGTTGAGGTGGATGGTTCTTGGCTTCTCGATAACTGGGTCCACCTCAAATAAGAACTCCCCGCAGGCCTCGCATCGCCCGAACGGCTTCAGCTGACACACCAGTCCCGAACAGCTGGGACAAATCAAACCCAGGGCCTCAACGTCCATGTACGAGTACAGGGCGAATCGTCCCCGGGGCTTTAGCCGGATCCCCGTATCTGTCACTGGAGCAGCAGTAGTCAAAGTCGTGATAGAAGGGTGAAGTGGAATCCACGATGTATTTCCAAATATAATGACTCGCTACTGATCCATTGCGCACTGCAAGGTTGGCGCCAAAGTCCCCACGTGTAGTCCTTCACACGGCTGGACTCCTCCCCCATTGCGCCCCAGTTCGCGGGCTTTCTCCCGGCCTAGGTCACGCCCACGAACTGAGCAGGGAGGGTGTGCCTCGTGGCGCAGTGCAATAAAAGCCCCCACATGTACTACTTCACACGGCTGGACCCCTCCCTCTTCTCGCTCTTCTGCGTAGTCCTTTCCCTTCTTAGGGTCATGCCCACGACTTCAAGCAGGGATGCACTTTGGCCAATAATATGGCCGACCTACTCGGAACTCCTCCGGGCAGACAAGTTCAAACTCTGTCCATTCCAGCTCCATAATAGCACGAACACCATCCCGGACCCGGAGCCCCCACGTGTAGCGCCTTCCACTCTCTCTCTCTTGGTTATCGGTTATTTTGGGCTGCAGTCTAGGGGTACCTTGGAGGAGAGAGTGCGGGGTCACCACGCCAAGCTTTCACCTCAGATGTGTGTGTGGTGTGAGCAAAGTCTCTTTACCTTCGGGTCGGTGTTCTGCATTCGGAGCCTCCGCTTCTTCTGTGGAACAGTGTCTGCCAGTAAATGAGCCCCACACCAATAAAAGTCCAACACTCCTTTATTTTCCAATGTCAGGATAGAACACCATCAGTTGGACTCCCTCAACAGACAGACAGGGGGTGTGGATACAAGTAGGCCCAGGCACAATGAACTCTCCTATTCCTTTTGGCGTGCGAATAGGCTTGGCGCACGGTCTCTGCCACCGACCGTGAACTGGTAGCTGCCACCTTCCGGGTGAACTGTTACAGCCCCTGCCACAGGCCTGAAAGTAACGGTATTTAGATGCGACCGTTGCAAAATGTTTCTACACAGACTTTAGCACATGAACCACCTTCTGTGTGAATAGGCCCCTATTTGGTGGAGGCATCCCTCTAGACGGTCTCCGGAGGCCCTGTCCCGGCACTGGCAATCTGCTGCACCAGATCTACGGGAAGGTCACCTGCGCGGTCCATTGCGTCTTAGATTCAGGTACCCAGTCTGTCGGGCACCTTGGGACGATCCCTCCCACGCGGAACCCAGTGGAAGAAGCTGGGCCCCAGGCCTGTAACAACGTACCTCACCCCAGACTAAGGGTGTCTGGGGTGGCTCCCGAACTCCTGGTGTCCAGGCCTAGGCCGCCTGGACACCGACCACGGACAGCAGCCCTCAGGCTAAAGATGCCAGGGACTCGAAGCCCCCGTGACAAAGATGTCCGCCCCTTTATACCCTCTCCCAGCAAGCACGGCGGGTTCCCCGCCCCGCCGTACAGGTGCTGCGAGAGGCCACAAAGGGTACGGCGCTGCAGTGATGGTTCAACCCCAGCCCACAAGGACAGCGCCACCTGCTGGGACGCAAGGAACTATACATTACTGGTGTCTCTGCCAGTTTCAAACATGATAGAAAAGTATATACCCGCTACATATGTATATCTGTGTGTATATATATATATATATATATATATATATATATATATATATATATACACGGCTTTAGTATTTCCATATTGAAATTATATTATCAGGTTTTTGTCCTGGGATTTTTGTGGGTCAAGCCGAATTCTTCTTTTACTGGCGGTGATAATGAGAGATTCCTCTATTATGATATGCTGGGAGTGAGTACCGAGATGGCTATATGTAATTTCATTGTATTTGGTTTCTTGTATTTATTATGTATATTTTAACATTTGTCATACTCTATTACCAGCACAAGTTCTCTTGATGAAGCTAGAATGGTGAAACGCGTTGAGATAATATATCAGCCTTATCCCACTTATTTTGGGATAGTTCTATTATATATTTGTTTTGTAACATATTTGATTGTGAAATTATGTGTAAAGTGGGTTTAGGGTGGTATTGTGTCGGGCATTTGATATACCTGCTTTGTTTTTAACTACATTGGGCTACAACCATGTTCCCTGTTTTTACTTGACTTCATAGGGATGTGGTGCTTTGTCTGCCCACTGGCTCCCTCATTTTTATAAATACAACATGATATAAGTCCACATCTGAATGACCACATTTGAGACAGGAAGAGGAAGAGCTTAAGCCCACGGGGAGTGATTGGTGGGGGAATTTGCAAGAATGGTGAAAAAAATCTGATATCATTTCCAGATACATTGTGACCCAATAGTGGTAAAAAAGGTTTAAAAGAGTGTCCACAGATAAATGGGGGAAGGGTCAAGTCCATTTGTTGAGACGAGTTGCTTTGGAGGGGTTGACGGTGATGGAGATACAAACTGTAAACATTTTTTGTCTGCGTTAGGCAAGCTTAAAGGGGTGTCCAACTAGTTTTTTCAGTTATTTTGAGAGAGTTTTTTTTAACAATGTAAGTAATGTAGGATTTTTACTTTAAAAAGAGGAAAGGATTGTTAGATAAACAAAGACATTTTTCCAGCGCACTGTTAGAAATAAATGGTTATTTATTAGTGCCATTTCTTTAACAGTTTAATATAACAAAGACCCTCATGATGCCAGTGTTTTAGAGTGGGTAATCCTGTGGACTCTGGAAAGTTAAGTCCCATCAGGATGAAGAGTGAAGTTTGATGGTTTAGCAAACAACATAAAGTTTATACCAAGCAAGTTAGGTGGTAAGAAAAGATTCATGTTCATCTCTGGAGGCAAGAGCTCCGTGTGAATATGGAGAGCATATAATAAATTTAGGCAAGGTAGCATATTTTGGTAAATACTAGTGTCAGTATATACTGAGGTGCCATGTATACAGTCAGCTAAATATCTGGTAAGAGAGACCAAATTATACAGTTCAAGATCAGGTAGATTAAGTCCTCCATTACTAGAGGGCTGCTGAAAAGTGAGCAGACTGATAGTTGCTCTCCTACTGTGCCATTGAGCTCCATTTTATAAATACACTTAAGGTCTGAAATGTTTTAGAAGAATAGGGAGAAACTGTTCAGTATAGAAAAGTCTTGAAAAGACCACTATTTTAATTAAGCTGACCCTACCCATATAGGAATTGTTGAAATGAGACCAGGTATTAAAAAAAGGTTTTGAGGGAATGCAGTAGAGGAGAGAAATTAGCCTCAAAAAGCTAAATGAGGATTCTTTAAGGATAGAGATATGTGATTTTTGTCTCTACACCACATGAAGTGTTATTGATCACTCCAAGGTGGAGTAGTACGCTTGGTTAAATGGAGTGACTTTATCGTTTTTCTTCGATACCTGGAGACATAGACAGTTGAATCATTTTCTGAGCTCTTCTTTGAGAGAGTTTGGACCTGGAAACTATTTGACCCCTTCTGAGACTTTATGGCTCAAGTTGCCAGTATGTAAAAAGTTACTTTTGATTACACATATTGGGGCTGATTTACAAAATCTGGTGCAGCTTTGCATAGAAACCAATCAGCATTCAGTTTTTTTTTTGTCAAACTTAAAGTGGAAGTAAACCCTCCTATCATTTTCAGCCAAGGAAGCTGCCATCTTTGCCTCCGTTTAATCTACAACTGCCATGATGCTGCACATGTGATCAGTTATGACACCAGCCATTGGATGATTTGATAGTTTGGTTGAGAGCACAACCAATGGGAGTGTTACATTTCCGGCAGGTGCCGGAAATTAAACTGTTTTATGGAAGGGTTTACTTCCGCTTTAATTGAACAAGCTGAAGTTAGAAGTTGATTGACTACCGTGCACAGCTGCATCAGATTTTGCACTCTCCAGTTTTAGAAAATCAACCTCTTTAAGCCTGCAGTCACATCGAGTACGATTTAAAGTCCGACTTCAACACTACTTCAGAACTGCTTCTACCACATTTGTAACAATTTGATACAGTGCCACTTCAATGAGAGGGGCTGACCATGCCACATTAAGGGACAGTGATGTTATGAACAAAAGTTTAACTAGCAAAGGGTTAATATTTAACTTCTTTCAGGCTCAAGTAGTGCTGATATAGACACAGGTACGATTTGCAGCATGATTTACATTATAGTCTATGGCAGTGAAATCGTGCTGAAGTCCTGAAAAAGTAATACGTGAACTACTTCTCAAATCGTACTACTTGAAATCGTATCTATTAAGAATCTGCCATATAAAACACATTAGATGCTACTTCAGGTACGATTTCTAAATCGCATGTCGTACCTGAAGTGTGACCGGGGGGCTAACAAAGAACATTAATGATTTTGTACCATACTGGGATCAGTATATTAATGGTTATGAGACTTTGTATGTTGTCAGTAAGAAAATAACACAGTTCTAAGATATACCACTCCTAAAAGTATTCCATGGATACTTCAGTTTTTTTGTTTTTTGCTTATGTTCTGTAACATATCAGGTGGTTGTTTGACATTTTAAATAGAAGTTTTCAAGTACTGGTAGTTTGATTATAATTTTTGATATCGATTTGACAGATGATTGGTATACAATATGAAACGTTACCTATTCTAATCTCTTATAGCTGCCTGACTATGTAAGGTATTACTACTGTATTGCAACCATATTGTCATGGCTTACGTTTTCTATGTAAATATATAAAAACATTGCAAATAAAGATTATATTTAAAAAAATGAAAAAGGACCCCTTTGATTTGCGATCTGACCAAATGAGGTAAGAAAATATAGTATATTTGTAAGGGAAGAGTTGGGATAAAATATAAAAAAGAGTGGGTCATCTGCAAAAGCTGTAATTTTAATGGTTTTGTGGCCTATTAATATGCCTTTGAAGGTAGTCTGAGATTCTAGGAGTTGTGAAGATTAGTGCCCTGGGACATTTTATATGGGAGAATGAGATTGGAGATTGATTATCAATCTAGTGTAAAGGTTGTGATAAATGTATTGGATATAGGTGGAAAATTCTTGGCCAAAGGCTCTGAAAGAAAGTATATAGTTCAGAACGGGCAATTCTATTTAAAATCTTCTCAGCATCAAGAATTATGCCTCGTACACATGCTCGGTTTTCCCGGCCATCAAAAGTCCGCCGGGAAAACCAAGAGGAAAGCCGAGAACCTGCTTGGCATCTTTTTCCCCCTACACACGTCCGGGTTTCCCAACAGGAAAACTGCCCTGAGAGCTTTGGTCGGGAAACCCGGCCGTGTGTATGCTCCATCGCAGTTTTCCCCATTGGAAAACGCCAAAAATCTGGCGTTAAAAGACCGGCGGGAATCGCGGCGGGAAAAAAAGAGAACCAGATCTCTTTTTTCCTGTCGCGATTCGCAGCAGTTTATTTTGTCGGGAAAACTGCTATTGAGGATACACACGGCCAGTTTTCCTGGCCAAAATAAATCATGGCAGTTTTCTCGTCGGGAAAACCGGTCGTGTGTACGAGGCATAAGAAGCAAAATGGGGAGAGGGGAAGGAGAGAAGGAGGTTGACATTTTCCTTAGACTATAGCTGCAGTAGCGGCACATATGCCCAAAGTGGAGTGTTTGTTACAGGGGAAGCCAGTTGGTGAGAAGTAAATAGTGTAGGGATATAGAGTTAAACGTGGTCCGCTATGATTTTTTAAATCAAGAACAGTTTTTATTGAGAAAATTGAACTATTTTTCCAGCATTTCCAGAGCAGCCAAACATTATAGCTATGGGTACACAGTCAAAGTCATCAATAGATACAGTCTTGACTCAACAGAAGAAAGAAGTAGGACTGGTCACAGGTTACATATTTGGCACAGCAAAGAAAATAACCCTATTGACACGAAGAATGTTACTAGGCATCCAACCAAACACATAGGACCACAAAACATACTGGTACATGTTTAGCTTGCAAGGAGTCTGTCTATAACCAAGTCAAGTGGACTCAGACTCAGGGTGTCCAGCCAAGGGCCCCAGAGATTGTCATTTTTGCGGTGCAACCCCTATGTTGATATATATAGTCTAAGAGTGTCCCACATACACTGTAGCCATTTCTTTTGGGAAAAAGGATCCGGAGACCTCCAGTGCCTGAGGAGGACCCTTCTGCTTCTCTGGTGCGGTCGGATACTTGGAATTCATGCAGAATTCACAATAAACAAGGGTCAAGTGGGAGAGAGACATGGAAGACAATATTTAGTAGGTGTACTATTCCCTCCCAGTATGTATGTAATTTGGGGCATCCTCATAGGGGATGGATCAAGTTCCCATAGACCTGGCTGCATTTACTGCAAGTCAGGTTATCAGGTTATCAGGTTTTGTATAGCTTAGCTGGGGTATAGTGGACCCTAAGGAGTATATACAATTGCAAAAGCCTTTGAGTCACATTGAGGGAGCATTGCAGTACCGCTTGCAGTGCCTCCTCCTACTGATTCTCTACAAAGAGGCCAAGGTCTGTCACCCTTTCTCTTTCTGCTGTCAGAGGGAAGGGCTGCAAAAACTCTGTCAGGAACACTGTATAGCATCTGGAGATGAAACCCTTAGTGGAGGAAGTGCTGGACATCATGGAGGTACCCTGCGTTGCCAAAACATGCTTGAGTTGGATGTAGTAAAAATGCATGGAATGTGGGAGGGAAACCTTTCTCACAACTCCTCAAAAGTATGTAAAGTTCCATTGCTAAATATGTGACTTAGGTCAGTAACACAAAATGTTTGCCACTTTGAGGCATATTGTAATGTGGCTAGCTCCGGATAGGTAATATTATGCCATATGGGGCTGTATCAGGTAAAACCGGTAACCTGCTGTAGTTGCTTTGTCTTATTCAAGATTTCCTGGAGAAGAGTATAGGTGGGCAGAAGCCTATTAGATTTAGCAAAGCCTACAGCTTCAAGCCCAGCCAGGAAGGCAGACACTTTAGCGGTATACACTAGGACAGTGTTTCTCAACTCCAGTCCTCAAGGCGCCCCAATGGGTCATGTTTTCAGGATTTCCCTCTGATGAAACAGCTGTGGTAATTACTAAGGCAGTGAAACTGATCAAATCACCTGTGCAAAATAATAGAAATCCTGAAAACATGACTTGTTGGGGTGCCTTGAGGACTGGAGTTGAGAAACACTGCACTAGGATATGTACAGCATAATTGAATTGATTCAACTCCTGGTAAGGAGGTACTAACATGCCTTTACTTAGATGCTGCAGCTGTGCAGCTAGGTAATATAGCCAGGGGTTAGGCAAAGCAAGGCCCTCGGCATTCTTAGGTCGTTGTAGGTGTTCTAACACTCGTGGGGCATTTTGATGCCAGAGCAGCTGTCTGAAAATGGAGTTGACTTCCAGGAACGTTTTTAAGAGGATGACTATCGGGGCATTGTGCATGAAATATAACAGCTGAGGCATAAAAATTATTTTAATGAGGTTAACTTCACCAGCTATTGATAACCAAAGTCTGTTCCAGATCCTAATCTTATCTCTGAAGCGAGGAGGTTGTCCGCTATGATTTTAGTCAGTATCTTGGTGATAAAAATTTAGCGCTAAGTGTTCAGAGGGACCGTAGATATGAGAACTGCGTCCCACACAATAGGCAGACAATAATAATAACACTAAAGTCCACATAAACGTGATGAGTGATAGTAAAATAGTCCATTCAAAAAATAATATGAATAAAAAATGAAATTGGACGTGGAACCACATAGACCATTGAGTAGCACTTCTTGTAAAGAAATAGGAGAGGTGGAATACTATTACCAGAGCCGGTAGAGCTACGTGACAGCGACAGCAGATCATTAGAGCGTGGAAAATCCAAATGGCAGATCTCTACCGCTTGTCTGAATGCTCTCACTGTCGGGAACCATGGATGGAAATCGTGGACCCAAACTACACCTGTAGACAATCCTTGTTCAAGATGTCCTAGTTCAGGAAGAAACTCAGAGTGGACTGGATATCTGTGTAGTCCTCAAAAAGATGAAGGAAAACTGACAGATGTATCAGTACCTTATCTGGACTGTAGGAGGCACACAGGAGCGAGGCTTTAATCCGGAGCTGTCTGCTGCAGTACCTTGGCTTTTCCACTAGATGTCCTCAGTCTTCCTGGAGCCAGGATTTCTCTTTTGTTGGTTCTGGCTGGAGGACGGGGAGATAATTATGCCTCACTGTGCCCCTGTCTCTCTGTGCCTGTGCTTCACTGTGCCCATGTACAGTACCTGTGATCGGCGGCGTCCCGCCTCCCGCCGGCCATTCCAGTATTCAAAAGCCGCGCCTCCTCCTCGTCTGTGATAGGCGGAACACTCAATTTCCCAGCATTCAGTGTTCCGCCTATCACTGTCTTCATGACGCGCTGATCAAGTAGGCAGACGGCGGCTTGCGGTTAGTGTTACATCTCCTCGCGGTGGCTGCAACGAGTAGATGTAATTAGGGTAACGCCACCCAAGTAATGGGAACGGCGGTGCCATGAGGGGAAGAGTAATCCATTAGATTACTCGTTACCCCAAAAAGTGGCTACGTTACCTAACGCCGTTTATTTAAACGGCGTTAGTTACAACACTGAGTATATATATAATGTGTATATATATATATATATGTAGCGCTACCCCCAGTTAAGAGAGCCACTGGTTTTGTTTTGGGCCCTGTAGTGCACCGCTGTCAACCCCTGGCAATCGGCTCTAACCCCCCGTGGCACAGCTAGTAAGGGTATGGCAAACACACACAGTGATATACTTTAAAACTTCTATTAAAGTAGGTGAAACTGACACCAATGTACTTGACCCAGATATATTACTGAGGCTAATGGGCAAGTAATAAACAACAGTATAACAAGTTGCAGATCCCTGCAATAAACAGTAATAAAGATAAACAGAGTAATCAGAATAATAAAGTATTGCTATGCAACTCTAGCGCTGCCCTTTTACAGCTACTTCCCCTCATGGGTAGACTAACACCCAGCAATGTCTATCTATGCAGTCAGGCCTGACTGATCTAAATGGAAGTTCAATGAAACAATATTCGCTAGCAATCTTTCGGTGGTGCACTTGAAGAACAACTTTGTAATCCAAACGAATAGTAAAGATAAAGTATCTGTCTTTAAACAGCTCTCACCACCCGGACAAGTCCAAGTCCGTTTCCTCCGCCGATTTGTCTAGGAACAGGAATCCACCAACATCTGGGCCTTCAATCCTTCTGGTGTACTGCAGCAAGGATGAGAAGATGTCTCTAAGGCTCTGCTAGGCTGGCAGAGGGGCTCTTTGGAAAAGAGCACAAGGCCCAGGCTTCAGGCCTTGTGCATACAGCAGTTCAGCACAGAGATCCTCTTGCTAGGAGAGGGGGTGTCCAAAAGAGGCAGAACAAACCCCACCTCCCCTTTATAAAGTCTGCCCCAGCAGTCTCTGTTCCTGAGCAATGCACCCTGGGTGCTGCAAGATGTACTGGGAGATGTAGTCTCTCTGTATTAAAGGGGAATACCCCGCTACACACTCCCCCCACTTTGAATCTTTGGTCCCCAAAGACATCTAACATTTCTAGATCTGCAAAACATTTTAGCTTCAATGTGGTTGCATAGAATTGACAGAGGAGCCTCCCACCAATCATCATATGATGGGGAGCTGTCCTGTCCACAGGTCACTTCAGTGGGGGTGACCTGTCTAACTGTGCCAGGAAGTGAGCTGGGGTTGCCCTCCACCAAATCTGTGGTGAGAAGGTCAGGCTCTCTTGGCAACCCTTGAGGGGTGAGGATAACTTCTTCGGTGCTCTCACCCATCACTTCACAAGTCGGTCTCTTGAGAGGATACTTAACTCTTTGTTTTTTCTGTTCCACTGGCTCAGACATGGTAGGCTCACTAGCCTCTTTGAGTACTTCTGCATCCTGCAGATCGGTTTCTTCCACTACTGCTATGGATCCTTCTTCTGGCAGTGAGGGTAAGGGATCACATCTGGAGACAGCAGGGGCTAAAAGCCGTTTCACCAGATCGGTATTGGTCCCAATGATGAGAGAGCTTCTTGAGGGCCCTGGCAGCCAGTGTTTCAAAGTTCTGGGGCTCCCCAGCCCTCAATGGATCACACGACAACTTGATCCGCAGACATCCATCGCAAGAGTACTCTTCTGCTTGAATACCCTGAATCTTGGTGTCTCCCAACTCTTCCAAGGGCAGGTATGACAGGTACTTCTTGTAAAAGTCTCTGGTCATCAGGGTAACCTGAGCACCTGTATCAAGGATGGCTCTGGTGTAGATCCCTTCGATCAGAACAGGCACTACAGGTAGAGGACCTACCAATTGGGCAGCAGTCCTTTTGGAAACACCTGTAACAGCAGACTGGCATACTTGGACTTGTGCTCTCTTCAGCTTCCGGCGCTGGGAATGCCGTTTCTGGTGTTGTTTGGAAGGCTGATAAGCGTTGTTCACTGAGACGGCATAAACTGCAGGTGTCCTCCACCGCTCCCTCGCAGATTCAGAGAAAGTTATTTTTGAAGGCCCGGATCTTCCCTCCATTCTTGGACTTGGACATACTTGCTGGTAGTGACCTACACCTCCACAGTTTCGACAGATGTCTTGCTTCGTGGGCTTTTGGGCGGACAATCCAGTACTTTCTGCCATCAATTTGTTCATCATCTCCGCCAGCTGGGACACTTGCACCTTCAGTGCGTCTATCTCAGACCTGACATCCAGTGACCCGGTCACCATCTCCATTATTTTGGACATCTGAGTCTTCAGGATCTCCACTTCTGAGTCCGGTTCCGCAGCCGTAACTGATCTGACTCCCACCGCGGGGAGGGTAGTGGTCTTCTCAGCCCCTTGCTGTTCATTTAAGAGGGCTTCTTCATCTCTTATGATTCGTACAAGATCTGGGTAACTCAAAGTCATTACTCCTTCAGAGGTCTTCAAGTAGAGCCAAACTGGATCTGAACGCAGGGCTCCCCTCGGGATCTGCTTCATTCGGGTTGCGTCTATGACCTGCGGTAGTATTCCCTTCTTTAGGACAATTTGGCACAGCTTCCGGTTTAACCTCCGCACATATTCGGATAACTTCTCTCCCGGCTGTTGAAGGGTATGTTCGAACTGGTATATCAGTTCAGTCGCCTTCTCCAGCTGGCCAAATTCCTCCTCCAGCATAGCCAGATAATCGTTTGCGGTACAGGTAGCGTTGCTAAGCCTGAGGTTCTTTACAGCTTCAGCAGCAGCGCCCTTTAGACTTTCGCTGATGCGCTGCTTCTTCTGCGCCTCTGGTACCTCCCATCCTTCTACCGCTTGCATGGCCTGTTCAATCCAGGTGTCAAATTCTTCTTCTCCGGCAGGCACTGGTTGCTTCCCTGAGAAGGTGCTAAGCTTCCGGTAACCAGCCTCCACATGCACCGTACTGCTTTTTTGGCACTTAATTACAAGGTCTCCTAGAGCATTCAACAATTCAGGCCCTATAGCGGCTAGCGGTGATCCCGGGCTTAATAGTTCCTTAGGCTTTTCTGTTTTAGGGGATAGTGGTGGAGATAATCGTGGGGGTGATGGCTTTGGTGTCTGAAACCATTCTCCCTTCACTGGCAGCATATGTATCAAGTGATAGATCTGATTATCTATGGCTTGTATACTCTGACTTTTAAAATGCTCTAGGATTTCGTTTTTCCATTCTACCATTGCGTATGTAGACGAGATTACTGGATCTGGCATAAAATCCATCACCCATGCTTTGTGGCTCGGAGACAGTAACAATACGAGCTGTTTTATCTCCTCTTCCTTCCATCTTTCCCCCGGGAGTACAATGACTACCGCCGCGGTTGAATCGATGCCAATCGCTGCGCACCACTGTGACATTGCTAGCGGGTCCATGCTGGTACTTCTGACCGGCTTGATTGCAGCGTGCAACGTACAAGGATCCCGGACTCGAGCCCCCACGTGTAGCGCTACCCCCAGTTAAGAGAGCCGCTGGTTTTGTTTTGGGCCCTGTAGTGCATCGCTGTCAACCCCTGGCAATCGGCTCTAACCTCCCGTGGCACAGCTAGTAAGGGCAGATAGGACCGCGTGACCGCAACTCTTGGTGACGCAGTCCTATGTCAAACACACACAGTGATATACTTTAAAACTTCTATTAAAGTAAGTGAAACTGACACCAATGTACTTGACCCAGATATTTTACTGAGGCTAATGGGCAAGTAATAAACAACAGTATAACAAGTTGCAGATACGGCGGTTTTTTAATGATCGTGTGTACGCGGCATAAGGCTCTGCTAGGCTGGCAGAGGGGCTCTTTGGAAAAGAGCACAAGGCCCAGGCTTCAGGCCTTGTGCATACAGCAGTTCAGCACAGAGATCCTCTTGCTAGGAGAGGGGGTGTCCAAAAGAGGCAGAACAAACCCCACCTCCCCTTTATAAAGTCTGCCCCAGCAGTCTCTGTTCCGGAGCAATGCACCCTGGGTGCTGCAAGATGTACTGGGAGATGTAGTCTCTCTGTATTAAAGGGGAATACCCCGCTACATATATATATATAATGTGTGTGTATATACATGTATATACAATGTATGTGTGTATATACTGTGACAGCAGGAAGGTAAAGTCACCTGGTTGCATCCAGGGGGGTAGATATATTTCGCCCAGATTCAGGCTTTACGCCGACTTATACAACTAGGTGGAGAGTTGTATAAGGCTAGTGGGCTCATGGATGACTCATACCTCTAGGGAGAGTGTGGGGCGTCGTACAGACAGGGAGTTGATGAGGCCAGCTGAAGCATGTCAGCTCATTTAGGCCTCTATAAAAACTCCCAGCTTCATTAGATGTTAGCTCATGCCTGGAACCAGACCTGTGTGGACTGTCTAGGGAGAGTGAACCCCTGTGCGGTGAGGCAAAGCCTGTGTGGCTATTTGTTTGGACTTTTACTAAACCAGGGACTTAGGGACTAGGACAGCACTAGGCTGATCCCAGTTGTTAGTTAGGAAACCTGTATGTTTAGTCAGAGGTCAACTTGACCAGGATTTATTTTGGTTATGTTTCTTTTGCTTTGCTGTGTTTTGTCACTGTAAATAGAAAATAAACCGCACCTTTTTTGATTTTGAAAACCACAACCTCCGTTTGCTGGGCCTGTTTTGTGTGGGGAGCCCATCCCGGGGGTCACACACACCCGCTGCCGAGCTAACCCCCTCACAGTTGGTGGAGAACCAGTGGCAGTTTTTTTTAAGCCAGCATGGAGGAGATACTGAAGCAGCTGGCTCTAGCAAATGCCAATCAACAGCAGACAAATGCAGGTTTGCAAAGGAGCCTTGCAGCCCAGCAGCAGACAAACGCAACTTTGCAACAGAGTCTGGAGGCTCAGCAACGAGCCCAGCAGCAATCTGAGGCCCGCTTCATAGACCTGTTGCAGAAGCAAGAGCAGAGACTACAACAACAGATGGAAGCAGTAATGCAGCAACATCCGCAGACCAGTGAGGAAAGCCGTCCCACTAATACCGCGTCCTTTGGGGTGAGTCGTTTATTGACAAAAATGACTGGAGAGGATGATCCAGAGGTATTTTTGACCACATTTGAAAGGACCGCTGAAAGAGAAAAGTGGCCTGAGGAGCAGTGGGCTGGACTGGTGGCTCCTCTGTTAACTGGTGAATCGCAGAAAGCTTACTATGACCTAGAGCCTAACCAAGCAAAAGACTATGTGATGCTAAAAGCTGAAATATTGGCAAGGCTGGGTGTCACCCAGGCTGTCCGGGCTCAGCGTGTGCATAACTGGACTTTCCAGCTTGGAAAACCCCCCAGGTCTCAAATGTATGATCTCATTCACCTGAGCAGAAAGTGGCTACAGCCAGAGACTTTGTCCGCACCAAAGATTGTGGAACGTGTTGTAATGGATCGGTTTTTGAGAGCTCTTCCTACTGCCATCCAAAAGTGGGTAAGCCATGGAGACCCAGAGACGGCCGATGGTCTTGTGGATCGTGTGGAGAAATACTTGGCTACAGAGAACCTGACGGCCTCTTCCAGAGACACTCGGACTTTCCACCCTAAGACCAGACCATCCCCAGGGGCGGATAAGAGGATTCCAAGGGGTGAGGGTGGAGAGAGTGAGAGGGTGGGAGCTCTACCCCAAGTTTGGCGAGAACAGCCTGGGAAATCAGCGGCTCAAGAGGCGGCAAGAAGGATCATTTGCTACCGCTGCCGGCAAGCGGGACATATTGCAGCCAATTGCCCGGTTGTGGAGGAACCCATGCAGTGTGACTTTCTGACGGGCAGACGTCAGTCGCTGTGTGCGACAGTCGCATGCACTGCCATTCGAGGAACTGAGAAACATTTATGTAAAATGTGTGTTAATGGTAGAAATGTTGTGGTATTGCTGGATTCAGGTAGCCTTGTGACCCTGATAAAGGCTGAGTTAGTTAAAACAGAGGTCTCTGGGAATAGCAAGGTAGCTGTTATTTGTGTGCATGGGGACACCCGAGAGTATCCAGTGACTACAGTGTGTTTCGAGACCCCCAAAGGTACCCTCTCTCATCCAGTGGGCTTAGTATCTCAGTTACCGCATGACGCCATTGTGGGAAGGGATTTTCCGAAGTTCTGGGAACTGTGGGATGATCCTGAGCCCCTCACTGGTGCCCCTATGTACCAGGAATGTGATAGCCAGAACTCCCCTGAGAGTGGTGAGGACTCTCCGGAATTTCCCTTATCAGTATTGGCAGGGGAGACTCAAGAAACTGGAGAGGAGCCCACCTCCTCAGACAAAAACCTACCGTCTGTGGAGTTTTCTGATCTTGAGGTTCACAGGGAAAACTTTGCCACAGAACAGTTGAAAGACCCCGCCCTAATAAAGGCACGGGAAAACGTAGTGAAAATAGATGGTGAGTTAGTGAACCCAGATAATACCTGCACTTACCCATACTTCAGCGTAGAGAAGGACCTACTGTATCGGGTGGCAAAAAGGGCAGAAGAAACCGTTGAGCAGCTTGTGGTGCCCAAACCTTACAGGAAGTTGGTGTTGGAGTTGGCCCATGGGCACATTCTTGGAGGTCATCTGGGGACAGAGAAAACCCGAGAGAGGGTATTACAGAGATTCTATTGGCCGGGGGTGATGAAGGACGTAGAAAATTATTGTTCCTCCTGCCCTGTGTGTCAGAGGTTGGCCCCGATGCCACATTTCCGTAGCCTGCTGGTCCCTCTACCCATCATTGAGGTCCCGTTTGAGAGGATCGCCATGGATTTGGTAGGTCCTATAATCAAGTCCGCTAGGGGGCACCAGTACATATTAGTTATAATGGACTATGCCACCCGTTATCCAGAAGCGATCCCTCTCCGAAATACCTCGGCCAAAACCATAGCCAAAGAGCTATCTCTTGTTTTTAGCCGGGTGGGTATTTGTAAAGAACTGCTTACGGACCAAGGTACACCCTTTATGTCCCGGGTTATGAAAGAGCTGTGTAAATTGTTCAAAGTGACGCAATTGCGTACGTCTGTGTATCACCCCCAAACCGATGGGCTGGTTGAAAGATTCAACAAAACCCTAAAACAAATGTTGAAGAAAGTGGTGGATAGAGATGGAAAGGATTGGGACTGTTTACTTCCTTATTTGATGTTTGCTATTAGGGAGGTGCCCCAATCCTCTACGGGATTCTCCCCCTTTGAGTTACTGTATGGGAGACACCCAAGAGGGCTGTTGGATATTGCCAAGGAAACTTGGGAAAGTGAGAGTTCTCCCCACAGGAGTGTGATTGAGCATGTCGCCCTGATGCAAGATCGAATTGCACAGGTAATGCCCATCGTGAAGGAACATTTGGCCCAAGCGCAGTTGGCACAGCAGAGAGTGTACAACCGTGGAGCCAAGACCTGTACCTTTTCCCCGGGGGATAGGATATTGGTACTTGTCCCTACGGTTGAAAGTAAATTCCTTGCCAAATGGCAAGGCCCCTACGAGATAATGGAAAAAGTGAGCGAAGTGAATTACAAGGTCAGACAACCAGGAAGGCGAAAGCCCGAACAGATCTATCACGTTAATCTGTTGAAAGCCTGGAGGGATAGAGAGTCCCTAGTCGCAGACACTTGGTCACCAGCTCAAACTGGTTGCGTGATTCCTGAGGTTGGAATAGCAGCCACCTTGTCACAACCCCAACAACAGGAGGTTAAGGAGTTTGTGCTTCGCAACAAGGAGGTATTCTCTGAGCTGCCGGGACAAACATCTGGGGTAGAGCATGACATCATTACCCCGCCCGGTGAAAGGGTGAAGTTAAAACCCTATCGGATCCCAGAGGCTCGACGGGAGGCAATACGGGAGGAAGTACAGAAAATGCTGAACTTAGGGGTGATAGAGGAGTCCCAAAGTGATTGGTCTAGTCCCATCGTGTTGGTGCCTAAACCGGATGGGAGCTGGCGATTTTGTAACGATTTTCGTCAGTTGAACAAAGTTACAAAATTTGACACCTACCCCATGCCACGTATAGATGAGTTGATCGACCGGCTGGGAACAGCCCGATACATGACGACTCTTGACCTCACAAAAGGGTATTGGCAAATCCCCCTGGCCAAGTCGGCCAAAGAGAAAACCGCATTTGTAACCCCAGACGGGGCGTTCCAATATAAAAGAATGCCGTTCGGGTTACAGAATGCGCCGGCCACATTCCAGCGGAAAATGGACCAGATGCTGAGGCCCCATCGGAAGTATGCTGCGGCTTACCTGGATGACGTAATTGTCCATAGCACAGATTGGGCCTCACATCTGCCAAAAGTGCAAGCAGTCCTGGACTCTGTTCGGGAAGCGGGGTTTACGGCTAACCCCAAGAAGTGTACCATTGGGCAGGAGGAGGCCAAATATCTTGGGTACACCATTGGGAGGGGAGTAATAAAACCCCAACTCAACAAAGTCGAGGCCATCCAGAGTTGGCCACGTCCCAACAGCAAGAAGCAGGTACGAGCCTTTCTGGGAATCGCTGGGTATTATCGGCGATTCATTCCCCACTTTGCTTCTAAGGCTGTGCCCCTAACCAACCTGACGAAGGGGAAAGGGTCGGTCATGATTAAATGGACCCCCGAGGCTGAGGCAGCATTCCAATTCTTGAAACAAGCCTTATGTAGCCAGCCAGTGTTGTACTCACCCGACTTCTCTAAAGACTTTGTCGTACAAAGTGATGCGTCAGATGTGGGGTTAGGAGCAGTATTGTCCCAGGTCTGGAACGGGGAAGAGCACCCAGTCATTTACCTCAGCAGGAAGTTGAAGTCCCATGAGGTAAATTACGCCACCGTTGAAAAGGAGTGTTTAGCGGTGAAGTGGGCTCTAGATTCCCTTCGGTACTACCTGCTAGGTAGGCACTTTGACATGGTTACGGATCACGCTCCGTTAAAGTGGATGGCTCAAAACAAGGAAACAAATAGAAGAGTGAATAGGTGGTTCCTGGCCCTCCAGGAATTCAACTTCACAGTAAAGCATCGCCCTGGCGTTCAAATGGGGAATGTGGATGCTTTGTCTCGAGTACATGAATGCCTGATTGCTGGTGTTCCAACCCCGAGGTTAAAACAAGAGGGGGGGGTATGTGACAGCAGGAAGGTAAAGTCACCTGGTTGCATCCAGGGGGGTAGATATATTTCGCCCAGATTCAGGCTTTACGCCGACTTATACAACTAGGTGGAGAGTTGTATAAGGCTAGTGGGCTCATGGATGACTCATACCTCTAGGGAGAGTGTGGGGCGTCGTACAGACAGGGAGTTGATGAGGCCAGCTGAAGCTTGTCAGCTCATTTAGGCCTCTATAAAAACTCCCAGCTTCATTAGATGTTAGCTCATGCCTGGAACCAGACCTGTGTGGACTGTCTAGGGAGAGTGAACCCCTGTGCGGTGAGGCAAAGCCTGTGTGGCTATTTGTTTGGACTTTTACTAAACCAGGGACTTAGGGACTAGGACAGCACTAGGCTGATCCCAGTTGTTAGTTAGGAAACCTGTATGTTTAGTCAGAGGTCAACTTGACCAGGATTTATTTTGGTTATGTTTCTTTTGCTTTGCTGTGTTTTGTCACTGTAAATAGAAAATAAACCGCACCTTTTTTGATTTTGAAAACCACAACCTCCGTTTGCTGGGCCTGTTTTGTGTGGGGAGCCCATCCCGGGGGTCACACACACCCGCTGCCGAGCTAACCCCCTCACAATACATATATATATTATGTAGGGGGACTCGTTATTTTAATAACATTAACCACGCCGTCTGTCAGTGTACTGAGCGGTGATTATTTATCACTGCTTACTAAACTGACATCTCTGTGTTTCAGTGAATTTCTGGTACTGTAATCTCGTAGAGTCTCACGAGATTCCAGTATCAGGGGCCGTTCTCCAGTGTTGGAAGCATTGGTAGATTGCTTCACTCCTCCAAGAGTGAAGCGATCTACTCTGCTTCATAAACTGGCACCCAGAGGAGATAGATCTCCACTGTGAATGCCGGAGAATGAAGCAGTGAATATATTTCACTGCTTCATAAACGGACATCATAATGTGTTCAAATACCGAAACATGCAATGACATACTTTCAAACCCAGTCTGTACAAACAATATCGTCACTTGTTGACTTGGCAGCATCCACAGGCAGCTAGACTCTTCAAAAACACATAGGTTGACATATTTTTACTTCAGATACGTTTTCCAGTCTTTTGAAGTGTAAGAAGGCAATGACTTTCCTAGGCCTTGTCTCTGCAGTGGAAAGTGAAATTAACTGTACAACAGAGTCATGCAGAGAGTTAGGGAGTGTACTAACTAGAGCCAAATTAAGATAGGGAAAAGAAGAAACAAAGAACAAATAACACAGCTCCAATGCACATGCAATGCAGTGTACCACAATGCATCACTGAGCTGAATGACAGCCAGCATCATTCAACTCACTTTTTTAATTCACTGCTCCGATCACTGTGTATGAATACATAAGTGGTCCATAAAGTGAATTTGGTGTAGAGTTATTTATTTTCAGGTCATTACAGAGGACAGGGGGACACTCTTTACCTCTGAAGGAAAAGAGATTTAACCTTCACATACAGAAAGGCTTCTTCACAATAATAGCTGTGAAAATGTGGAATAGACTCCCTCAAGAACTGAATCTGGCCAGCTCAGTAGAATGTTAAAAAAAAAAAGCTAGATGCATTCCTAATTGCACAAAATATATCTGAATATTAATATTTAAAGGTAATAACAACATATCCGATTGTCTCATAGGGTATCAGGAAGGATTTTGTTTCCCCCCACTGGGGCAAATTGGATCATGCTTTTCTTTTTTTTGCCTTCCTTTAGATTATCTGTGGGTAAAGGATTGTGTATATGGATGTTTTCTATTTGTGTGTATTTTATTATTGGTTGAACTAGATAAACTAGTATCTTTGTTTAATCTGACTAACTATGTACATACAACATAAGTGACTCTGTAATTAAATAATTTAGCTTAACTTTGTGAGTTTGTTTTATGCTGGAGTTGTGACAGTGAACAAGAATTTTGTCAGGACACACTGCATACTTAAAAGGGGGGGGGGGGTATGGCGTGGCCAGCGTGGTATGTAGTAGAACTAGGGCTGGGAAAAATAGATTTGATTTAAAAATCGAGTTGGTAGGTCAAATCGATTCATATTTTCAAAAAAATCTATATATTTTTATTTTTTTAGACATTATTAAGAAAAGAGCTGACACTGAGCTCTCTGCCCTCTGCTCAGAGGAAGTAGGTCCTGCTGTACAAATGTGCCAAGAAGAACAGACAAGCCCACTTAAGAAGAAAACTTTAGCTGCCTTCTTTAAGAAATCAGCACCTGCACTGTCCCACCAGTCAGTAAAGGACAAAATCCAAGCAGAGCTCACCTCCTACTTATTGGGTCCTGAGGTGGATCCTGAAACTGACCCACTTGAGTGGTGGAAGCAGCATCAGCCCAACTTCACAAGACTCAGTCGTCTGGCAAGAAAATACCTGGCCATTCCAGCAACTAGTGCCCCATCGGCATAGGCGTGCGCAGGGGGTGTCCCAGGTGTGCCTGGGCACACCCTAATCACTTACTGCTGTCCTGATTCTTCCTCCTGCCAGGGCTTTCCCTGTGTTGGCTCCTCTGCCCCACAGTGCTGATGGCTTCCCTCCACTCTCCCCAGCTGATGCCGGGGATGTTTCAGGATAGAGAGTGGGGGAAGAGGGTAGTAAATTTGGCTGCACACACCTATGCCCATCGGAGAGGGTCTTTAGTGTGGGTGGGGGTATTGTCATGTCACCTGTCACCGAGCTTGCCTCAAGCCTGCTGTTGTTGATAGGCTAATTTTCCTTGCAAAGAATGTATAAAATGCAATTACAATTTTTATGGCGAATGGTGTTACTGTTTACATGTTCAATTCAACTAAGAGTTACCTCAGGATTTTTTGTTGTTTTATTAGTTTTATTAGCTCAATCCAAATACAGTATAAATAATTTACAGTACAAACAATCTTTGTTGCACACTGTCACTGCACAGTGACTTTTCAGTTAGAGAAAGGGGTTGCCTTTGCAATTTTCTTAATGTTGATGCACTTTAATTAAATACAATATATATATTTTTAAAATATATTTACAGTTCACAGTTATTTTGTTTTAAATCCGGGGAAGGGGGGATCGATTTGAATCGTAAATCGAGTTTTTTATAAAAAAATTGCAGATTTTTTTGGGGAAAAAATCACCCAGCTCTAAGTAGAACGTGATCCCGAGCAGCTCTGCCAAAGATCCTGACAATCCTCTGGCTTGTACCGACATCCCTGCTTGTACTAGTTTCTGGAACACCTAGCCTGCTGTCACTACATCTCAGCAACCTCCGAATCCAGTTCTTTTGCTGCTTGGGATGTCCAGTAGGGGACAGAGCGGCCGCACGGGTCCGGACTTGCCTGGCCAAGATGGCATACTTAAAACAGGCAGTGTTGATTTGCATGCTGCTTTAATTTTTCATAATTGAATAATAGAGTAGAAGTCAAAGTATAAAAAACGTACCTAATGCTTTGGTAGCATCACCTTAATTAAGGTCACCTCAGGAAACCCCCTGGGTGATCAGGAAACTGAATTTTCAGAGCTTGGGGGCCAACCTGTATATCCTCTCTTTTATCCAGGCTTTTGAGGGTCCTTGAGATATAGACAGTGACAGTGACAGTGGCTGATGTACTGGGTTTGCTTGGAGTACCACTGACTTCTGCCAGGCTTCTTCCAGATTTTTGATGTAGGAGTAATAGAATGGGAATCTCCATCTGTACCAGACTTTAAAAATAAACAAAATATCTGTCATGAGCCTCAGATCTCTCCGTCTGATCTCTCTGTCTGATCATGCCCAAAAAAAATATTTTATTTAAGGATAGCAATCACATGAAGCCATTTATTATCACATAGTTTTTTGGATCCTTTTTAAATCATAATGATAACAGAAATCACCCAAATGGCCCTGATAAAAAGTTGACATACCCTGGAATGTTTGGCCTTGGTACAGACACAGAAGGTGGCACACACAGGTTAAAAGGGCAATTAAGGCAAAGGGCTGCATCCCTCTGAACTGGAAGCAGACTCAGCCTCCGTCGGCGGCCGGTTGGTTGAATAAAGTGAAGGATATCCATGACTTGGAGGAATTGATAGCAATGGAAAAGGGCATAACTGAGAAATTTTCCAAAACATGGTATTTTTGGCACAAATTCTACTTCTCTGAGGAATACGAGCAACTAGTGGCTCCGTCCCCCTGAGAGGATCGAATCTGAATGCTCTTGATGTGACTGGAGGGTGGTAACACCCCTTCCCCCCCCTTCCCCTCTTTTTTTTTTCTCTACCTCCCCATCTTTGCACTCCTTGCTTACTTTACTTTTTCTTTCTGTGATATCTTTTTAATGCCAACACTAGAGTGTTGGCCTGTTCAAGTCTGTTTCTAACGGGCTTGACGTTTCTATCTCTAACAAAATAGGCATCTGCCGCAAAAACATGGCCATGCGGGGGGCGGAGGACTCCTGTAAGCTTGACACACGCTGCGATCCCCCTCTGATAGCGGTCTCCACATCTTTACTGTATGTTCTACTTATGGGATGTTGGGGAATGTTTGCTGTATTTTGATATACATCAGTTTGTTCTCTGTATACCCGCATGTCCTTTTTTCTTAAATAAAGAATTTATAAAACAAAAAAGGGCAATTAAAGGATAATTTCCCACATTTGTGGCTTTTTAAATCACAATTAGTGTCTGTGTAGAAATAGTCAATAAGTTTGTTAGCTCTCACATGGATGCACTAAGCAGGCTAGACACCAAGGCATGAGGAGGTAGAAAAGAACAGTCAAAAGACCTGCGTAACAAGGCAATGAAACTTTACAAAGATTGAAAAGGATATAAAAAGATATCCAAAGCCTATGCCAGTCAGTACTGTTCAATCACTTGATAGGAAGTGGAAAATTTGGGCATCTCTTGATACCAAGCCAAGATCGGGTAGATCAAGAAAGATTTCAGCCACAACTGCCACAGGAACTGTTCGGGGACAAAAAAAAAACCCACAGGTAACCTCAGGAGAAATACAGGCTGCTCTGGAAAAAGATGGTGTGGTTGTTTTTAAGGAGCACAATACGATGATACTTGAACAATAAAGAGCTGCATGGTCAAGTTGCCAGAAAGAAGCCTTTACTGTACAAGTTCCACAAAAAAAATCTGGTTACAATATGCCCAACAACACCTTGACATGCCTCATTGCCAGTGTAGCGGGTATTTAAATTTAGGGGAAGCATCTGGGTGGAAGTATGACCCAGATGCACCGATTGTTAGGGAATTTGGGACCGTTTTCTGTTCGTGGAGGACTTCAGTGGTGTGCAGTTCCCTGCGGCCTGTGGGTGGCGCTGTCGCCCTGGGCCGGCGTTGAACCATCACTGCAGTGCTGTTCCCTTTTTGTCCTGTTTCGGCAGCCGTACGGCGGGGCGGGGAACCTGCTGTGCCTGTCGGGAGTGGAGATAAAGGGGAGAGACGCCCTCAACACGAGGCTATGCGGACATTCCTGCGCGCACTGACCGGGGCGAGGAGAAGGCCCTAGCGGAGACTGAGAAAGAGAAATCCGAGGATGCTGCCTCGGTCACCACAAGCTCCCTGCTCCCACCGCCGAAGAGGAAAGTCAGCCTGGTAAAGGCATCCTTTGGCCGTGGAAGAGCTTCGTCCCGTCGCTTGCCTGGCCTGGATGGATCCGGAGGGAAGAGCCCTGGACATCTCTGTTCCACTAAAGGCCCAGGTGAGCCAGGGGTTGGGACTGTGTGTGTGGTTGGAGGTGTCAGGAGTCCACAGTCGGTGGAGCCCGTTCAGGGGGGTGATTTCGTGTCCACTGGGAATTACCTGCCCGCGGAGTTCTATGACACCTCCGACCTAGAATCATTATCTGATGCCGGTGATGACGGGGAAATTGATGAGATTTTCAACAAGAAAGGTTGGGACAAGATGCCGCTACCCTCGTCCCGTGCAACAAGGGACCCACCCATGTCTATTGGGGATAGTGCACCCTGTGTGGAGGCCTCGGAGCCTGAGGAGGAATCTAGTCCCCTGCTTGCCTTTCCACCCCCTGAATCACTTGCTGTTTCATCCGCTTCTGTTGCGGGAGTGCAACGCGCATCACTGCGGGCTCCTAAGCCCAAATCTACAGAGGTAGTTAAAGTACCTCGTCACCCTGAATCCATTGTTCTGCCTGGAGAAGGAGATCATGCCACAATGCCACCTTTGGCCAGGCTGCAGCGACTCTTTTGCCAGAAGGTTGCCCGTGAATATGGGTGGGAATACCCATATTTACCCCGAGACTTGCTCTATGAGGTGGAGGTCTTGCGGCAGCGGTGGTATGATGAATTCATCTGGAAACAACTTAAGGTGCCCCACGCTCGTAGATACCTCTCGTGCTCACCTACAGCTTCTAAGAAGTTCAGAGACTGTAAGGCGGAGTGGATGCTGGGTAGGCATATCCATGCGGACAAGGTGCTTATCTGTCGGAAGGATGGAGAGAATGTTGAGTATAATGTAGAGACCTTTGATAAGCACTTAAAGCCCCTGTTCCTGCCGCACCCAAAGTTTTACCTCTGTTTTTTTCTCATTGCTGGACTTTCCGGAGTGCCTTTGCCGGAACCCAGGGACTGTGCCCTAGTCATATGGGTGTTTTGCTATTTGGAGAAGTGTGAGCTGTTGCCATTGTTTGTTCTCCCTCCTCTCCTCTCACCACAAGGAACATAGAGCCTTTGGGGTGTAGCCAGCATAGGGCCACAGCACAGAGAAGTAAAGTTTCATCTGGATTTGACCAAGTGTCTTTACCGCGGCACTACCACCAGGTGGTGGTGTTGCACAACGATTGTTTTTTTTTTTACATTTGCACCATGCTTATTGGAGTGAATGGGTTTCTTTTCGGATAGACCCATTCATTCCAAGAAACACACATTGTGATAGGATGTATGTTTTCTTTCCCCTCTGCAGGAGATTCACCTATCAAGGCTGCTGAGAATGGGGTGGTCCTTAGATAGCAGAGAGGGAGGGGATGTAAATGTGTAAAATATCTAAAGTATATTTGATGAGAGTTCATTGTTTTATATTCTTGTTTTCCCTTTCCCATTTTAGGTCCTGGCACAATTCATGGTTAGTTTGTAAGGTTTGGTCCTATGAGTAGTTTGGTCTCTGGGTTGAACTTATGTTACCACTCTTTGGAGACGTGGGTTTGCACCAGACACTGGGGACCAGTGTCAAATCACCAGGGGGAGAGTGTAGTGGGTATTTAAATTTAGGGGGAGCATCTGGGTGGTAGTATGTCCCAGATGCACTGATTGTTAGGGAATTTGGGACTGTTTTCTGTTCGTGGAGGACTTCAGTGGTGTGCAGTTCCCTGCGGCCTGTGGGTGGCGCTGTCGCCCTGGGCGGGGTTGAACCATCACTGCAGTGCTGTTCCCTTTTTGTCCTGTTTGGGCAGCCGTACGGCGAGGCGGGGAACCTGCTGTGCCTGTCGGGAGAGGAGATAAAGGGGAGAGACGCCCTCAACACGAGGTTCAGAGTCGGAGGTCACAGCCACGCCCAGGCACCTTCAGCCTGGGTGCCGGTGTTCTGGAGTTCCGGGCCCAGGTGCCCTTGGCCTGGCCGGAGCGGGAGATGGAGTCCATTCCAGGCACCTTCAGCCTGGGGTGAGGTACTACGTAGAAGGCCCGGGGCCCAGTACCCTCGACTGGGTTCCGTAGGGGTGGAAGAGTCCGAGGGGCCCCCAAGGTGTTGGGTGCCCGAATCTGAGACGAGGAGGCCAGGGAGTGTAACCCCTCCGAACAGTCCGGTGCAGCATTGCCGGTGACGGCGGGGCCTCTGGTAACTCTCTTGGAAGGATGTCTTCCCTCTGACAGGGGCTGCACTTAGCGAAGATAATTCTGTTCCTGTTCTACACGGTCGGTGGCAGCGGCTGTGCGTAATAACCATTGGTGACACTACAATGGTTAGTTCTATTTGAGGATTGTGCCTTGACCTAATCCCCACTGAACTGAACTGTTCTTTGGGTCACAACCTGTCTGCTGTTAAAAGACGATTTATTGCTGTCAGAGAATAAATAAGAGTTGGACCCTTTCAGTAGTGTGGAACTTCAGTTACTGGGAGCAAAGGGGGGTCATCTGCAGAATGGACTTGGCTCTGGGTTATGTACACAGCCCGAAGGTAAACAGGTGTTGGCTTTCACCTCTACACATTAGAGGACATAGGCCGTAGTGTACCGCATCCCTCCTCCCTGATCCCCCTAGACAAGACAACAAGCCAAGAAGAAGGGGTGAGAGGGGTGAGGCCGCTACACCTTTTTTGTGGCATTGGCGCAGTATAGGCTTTCTTCTGGCAGCTCAACCATGCAGCTCTTTTTTCTTCAAGTTTCGTTGAATTGTGCTCCTTAAAAACAACCACACTGTCTTTTTGGAGAGCAGCTTGTATTTCTCCTGAGGTTACCTGTGTTTTTTTTTGTATCCTGAGCAATTCTTCCGCCAGTTGTGGCTGCAATCTTTCTTGGTCTACCTGACCTTGGCTTGGTATCAAAAGAGCCTCTAATTTTCCACTTTTTAATAAGTGATTAAACAGTACTGACTGGCATATTCAAGGCTTTGGATATCTTTTTATATCCTTTTCCATCTTTGTTAAATTTCATTACCTTGTTACACAGGTCTTTTGACTGTTCTTTTCTACCTCTTCATGGCTCAGTATCTAGCCTGCTTAGTGCATCCATGTGAGAGCTAACAAACTCATTGACTATTTATACACAGACACTAATTGTGATTTAAAAAGCCACAAATGTGTGAAATTAACCTTTAATTGCCATTTTAACCTGTGTGTGCCACCTTCTGTGTCTGTACCGAGACCAAACATTCCAGGGTATGTAGACTTTTTATCAGGGCCATTTGGGTGATTTCTGTTATCAATATGATTCAAAAAGGATCCAAAAAAACTATGTGATAATAAATGGCTTCATGTGATTGCTATCCTTAAATAAAAGACAATTTTTTGGCATGATCAGTCATATTTTTATTATTAATGCCAAAATGTCACAATTTCTGCCAGGGTATGCAAACTTTTGAGCATGACTGTAGAACCTGTTGCTGTACCTGTACACTGTAGCAAAGGCACCTGGTTGAAAAATGTAAATTCTGCTTGGCTCAGTTTAGAGCTGGGCTATGGGGAGCCATCCTGCATCTGTAAGGGGGTATACTTGGTGGGTTATTACACCATGCATTTTAGTTCATGAATTCCTGAATGGTCAAAACTTTAATTAGCCTTTTTTACAGCAAAAACATATACCATTTTCAAAGACTGAACCTGATACTTACTAGGTAAGTTCGTAAGATATTTCACAACAAAAGAGACAAACACTTGTTATACAGAAAGTCACTAGTCAGGCAGGGAGGTCTAGTTAACTTTTATTACCTATAACAACCATTTTATCAAGTTTTGCTTTAAGAAACAGAAGAAGCCAAAATATCGCTGATAACCTGAAAGATCAAAAATTTTGAGCCTTCTTACATCTAACAGACATTTCATTATGCCATACTTTCACATACTGGTAACACATTTGCCTAATAAGATATGTCAGTAATATTTGTGCTCTGTAAATACTGTGATATTTTCTAGGAGATTAGCAACACTGTTTATATAGCAGATAAAAATATTTTAGCAGAGCAGGCAAAAGATATTAGTTACTGGAACTCCTCACCAGGGCCGCCATCAGGGGGTACAGGCAGTACACATGTAAGGGGCCCGGAGGTCCCCAGAGGCCCAGATGGCAACTCCCCTTTTTTCATTTATTTATTAATTTAATTAATTTTTTTCTTGTAAGGGGCCCCCCTGCTTCTCAACATGCAGCACCCCCCGGTTCTCTGCTCCAGGGGGCCCATGCCTCACGCTGTGTAAGGGGCCCCAAAATTCCTGATGGCGGCCCTGCTCCTCACCAAGTTCCTTCTATAAAAGAGAAAAACGATTTGCTGGGTTCTGGAATTGGCTGACATAGATGAGGCTTGGAAATTCATTCTTGCTAATTACCCTTGTTAAAGAAGCCTGTCAGCTGTTAAACCCCTTTCATACCTGTGTGGACTGCTTAATTTACATTAATCTGTAAAACATAAATTGCCAATAATCTGTTCAAGCAAAATAAATCAGTGATCTCAAAATGCCTATGAATGAGGTTACATTCTGTGCTGTTTATACATTTCCAGTCTGCCTTGCAGTTGCATGCAACATGTTCTGTGTGGTATGTAAAATCCTACAATGCAACGCTGTTTATAAAATCTCTGGCATGCTGGAAAATCCTCACATTAAATGTATAATACCACCACGTGTATAGTGATAAAGTCCCATTTAAATCAAAAGTCTGCTTTGTGTTTAATAATTTGTGCACTAATCTCAGTAGGGATTGTCTTTGTGTCCTTCACCTTCCACACTATGGGATTGATGGTTGGAATGGTTGCAAACTCCTGGGCTAGCCCCACCGCAAATGATATTAGAACGACTATTGCAACACTTTTAAAGTCTGAATGGAAAGAATTTTCTATTACAGGATTACAGTGTACATTATGAAGGTCAACAAGTCTTCAAGATCAAGTCATGCTTTAGTATGATTTTATTGTGATTTTTCTTGCAAGAAATATGCTTTTTTTATGCAGTGTACCAATGAACTTCAAATAAAAAAATTTTTACTTAAAAAAATATATTACAGAACACATAATTTTCTGTTATTTGCCTCTGAGTTCAAGCAACAGCTGTAACACTTGGTCATCAGAGGACGAGGTGTTCTGTAGCCTCTTCAGCTACAGAAGGAGTCCAGAGAAATAAAACATAGAGAGAAAAAGGTAGATAGATGTAATAGATAAATAGATAGATAGATAGACTAGAGATATAGAGAAATGTAGACAGAGAAAGATAGATGATAAGTGACCAGATAGAGTGTGAGCAAGATAGATATATATATATATGTTGTGACAGCAGGAAGGTAAAGTCACCTGGTTGCATCCAGGGGGGTAGATATATTTCTCCCAGATTCAGGCTTTATGCCAACTTATACAACTAGGGAGGGAGTTGATGAAGCCCAGCTGAGGCTAGTGGGCTCATGGATGATTCATACCTCTAGGGAGAGTGCTGGGCGTCGTGCAGGCAGGGAGTTGATGAGACCAGCTGAAGCTTGTCAGCTCATTTAGGCCTCTATAAGAACTCCCAGATTCATTAGGTGTTTGCTCATGCCTGGAACCAGACCTGTGTGGACTGTCTAGGGAGAGTGAACCCCTGTGCGGTGAGACAAAGCCTGTGTGGCTATTTGCTTGGACATTTAAAACCAGGGACTTAGGGACTAGGACAGCACTAGGCTGATCCCAGTTGTTAGTTAGGAAACCTGTATGTTTAGTCAGAGGTCAAGTTGACCAGGATTTATTTTGTTTATGTTTCTTTTGCTTTGCTGTGTTTTGTCACTGTAAATAGAAAATAAACCGCACCTTTTTGATTTTGAAAACCACAACCTCCGTTTGCTGGGCCTGTTTTGTGTGGGGAGCCCATCCCGGGGGTCACACACACCCGCTGCCGAGCTAACCCCCTCACAGTTGGTGGAGAACCAGTGGCAGTTTTTTTTAAGCCAGCATGGAGGAGATACTGAAACAGCTGGCTCTAGCAAATGCCAATCAACAGCAGACAAATGCAGGTTTGCAAAGGAGCCTTGCAGCCCAGCAGCAAGCTCATCAACAGAGCCTTGCAACCCAGCAGCAAGCTCACCAACAGAGTCTGGAAGCTCAGCAACAAGCCCAGCAGCAATCTGAGGCCCGCTTCATAGACCTGTTACAGAAGCAAGAGCAGAGACTACAACAAATGGAAGCAGTAATGCAGCAACGTCCGCAGACCAGTGAGGAAAGCCGTCCCACTAATACCGCGTCCTTTGGGGTGAGTCGTTTATTGACAAAAATGACTGGAGAGGATGATCCAGAGGTATTTTTGACCACATTTGAAAGGACCGCTGAAAGAGAAAAGTGGCCTGAGGAGCAGTGGGCTGGACTGGTGGCTCCTCTGTTAACTGGTGAATCGCAGAAAGCTTACTATGACCTAGAGCCTAACCAAGCAAAAGACTATGTGATGCTAAAAGCTGAAATTTTGGCAAGGCTGGGTGTCACCCAGGCTGTCCGGGCTCAGCGTGTGCATAACTGGACTTTCCAGCTTGGAAAACCCCCCAGGTCTCAAATGTATGATCTCATTCACCTGAGCAGAAAGTGGCTACAGCCAGAGACTTTGTCCGCACCAAAGATTGTGGAACGTGTTGTAATGGATCGGTTTTTGAGAGCTCTTCCTACTGCCATCCAAAAGTGGGTAAGCCATGGAGACCCAGAGACGGCCGATGGTCTTGTGGATCGTGTGGAGAAATACTTGGCTACAGAGAACCTGACGGCCTCTTCCAGAGACACTCGGACTTTCCACCCTAAGACCAGACCATCCCCAGGGGCGGATAAGAGGATTCCAAGGGGTGAGGGTGGAGAGAGTGAGAGGGTGGGAGCTCTACCCCAAGTTTGGCGAGAACAGCCTGGGAAATCAGCGGCTCAAGAGGCGGCAAGAAGGATCGTTTGCTACCGCTGCCGGCAAGCGGGACATATTGCAGCCAATTGCCCGGTTGTGGAGGAACCCATGCAGTGTGACTTTCTGACGGGCAGACGTCAGTCGCTGTGTGCGACAGTCGCATGCACTGCCATTCGAGGAACTGAGAAACATTTATGCAAAATGTGTGTTAATGGTAGAAATGTTGTGGTATTGCTGGATTCAGGTAGCCTTGTGACCCTGATAAAGGCTGAGTTAGTTAAAACAGAGGTCTTTGGGAATAGCAAGGTAGCTGTTATTTGTGTGCATGGGGACACCCGAGAGTATCCAGTGACTACAGTGTGTTTCGAGACCCCCAAAGGTACCCTCTCTCATCCAGTGGGCTTAGTATCTCAGTTACCGCATGACGCCATTGTGGGAAGGGATTTTCCGAAGTTCTGGGAACTGTGGGATGATCCTGAGCCCCCCACTGGTGCCCCTATGTACCACGAATGTGATAGCCAGAACTCCCCTGAGAGTGGTGAGGACTCTCCGGAATTTCCCTTATCAGTATTGGCAGGGGAGACTCAAGAAACTGGAGAGGAGCCCACCTCCTCAGACGAAAACCAACCGTCTGTGGAGTTTTCTGATCTTGAGGTTCACAGGGAAAACTTTGCCACAGAACAGTTGAAAGACCCCGCCCTAATAAAGGCACGGGAAAACGTAGTGAAAATAGATGGCGAGTTAGTGAACCCAGATAATACCTGCACTTACCCATACTTCAGCGTAGAGAAGGACCTACTGTATCGGGTGGCAAAAAGGGCAGAAGAAACCGTTGAGCAGCTTGTGGTGCCCAAACCTTACAGGAAGTTGGTGTTGGAGTTGGCCCATGGGCACATTCTTGGAGGTCATCTGGGGACAGAGAAAACCCGAGAGAGGGTATTACAGAGATTCTATTGGCCGGGGGTGATGAAGGACATAGAAAATTATTGTTCCTCCTGCCCTGTGTGTCAGAGGTCGGCCCCGATGCCACATTTCCGTAGCCCGCTGGTCCCTCTACCCATCATTGAGGTCCCGTTTGAGAGGATCGCCATGGATTTGGTAGGGCCTATAATCAAGTCCGCTAGGGGGCACCAGTACATATTAGTTATAATGGACTATGCCACCCGTTATCCAGAAGCGATCCCTCTCCGAAATACCTCGGCCAAAACCATAGCCAAAGAGCTATCTCTTGTGTTTAGCCGGGTGGGTATGTGTAAAGAACTGCTTACGGACCAAGGTACACCCTTTATGTCCCGGGTTATGAAGGAGCTGTGTAAATTGTTCAAAGTGACGCAATTACGTACATCTGTGTATCACCCCCAAACCGATGGCCTGGTTGAAAGATTCAACAAAACCCTAAAACAAATGTTGAAGAAAGTGGTGGATAGAGATGGAAAGGATTGGAACTGTCTACTTCCTTATCTGATGTTTGCTATTAGGGAGGTGCCCCAATCCTCTACGGGATTCTCCCCCTTTGAGTTACTGTATGGGAGACACCCAAGAGGGCTGTTGGATATTGCCAAGGAAACTTGGGAAAGTGAGAGTTCTCCCCACAGGAGTGTGATTGAGCATGTCGCCCTGATGCAAGACCGAATTGCACAGGTAATGCCCATCATGAAGGAACATTTGGCCCAAGCGCAGTTAGCACAGCAGAGAGTGTACAACCGTGGAGCCAAGACCCGTACCTTTTCCCCGGGGGATAGGATACTGGTACTTGTCCCTACGGTTGAAAGTAAATTCCTTGCCAAATGGCAAGGCCCCTATGAGATAATGGAAAAAGTGAGCGAAGTGAATTACAAGGTCAGACAACCAGGAAGGCGAAAGCCCGAACAGATCTATCACGTTAATCTGTTGAAAGCCTGGAGGGATAGAGAGTCCCTAGTCGCAGACACTTGGTCACCAGCTCAAACTGGTTGCGTGATTCCTGAGGTTGGAATAGCAGCCACCTTGTCACAACCCCAACAACAGGAGGTTAAGGAGTTTGTGCTTCGCAACAAGGAGGTATTCTCTGAGCTGCCGGGACAAACATCTGGGGTAGAGCATGACATCATTACCCCGCCCGGTGAAAGGGTGAAGTTAAAACCCTATCGGATCCCAGAGGCCCGACGGGAGGCAATACGGGAGGAAGTACAGAAAATGCTGAACTTAGGGGTGATAGAGGAGTCCCAAAGTGATTGGTCTAGTCCCATTGTGTTGGTGCCTAAACCGGATGGGAGCTGGCGATTTTGTAACGATTTTCGTCAGTTGAACAAAGTTACAAAATTTGACACCTACCCCATGCCACGTATAGATGAGTTGATCGACCGGCTGGGAACAGCCCGATACATGACGACTCTTGACCTCACAAAAGGGTATTGGCAAATCCCCCTGGCCAAGTCGGCCAAAGAGAAAACCGCATTTGTAACCCCAGACGGGGCGTTCCAATATAAAATAATGCCGTTCGGGTTACAGAATGCGCCGGCCACATTCCAGCGGAAAATGGACCAGATGCTGAGGCCCCATCGGAAGTATGCTGCGGCTTACCTGGATGACGTAATTGTCCATAGCACAGATTGGGCCTCACATCTGCCAAAAGTGCAAGCAGTCCTGGACTCTGTTCGGGAAGCGGGGTTTACGGCTAACCCCAAGAAGTGTACCATTGGGCAGGAGGAGGCCAAATATCTTGGGTACACCATTGGGAGGGGAGTAATAAAACCCCAACTCAACAAAGTCGAGGCCATCCAGAGTTGGCCACGTCCCAACAGCAAGAAGCAGGTACGAGCCTTTCTGGGAATCGCTGGGTATTATCGGCGATTCATTCCCCACTTTGCTTCTAAGGCTGTGCCTCTAACCAACCTGACGAAGGGGAAAGGGTCGGTCATGATTAAATGGACCCCCGAGGCTGAGGCAGCATTCCAATTCTTGAAACAAGCCTTATGTAGCCAGCCAGTGTTGTACTCACCCGACTTCTCTAAAGACTTTGTCGTACAAAGTGATGCGTCAGATGTGGGGTTAGGAGCAGTATTGTCCCAGGTCTGGAACGGGGAAGAGCACCCAGTCATTTACCTCAGCAGGAAGTTGAAGTCCCATGAGGTAAATTACGCCACGGTTGAAAAGGAGTGTTTAGCGGTGAAGTGGGCTCTAGATTCCCTTCGGTACTATCTGCTAGGTAGGCACTTTGACATGGTTACGGATCACGCTCCGTTAAAGTGGATGGCTCAAAACAAGGAGACAAATAGAAGAGTGAATAGGTGGTTCCTGGCCCTACAGGAATTCAACTTCACAGTAAAGCATCGCCCTGGCGTTCAAATGGGGAATGTGGATGCTTTGTCTCGAGTACATGAATGCCTGATTGCTGGTGTTCCAACCCCAAGGTTAAAACAAGAGGGGGGGGGTATGTGACAGCAGGAAGGTAAAGTCACCTGGTTGCATCCAGGGGGGTAGATATATTTCTCCCAGATTCAGGCTTTATGCCAACTTATACAACTAGGGAGGGAGTTGATGAAGCCCAGCTGAGGCTAGTGGGCTCATGGATGATTCATACCTCTAGGGAGAGTGCTGGGCGTCGTGCAGGCAGGGAGTTGATGAGACCAGCTGAAGCTTGTCAGCTCATTTAGGCCTCTATAAGAACTCCCAGATTCATTAGGTGTTTGCTCATGCCTGGAACCAGACCTGTGTGGACTGTCTAGGGAGAGTGAACCCCTGTGCGGTGAGACAAAGCCTGTGTGGCTATTTGCTTGGACATTTAAAACCAGGGACTTAGGGACTAGGACAGCACTAGGCTGATCCCAGTTGTTAGTTAGGAAACCTGTATGTTTAGTCAGAGGTCAAGTTGACCAGGATTTATTTTGTTTATGTTTCTTTTGCTTTGCTGTGTTTTGTCACTGTAAATAGAAAATAAACCGCACCTTTTTGATTTTGAAAACCACAACCTCCGTTTGCTGGGCCTGTTTTGTGTGGGGAGCCCATCCCGGGGGTCACACACACCCGCTGCCGAGCTAACCCCCTCACAATGTATATATCCGTGGTGTTCATGGTGCTGAGTGTGAACCTTAACTGCTCTCTGCTGCAACTTTCCAACTCTCCGGGTGTCCCTGGATGTGATTGTCCAGCATTTATATTTATAAAAAATTATCGCCAAAACTGGACAGTCTAAAAAAATTGGAGTGGATAAACTATCTCTCTTCTGACATACTGTATTAGTGGGCCATAACAATGATACATTTCACACACACCAAATATAACTATGGGATGTGCCACATTTTGTGTGCGAAAGATTTTTATTATTTCTATTTTTTGTATTAATAGATTATTTGTGCTACGCGTAGATTTACCCACTGGGAAAGCTGAGATAAAGCAATTGCACACATTGAGAACATGTAATACACGTGTCCCCGCTGTATGCTACTGCACGCCAACTCTATTTAGCTTGAAGTATTTTGGAACTCTTCAATTATTTGGGAAATACCTTCCACATTAAAGAATAAGTCCAGTTGAATGTGTCTAGCTACTAATATATATACCAGGACCAGGGCCGGCCCTATGATGGGACCGGGTGGTACCATGGTACCAGGCGGCACTGTTAGGGGGGCGGCAAACTGACGCCCGCCAGCCAGCCCGCTCCGCTGCCTGTGAGGAGCCCGGCGCCGCTGAGGACACTCACAGGCGGGGGGGCAGTCAGCGAGTGAGCAGGCATGGGCAGGCGCCGCTCCCTGTGAGGAGCCCGGTGTACCGGCGCCGCTGCCTGTGAGGACACTCACAGGCGGGGGGAGGGGGCAGTCAGCGAGTGAGCACTGCAGGCACCACTCCCTGTGAGGAGCCCGGTGTACCGGCGCCGCTGCCTGTGAGGACACTCACAGGCGGGGGGAGGGGGCAGTCAGCGAGTGAGCACTGCAGGCACCGCTCCCTGTGAGGAGCCCGGTGTACCGGCACCGCTGCCTGTGAGGACACTCACAGGCGGGGGGAGGGGGCAGTCAGCGAGTGAGCACTGCAGGCACCGCTCCCTGTGAGGAGCCCGGCGCCGCTGCTGTTGGTGACAGGGGTGGGCAGAGCACGCGCAGCATGGGGGGGTTGGGTTGGGAGCAGTCAGCGAGTGAGCGGGCAGCGGAGCAGAGAGATGATGTCATCTCTCCCCGCCGCCCTGCATCACCACAGTTTCACCCTCACTGTGCAGCCATGGGCAGCAGAGAGATTATATCATCTCTCTGCTGCCTGCCTTCACTATGGGACACAGCAAGTGACAACCCGCAACGTGTGACAGGTGATGTCGTGACAATCCGCAACGTGTGGCAAGTGACAATACGCAACGTGTGGCAGGTGACGCTTGGCAAGTGACAATCCGCAACGTGTGGCACGGGACTATCCGCAACGTGTGGCAAGTGACAATACGCAACGTGTGGCAGGTGACGCTTGGCAAGTGACAATCCGCAACGTGTGGCACGGGACTATCCGCAACGTGTGGCAGGTGACGCCGTGGCAAGTGACAATCCGCAACGTGTGGCAGGTGACGTTGTGGCAAGTGACAATCTGCAACGTGTGGCAGGTGACGTTGTGGCAAGTGACAATGCGCAACGTGTGACAGGTGACGTCTTGACAATCCGCAACATGTGGCAAGTGACAATATGCAAGGTGTGGCAGGTGACGCTTGGCAAGTGACAATCCGCAACATGTGGCACGGGACTATCCGCAATGTGTGGCAGGTGACGTTGTGGCAAGTGACAATATGCAACGTGTGGCAGGTGACGCCGTGGCAAGTGACAATCCGCAATGTGTAGCACGGGACTATCCGCAATGTGTGGCAGGTGACGTTGTGGCAAGTGACAATCCGCAACATGTGGCAGGTGACGTTGTGGCAAGTGACAATGCGCAACGTGTGGCAGGTGATGTTGTGGCATGTGACGTGGCAAGAGACAACCCGCAACGTGTGGCAGATGACAATCCGCAACGTGTGGCAGGTGACGTGGCAAGTGACAATCCGCAACGTGTGGCAAGTGGCAACCCGCAACGTGTGGCAGGTGACATAAGTGACCATGCCAACATTTGGCAGCCGACAATCCGCAACGTGTGGCAGGTGACAACCCGCATCTGGTGGTGGAGTCCGAAGCAAAACTGTAAGTACAAACACACATCACAAGTTGTATGA
Source organism: Rana muscosa (assembly GCA_029206835.1). Classification (NCBI taxonomy): domain Eukaryota; kingdom Metazoa; phylum Chordata; class Amphibia; order Anura; family Ranidae; genus Rana; species Rana muscosa. The sequence goes on from CM055122.1 coordinate 510,056,682, forward strand.
GACATGAGAGCCTCTGAGAGGGACTTGCCTTGCCCAGCCCTGATTAACCACTTAAGGACCGGAAAGATTTGCCCACTTAAAGCGGTTGTATGGCTTTGTTTTTTTTTTTTTTTAAATAACAAACATGTTATACTTACCTCCACTGTGCAGTGCGTTTGGAAAAGAGTGGCCCCGATTCTCTGGTCCCTCGGCGGCTGTCTTGGCTCCTCCCTGCATCAGCTAACCCCCTTCTGGGAAGCACTCTCCCAAGGGGGTTAGCTTGCGGGCGCGCTCCCTGTTATACACGCTGCGTCCATAGACACAACGTGTATGACTCGTTCCCGCCCCCCAGGGCCCGGGTCATTGGATGTGATTGACAGCAGCGCGAGCCAATGGCTGCACTGCTATCAATCTAGCCAATTAACGGCCAGACTCCGTGGAGAAGAGGACGCCGGGGGACGCGCACAGCAAGTGAACGGGCTCAGGTAAGTAAAACAGGGGGGCTGGGGGGCAGTCATTGCCAGGTGTTTTTTCACCTTAATGCATAGGATGCATTAAGGTGAAAAATCACGAACCTTTACAAACCCTTTAATAACCAGGCCATTTTGTGCGATACGGCACTGTGTCGCTTTAACTGACAATTGCGCGGTAATGCGACACTGTACCCAAATAAAATTGGCGTCCTTATTTTTCCCACAAATAGAGCTTTCTTTTGGTGATATTTGATCACCTCTGCGGTTTATATTTATTGCACTATAAACAACAAACGAGCAACAATTAAAAAAAACAAACAAACAATATTTTTTACTTTTTGCTATAATAAATATCCAAAAAATGTATAAAAAAATAATTTCTTCATCAGTTTAGGCCAATATGTATTCTTCTACATATTTTTGGTACCAAAAAAAACACAATTAGCGTACATTGATTAGTTTGAGCAAAAGACATTGCGGCCGCCCGCCATGCACAGGTCCCTTTATACTCCTATATACATGTATAGAGCCCTGACAGGTCCTTTTATACACCTATATGCACATATAGAGCCATGACAGGTCCTCTTTATACTCCTTTATACATGTATAGAGCCATGACAGGTCCTCTTTATACATGTATAGAGCCACGACAGGTCCTCTTTATTATCCTTTATACATGTATAGAGCCATGACAGGTCCTCTTTATACATGTATAGAGCCACGACAGGTCCTCTTTATTATCCTTTATACATGTATAGAGCCATGACAGGTCCTCTTTATACATGTATAGAGCCACGACAGGTCCTCTTTTTACTCCTATACATGTATAGAGCCATGACGGGTTCCCTTTAGTTATCATGATCTAAAATAATGAATGTGGGGGCCTTTTGGTGGGCGTGATTTTTTTTTTTGGGGGGGGGGGCAGCATTTCATTCTTGGTCCCAGGCAGCACAATGTCTTGGGCCGGCCCTGACCAGGACCTTGCAATCTAAGCCACTATTTGGGAATAGGGATGAGCTTCGTGTTCGAGTCGAACATACGTTCGACTCGAACATTGGCTGTTCGATCGTTCGACGAAGATCGAACGATTTGGGCCGTTCGCGCCAAATTCGAGTGACGCGAACGGCCCACAATGCACTACGCCATCGCAGTGTCATCCAGGCGCTGTGATTGGCCAAGCATGCACTGTGACCCCGCATGCTTGGCCAATCACAGCGCCGGCAGCGAGGAGAGCAATGATTGGCCACAGGCAGGATGCCTGTGGCCAATTATTGCTGAGGGTGTTTAGTACACGCCCCACACTATAAAAGGCCGCCAGCACGGCGGCCTAGTGTAGTGTGTTCCGGAGCAGGGATAGAGTAGCATAGGCAGGGACAGTGACTGTTATTTCTTTCTTGCTTAACCTGGATTCCTTTAGTTTAGGGAAAGAGAAGGATAGGTAGGGAGAGTGTCAGTGTGTTTTGTGCTTCTGCTATAGTGTGCTTAAAAAAAAACATTTATTCTAGGGACAGAAAACTCTAGGTAGGGACAGTGTCAGTTTCTTTCACTCTGCAAGTCCTTGTTTCCAGGGACCTGGAAGGACAGTGAGTGAATTGTCCTTTTGCTATATTGTGATTAAAAAAAACATTTATTCTAGGGACAGAAAACTCTAGGTAGGGACAGTGTCAGTTTCTTTCACTCTGCAAGTCCTTGTTTCCAGGGACCTGGAAGGACAGTGAGTGAATTGTCCTTTTGCTATATTGTGATTAAAAAAAACATTTATTCTAGGGACAGAAAACTCTAGGTAGGGACAGTGTCAGTTTCTTTCACTCTGCAAGTCCTTGTTTCCAGGGACCTGGAAGGACAGTGAGTGAATTGTCCTTTTGCTATATTGTGATTAAAAAAAACATTTATTCTAGGGACAGAAAACTCTAGGTAGGGACAGTGTCAGTTTCTTTCACTCTGCAAGTCCTTGTTTCCAGGGACCTGGAAGGACAGTGAGTGAATTGTCCTTTTGCTATATTGTGATTAAAAAAAACATTTATTCTAGGGACAGAAAACTCTAGGTAGGGACAGTGTCAGTTTCTTTCACTCTGCAAGTCCTTGTTTCCAGGGACCTGGAAGGACAGTGAGTGAATTGTCCTTTTGCTATATTGTGATTAAAAAAAACATTTATTCTAGGGACAGAAAACTCTAGGTAGGGACAGTGTCAGTTTCTTTCACTCTGCAAGTCCTTGTTTCCAGGGACCTGGAAGGACAGTGAGTGAATTGTCCTTTTGCTATATTGTGATTAAAAAAAACATTTATTCTAGGGACAGAAAACTCTAGGTAGGGACAGTGTCAGTTTCTTTCACTCTGCAAGTCCTTGTTTCCAGGGACCTGGAAGGACAGTGAGTGAATTGTCCTTTTGCTATATTGTGATTAAAAAAAACATTTATTCTAGGGACAGAAAACTCTAGGTAGGGACAGTGTCAGTTTCTTTCACTCTGCAAGTCCTTGTTTCCAGGGACCTGGAAGGACAGTGAGTGAATTGTCCTTTTGCTATATTGTGATTAAAAAAAACATTTATTCTAGGGACAGAAAACTCTAGGTAGGGACAGTGTCAGTTTCTTTCACTCTGCAAGTCCTTGTTTCCAGGGACCTGGAAGGACAGTGAGTGAATTGTCCTTTTGCTATATTGTGATTAAAAAAAACATTTATTCTAGGGACAGAAAACTCTAGGTAGGGACAGTGTCAGTTTCTTTCACTCTGCAAGTCCTTGTTTCCAGGGACCTGGAAGGACAGTGAGTGAATTGTCCTTTTGCTATATTGTGATTAAAAAAAACATTTATTCTAGGGACAGAAAACTCTAGGTAGGGACAGTGTCAGTTTCTTTCACTCTGCAAGTCCTTGTTTCCAGGGACCTGGAAGGACAGTGAGTGAATTGTCCTTTTGCTATATTGTGATTAAAAAAAACATTTATTCTAGGGACAGAAAACTCTAGGTAGGGACAGTGTCAGTTTCTTTCACTCTGCAAGTCCTTGTTTCCAGGGACCTGGAAGGACAGTGAGTGAATTGTCCTTTTGCTATATTGTGATTAAAAAAAACATTTATTCTAGGGACAGAAAACTCTAGGTAGGGACAGTGTCAGTTTCTTTCACTCTGCAAGTCCTTGTTTCCAGGGACCTGGAAGGACAGTGAGTGAATTGTCCTTTTGCTATATTGTGATTAAAAAAAACATTTATTCTAGGGACAGAAAACTCTAGGTAGGGACAGTGTCAGTTTCTTTCACTCTGCAAGTCCTTGTTTCCAGGGACCTGGAAGGACAGTGAGTGAATTGTCCTTTTGCTATATTGTGATTAAAAAAAACATTTATTCTAGGGACAGAAAACTCTAGGTAGGGACAGTGTCAGTTTCTTTCACTCTGCAAGTCCTTGTTTCCAGGGACCTGGAAGGACAGTGAGTGAATTGTCCTTTTGCTATATTGTGATTAAAAAAAACATTTATTCTAGGGACAGAAAACTCTAGGTAGGGACAGTGTCAGTTTCTTTCACTCTGCAAGTCCTTGTTTCCAGGGACCTGGAAGGACAGTGAGTGAATTGTCCTTTTGCTATATTGTGATTAAAAAAAACATTTATTCTAGGGACAGAAAACTCTAGGTAGGGACAGTGTCAGTTTCTTTCACTCTGCAAGTCCTTGTTTCCAGGGACCTGGAAGGACAGTGAGTGAATTGTCCTTTTGCTATATTGTGATTAAAAAAAACATTTATTCTAGGGACAGAAAACTCTAGGTAGGGACAGTGTCAGTTTCTTTCACTCTGCAAGTCCTTGTTTCCAGGGACCTGGAAGGACAGTGAGTGAATTGTCCTTTTGCTATATTGTGATTAAAAAAAACATTTATTCTAGGGACAGAAAACTCTAGGTAGGGACAGTGTCAGTTTCTTTCACTCTGCAAGTCCTTGTTTCCAGGGACCTGGAAGGACAGTGAGTGAATTGTCCTTTTGCTATATTGTGATTAAAAAAAACATTTATTCTAGGGACAGAAAACTCTAGGTAGGGACAGTGTCAGTTTCTTTCACTCTGCAAGTCCTTGTTTCCAGGGACCTGGAAGGACAGTGAGTGAATTGTCCTTTTGCTATATTGTGATTAAAAAAAACATTTATTCTAGGGACAGAAAACTCTAGGTAGGGACAGTGTCAGTTTCTTTCACTCTGCAAGTCCTTGTTTCCAGGGACCTGGAAGGACAGTGAGTGAATTGTCCTTTTGCTATATTGTGATTAAAAAAAACATTTATTCTAGGGACAGAAAACTCTAGGTAGGGACAGTGTCAGTTTCTTTCACTCTGCAAGTCCTTGTTTCCAGGGACCTGGAAGGACAGTGAGTGAATTGTCCTTTTGCTATATTGTGATTAAAAAAAACATTTATTCTAGGGACAGAAAACTCTAGGTAGGGACAGTGTCAGTTTCTTTCACTCTGCAAGTCCTTGTTTCCAGGGACCTGGAAGGACAGTGAGTGAATTGTCCTTTTGCTATATTGTGATTAAAAAAAACATTTATTCTAGGGACAGAAAACTCTAGGTAGGGACAGTGTCAGTTTCTTTCACTCTGCAAGTCCTTGTTTCCAGGGACCTGGAAGGACAGTGAGTGAATTGTCCTTTTGCTATATTGTGATTAAAAAAAACATTTATTCTAGGGACAGAAAACTCTAGGTAGGGACAGTGTCAGTTTCTTTCACTCTGCAAGTCCTTGTTTCCAGGGACCTGGAAGGACAGTGAGTGAATTGTCCTTTTGCTATATTGTGATTAAAAAAAACATTTATTCTAGGGACAGAAAACTCTAGGTAGGGACAGTGTCAGTTTCTTTCACTCTGCAAGTCCTTGTTTCCAGGGACCTGGAAGGACAGTGAGTGAATTGTCCTTTTGCTATATTGTGATTAAAAAAAACATTTATTCTAGGGACAGAAAACTCTAGGTAGGGACAGTGTCAGTTTCTTTCACTCTGCAAGTCCTTGTTTCCAGGGACCTGGAAGGACAGTGAGTGAATTGTCCTTTTGCTATATTGTGATTAAAAAAAACATTTATTCTAGGGACAGAAAACTCTAGGTAGGGACAGTGTCAGTTTCTTTCACTCTGCAAGTCCTTGTTTCCAGGGACCTGGAAGGACAGTGAGTGAATTGTCCTTTTGCTATATTGTGATTAAAAAAAACATTTTTTCTAGGGACAGAAAACTGTAGGTAGGGAGAGTGTTTTTTTTCTTTCACTCTGCAAGTCCTTGTTTCCAGGGACAGAGAAGGACACCTGAAGGTAGCCCTTATTGCTTTTTTCCCATCTCCCTGCAGGCCATCTATTAGAATGTCTGGAAGGCAAACAAGGAGAGGCAGACAGTCAGGAGGCAATAAAAGAGGGCAAGCAGGCTCTGTGTCTGGGGGCAACAGTGCTGGTCGTGGACGCGGTGCATTGTCATCAGCACATGGCCATGGGACACGCTTGTCCTTCTTTTCGGCAGCTGGACATGTTGAGCCACATCATGCCGAAGACTTGGTAGAGTGGATGACCAAGCCCTCCTCCTCCTCCTCATCCTCTCTCACCCAGGCTCAGGGTACTGGAAAAGCAGCTGCCAAAGCGTCGTCTTCCCTGGTATCAATGTCAGACAAATCATCAGTCACTCCTTCCCTAGACCCACCATGTCCTCCTCCTGAGGAGTCCCCCGAACTGTTTCAGCACAGTGTTGGGTACATGCTCCAGGAGGATGCCCAGCGTTTCGAAGGGTCTGATGATGAAACCCAGCTAGAGGAAGGCAGTAGCGTGAGAGCAGACAGAGGGGATGCTCAAGAAGGACACCAATCTGGCAGTCATGTTCCAGCAGCTGCAGCATACTGCCAGATTGGCTCCAGTGATGAGGAGGGAGGGGATGATGAGGTCAATGACTCCACGTGGGTGCCTAATAGGAGAGAGGAGGAGGAGGAGGATGAGGAGGAGGCACATCTCCAACGAGGCAGGATGCCCTTTGGTGGCCAGCGTAAGGGCAGTACACCGACGGAATCACACCGCAGAGCTCCGCCTGTGCAGGGCGCTGCCTCTGCCCGTCATTCAAAAAGTTCTTTGGTGTGGGCCTTTTTTGAGGCTAGTGCATCAGATCGCACAGCTGCTGTTTGCAACATATGTCTCAAGCGTATATCGCGTGGCCAAAACATCAGCCGCTTGGGTACCACATGCCTGACCAGACATATGTTGACCTGCCATGCAGCTCGTTGGCAAGCCTACCTCAAAGACCCACACCAAAGAACAAAGCGGACCTCTCCTTGCACCGCATCAGCTGGGATCTCCAACCCCACTATAACTTCAGTCCTCTCTGAAACATGCACTGAGAGGAATGAAGGTGTAGAATTAGGTGTGTCACAGCCAAGTACTTGCGCCCACTCTGCTAGCAGTACACCGACGTCCGATTCTAGCAGGCAAATTTCCCTGCCCCAGCTGCTGGACCGTCGAAAGAAGTTCACTCCCAGCCATCCACATGCCCAGCGGTTGAATGCTAGCTTGGCTAAATTGCTAGCGCTTCAACTGCTGCCTTTTCAGTTGGTAGACTCGGCCCCCTTCCGTGAGTTTGTGCAATGTGCGGTTCCTCAGTGGCAGGTTCCCAAACGCCACTTTTTCTCACGGAAGGCTATTCCGGCTCTCTACCGGCATGTGGAAGGCAATGTCTTGGCCTCGCTGGACAGGGCGGTCAGCGGTAAGGTGCATATTACCGCTGACTCATGGTCCAGCAGGCATGGACAGGGACGTTACCTTTCTTTCACGGCCCATTGGGTCACTCTTTTGGCAGCTGGGAAGGATTCAGGACAAGGTGCAGTAGTGTTGGAGGTTGTCCCACCGCCACGCCTCCAAAATGCTACTACTGGTTGTGACACACCTCTCTCCTCCACCCCCTCCTCTTCTTCTTCCTCCATGGCCTCTTCCTGTGGTTTGTCCTATGAACCAGCGGTGCTCCGTAGCCGTTCACGGGGCTACGCAAGTACGCAGGCAAAAAGATGCCATGCCGTGCTTGCGCTGGTGTGTTTGGGGGACAGAAGCCACACTGGGGCAGAGGTCCTGTCTGCTCTGCAGGGCCAGGCCGAGAGGTGGTTGACGCCACGCCAGCTTAAGCCAGGAATGGTGGTTTGCGACAATGGCACCAACCTCCTCTCCGCCCTCCGACAGGGACAACTGACCCATGTGCCCTGTGTGGCTCACGTCCTTAACCTGGTGGTGCAGCGGTTCTTGGGCAGGTACCCGGGCTTACAGGATGTCCTGAGGCAGGCCAGGAAAGTCTGTGTGCATTTCCGCAGATCTTATAATGCCAGTGCTCGCCTGGCTGAGCTGCAAAAGGAGTTGAACCTGCCCAAGAACCGCCTTATATGTGACATGCCCACCAGGTGGAACTCAACGTTGGCCATGCTGCAGCGGCTGCACACGCAGCAGAGGGCCATCAATGAGTACCTGTGCGACTACGGCACCAGGACAGGGTCAGGGGAGCTTGGTTTTTTTTCTCCACGCCAGTGGGGCATGATCAGGGATGCATGCACTGTCCTGGCACCATTTGAGGAGGCCACGAGGATGGTGAGCAGTGACAGTGCATGCATCAGTGACACTGTACCTCTTGTCCACCTGTTGGAGCACACGCTGCGTGGAATAATGGACAGGGCACTTGAGGCAGAACAGAGGCAGGAAGAGGAGGACTTCCTTGCCTCTCAAGGCCCCCTTTACCCAGACAGTGTTCCTTCTGTCCCACCCATCGCACAGGAAGAGGAGGAGGAGGAGGAGGAGGAGGAGGATTGTGTCAGCATGGAGGTGGAGGCTGGCACTCAGCATCATCAGCAGCAGTCTTTTAGGGATGATTTACAGTCCCAAGAAACCAGTGGACTTGTACGTGGCTGGGAGGAGGTGGCTGCGGATCATGTCGTCCTTAGTGACCCAGAGGACTCCGGAGCGAATGCCTCAGCAAACCTACGCTGCATGGCCTCCCTGATCCTGCAAAGTCTGCGGAAGGATCCTCGTATTCTTCGGATCAAGGAGAGGGACCATTACTGGCTGGCCACTCTCCTTGATCCACGGTACAAGGGTAAGGTTGCGGACCTTATGTTACCGTCGCAGAGGGAGCAGAGGATGAGACAACTCCGGGAGGCCTTGCAGAAAGGTCTGTGCAACGCGTTCCCAGAGACTGGGAGGTTGCAAACTCCTGGTCCTGGACAACGAGTTGCTGAGGCTTCGGCCAGTCAAAGAAGGAGCGGTGGGGAAGGTGGCCGTCTGACCGATGCGTTCAGACAATTCTTTAGTCCGCAGCCCCAAAGTATGATTGGTTCCAGCAACCATCGCCAGCGTCTGATAAACATGGTGCAGGAATATCTAGGGGCAAGGTCAGACTTGGACACCTTCCCCACCGAAAATCCTCTGGCTTACTGGGTCTTGAGGATGGATCACTGGCCAGAGCTTGCACAGTATGCAATTGAGCTACTGGCCTGTCCTGCATCCAGCGTTCTTTCGGAACGCACATTCAGTGCTGCTGGAGGATTTGTCACGGATCACAGGGTGCGCCTGTCCACCGACTCGGTTGATCGACTGACTTTCATCAAGATGAACCAGTCTTGGATCACCACCAGCTACCACACACCTGATGCTGATATAACAGACTAATTGATTTTAAAATGTCACATCCCTTCAAGACTGATGCTGATGCTGAGTGCCTGTGCTGTTATGTTGACTGGCTATCCTCCTCCTCCGAGTCCTCAATGATACGATTGATGATGATAGCTTGGAAGATCATTTTTGTTTATGGGTGCCGCCACCAGTGCCTAACGCCCAATTTTTCAGCCCCTGTTTAACAGGGGCGTGTAATTACAATTTTTGAAGCAATACTTTGCAACAGGGCTCATTGCTGTGCTCCAAGTACAGTATCTGTGAGGAGTTGCAGTGTTGTGCCACCAGTGCCTAAGGCCCAATTTTTCAGCCCCTGTTTAACAGGGGCGTGTCATTACAATTTTTGAAGCAATACTTTGCAACAGGGCTCATTGCTGTGCTCCAAGTACAGTATCTGTGAGGGGTTGCAGTGTTGTGCCACCAGTGCCTAAGGCCCAATTTTTCAGCCCCTGTTCAACAGGGGCATGTAATTACAATTCTTGATCTAATAATTCACAGCAGGGCCCATTGCTGCACCCACCAAGAGTAACTGTCAGGGCTTACAGTGTTGTGGCACCAGCACCACCATCAAAGGCCCAATTTTTACTACCACTGTTCAACAATTATATGTAATTAAAATTCCTGATATAATAGTTGACAGCAGGGCGTTCCAGCACCAACCAAGAGTAACTGTGAGTGCTTACAGTGTTGTGCCAACACCAACAACTAAGGGGCCTATTTCTGCAGAGTATATACGGCAGGTCCCTACTTTCAAACATCCAACTTACAAACGACTCCTACTTGCAAACGCAAGAAGACAACAGGAAGTGAGAGGAAATCTACCACTAGGAAGGAAAATTCTCTCCTGTAAGAATAAATATGGGAGAAAGGTGTCTCCTCTGTACTGATGCTTTATCAGCAATCCTTGTTTCAAGAAAAACACCACATTTCAAAAACAGTTGTCATTGGGACGGAAAGTGAGGTGAAATGTTCTGAACAGGGGCACAGACAGCAAAACAAATGTTACAGGGGTGATAACCCTTACCTATGTTTTCCAAAAAGTTTAAAAATAGATTTTTGGGCTGGAGCTACACTTCAACAATGTACCTGTTCAAAATTACAAACAGATTCTACATAAGAACAAACCTACAGTCCCTGTCTTGTATGCACCGCCTGTATACGGCTGTTCAGAGTATATAGGGCCTTTTTTATTTTATGTGCGGGGTTCCCCTTAATATCCATACAAGACCCAAAGGGGCTGGTAATGGGCTGGGGTAGGGGGGGGGGGGGGTCATGGGGTAGCTATGCCATTTTTCTTAAAGAATTTCATCCATATTACCGGGACCAGACATTACATTAAAGCCGCAAGCAGTTTTAAATGGCTTTTTTTTCCTTTAGAAGTGTCATTTTGTGCAGGGACAGTTCTAAACACGGGAAACACGTGGCACTTCACAGGCATACTTTAGACACCCCCCAGGTACGATATTTAAAGGAATATTTGACTTTTTTTTTTTCACTTTATGCATCATTAAAATGACTGCTCCCGAAAAACGACCGTTTTTAAAACTTCTTTTTGCATTGATACATGTCCCCTGGTGCAGAACCCGGGTTCCCAAACCCTTTTTAGGACAATAACATGCATAATAGTTGTTATAATTAGCACTTTAGAATTCGAACGTTCGCATCCATTGTATTTAATAGGGTTCTAATGTTCGTTCGAACTTCCGGTCCGTTCGCGGGTTCTGGTGCGAACCGAACCCGGGGGTGTTCGGCTCATCACTATTTGGGAATTCAATACATTGAATTCAGTTATTACATGCATTTACAAAGGTCCGTAGGCAGTGCATAACATACCCTTCATTCACAAATGGCCCAGCCATCAAGGAGCTTACAAAATGGAACACACAAACATACTAGGGATATAGTTATAGTTAACTTACCAGCATGTCTTTGAAGTGAGGAGAAACCAGAGCACATGGAGATAACCCAAGCAAGCACAAGAAGAACACACAAACTACATGCAGAGAGTATTAATGCTGGGATTCAGCCTCCACCGCCCTTGGGAGATGGAAGAAGTGCACTGTGTGCAGGCTGTTGTTGCCACTGCTTGGGGACACATCAAAATGAGCAAATGCATAGCTCCCAACTGTCCCTGATTTTGCGGGACTGTCCCTGATTTGGATCAATGTCCCTATGTCCCCCTTTCCCCCTCATTTGTCCCTCATTTTGGTCTGATCTATATAGATGTACTGTGTATAAAATGCACTTTTTATCTATCAAAAAGTGTTTCCCAGTGCTAAACCTTTCATCTGATTTCTAAATTGCTGCATTTGTAAATTCCTAAAGCCAGTATAAATGAATAGTAGTCGTAAAAAAAAACACTTGTGGGTTTAACCAATCTTGTTTTTTTGTACAAGTCTCCTTTAAGGGGGCGTGGCAAGGGGTGTGTCTTATGCCTGCATACTTTTGCTGATAGGTGTCCCTCATTCCCATCTCAAAAAGTTGGGAGGTATGCAGATATGTCACTGAGATAACCTGATTTTTGAAGTGCAGCAAAAGCCTGAGCTTGTAAAACAGTTGGTCAATAAGTTGCGCGCACCTAGACTTAATGATCCACCACTCCGCTCATGAAAAAGATTTTCCTAGAGCTGCCACTTAAAATGGATACATTGTAAACGTATTCTAAGTAAATAAAATAGTGGCGCTAAATTCACAAAAATATCGTGAAACAACTAAATAAATCAATAAATAATAAATCCAATGACACCCAGTGATAGTGAAAACTGAAAAAATTGCAATAAATAAATAAATCGGTGTATAATATGGTGAAACAAAGTCCAATTCAAGTCCATAAAAAGTGATAAACTTCAAGTGATTAAATTGGTAGCCAAATCTTCTTATAAAACAAGTACCTTCTTCCACCACACTGCTTGTGACTGTGATTCTGCTCCCCTTAAGAAATGCACTCACCGGATATAATTGCCCTGCACTCTCATGCCTGTCAGAGATGCTTTAAACCCTACCGGGTTAATCACACTTCCGATATCTGACCGTGCTCATAGATGAGGATTGCTCCACATGAAAATGGAAAAAGTGCCTCCAATAGTGTAGTAACATAAAACAATTTATTTAAAATCGATATACAAAATCTTCAACCATTGAACTCACATCTCATCAAACATAAAAGGTATCAAAGGCAAACTCCCGTTATTGAGCTGTAGTGGTGTATTGTGGTCATGGCGGACCTGCGGTAAACCTCTATATCTCACCTTCACCCTTCCCTCGATCACTCGTCAGTATCCGAAAACGTCACAACCGGAAACAGAGAACGTCATGCGTCACAAATGGTTGCCGTACAGCCACGCCTCGACATGTTTCGTTATTCCAAGCAATCCCATGAATAAGTCAGAATGACGAAACATGTCGGGAAGGGGTTAACAACAGGAGCAATCAAAGGCTTAAATGTGTTCCTAGCCTGTGCTTGTGTACTGTGGGGGAGGTGCTTTTACTAAGGGAAGGCTTTGCAAGAACACCGGATCAATGCCTTCCCTCCCCAGAGAAGCTATGAGTAAGCACTGATTTTGTGCGAAACGCATCAGCTATCCTGTTCTAGCTGGTTTTTGTAGTGCCTGTTCAATAAACACACGTTGGATTGGAGTGCGGCTGTCCTCTTTTATCTCATTTTTTCCTCAATTCCCTCCCCAGAGAATGGGATTCTGCCTAGTACCTGCGCCTGGGCTCCTGCTGTGAGCGCATGCGTGCCCCAGACCCAGAAGTGTCAGATCAGGTACTAGGTACCTGATCTGGCACAGAGCGTCCGTCCTGCCACAGTATATGTACGATGGGTGGTCCACAAGTGGTTAATATGCATATTTTTTCTCATTCTGAGCAGAAATTAATTTACGCAAGATGCATGTAAATGTTCACACAAACCTTTATATGTCTAGCGAGTAAAATACATTCAGATCTAGATCATGGACGCAGAATTTTTTACTTTTGGTTTGTGGACCTGAACCTAACAGAAAAAAACTGGACACAATGCTGCTGTGTGAAAGTGCCCATGCAATATAATGATGCTGGGTGCAGAATGGTATAAAACCTATATGCAGTATGTATCTAAACACAGCATTTTTTATGCCCATGTGCATGAGCCTTAGAGAGCTCTTTTTATACATATATATTTTTATTCCCTTGGTTTTTATGGGGAATAAATGGGGAATAAATATTAAAAAAATTAAAAAACACATCATGTATGTATGTTACTTCCACCTAGGGTTGTCCCGATACCAATACTAGTAGTATTGGTGTCTGTCCTGATACCGAGTATTTGCAGGAGTACTTGCAAATGCTCCCGATGCTTGATCCGACACCTGGACAATCGGTGCGGCGGCGGGAAAGTTGTAATCACTGATCTCCCTGTGTGGCTTTCAATAAAGCAGGTGTCCCCTTCTGTGTGCTCTTCTGGTTCCCTCCCCCTCCGCTCCCCCTTTGTGCGCTCCTCCGGTCCCCCCGTCCTCCTCCGCTCCCCCTCCGTGTGCTCCTCTGGCCCCCCCCTATCCTCTTCCGCCCCCTTGTCCCAGATCTTTCAGGATGGAGAGCGGAGGAAGGAGTCTGTAAATATGTCATTCAGTGATCACTGAATCTGTCCATTCATAACCGAGCATCGTAAACTGTGTTTGCGATGCTTCAGTATGAATGAACAGGAGTCTCTGTCTCCTGTCCATTCATCTTCAGTGCAGCTGAGGCTGCTGAGAAGGGGACTGGGGAATCTCTGTCCTCAGTCCCTTTCCATGTCTCAAAGGGGAGATGTCAGGGGTCTGTTTAAACCCCTGACATCTCACCAACCCCCCCCCCCCCCAACAGGTTTGAATAAAAAATAAAAAAATAAACATTGTAATAAATAAATATTCTGAAGTAAAATAGTAAAAATAATAATAAAAATAAATTGAAATTAACACTGACTGTCAACTCCCCCCCCCCCACAAAAAAAAAAAAACATTGTAAAAAAATAATATATATATATATATATATATATATATATATATATATATATAAATTGTAAAAAATAATAAAATAAATAAATTGTAAAAAATAAAATTGTTAGAATAAATAAAATAAAAAGCTAGTGACACAGTCCACGCCTCATCATTGCCTCATCAGTGCTGCATATTAGTGCCACTGTCACATGACAGTAAAAAAAAGTATCGGTAATCGGTATCGGTGAGTACTTGAAAAAATATATCGGTACTTGTACTCAGTCTTAAAAAAGTGGTATCGGGACAAACCTGCTTCCACCCCTTAAGGTATTTACCCTAAAATATAATCAACAAACTCTGCTGATTAAAATGATAGCACATTAGTGCAACTTTTATGTAACATAATGCAATGGTAAAGCGCCGTACACACGGGCTAAATGTTGGAACTTGGAAGACATTGTCTGGTTCAATAAAAACCAACTGACATTCAGCCCGTGTATATGTCAGCCAGTCGAACAGAAGCCAATGGCTGAGAGCACTGACTGTAGTGTTCTTGTGGTGGTGGGGGTTGGGCATATCCCTGTCAAAACTCAAGGAGAAGAGGGGGAGATCGCTGTACTAACATTGGATCGTTAGTACATCTGCTCCGACCGGAGCTGTCAGTCTTTTTTCGTTTAACCCGTTGGTTTGATCGGAAAAAAAGACTATTATGCCGCGTACAGACAATCGGAAATTCCGACAACAAAATCGTGGATTTTTTTCCGATGGATGTTGGCTCAAACTTGTCTTGCATACACGCGGTCGCACAAATGTTGTCGGAAATTCCGAACGCCAAGAATGCGATGACGTACAAGACATACGACGGCACTATTAAAGGGAAGTTCAAAACCAGTCGTGTTAGTAGAAGTTTGGTGAGAGACAATTCGCACTTTTCAGCCTCGTGCTTTTCAGTCCGTTACAGCGCGACAAATGTGCTATCTCCATTACGAACGTAGTTTTACCAGACTGAGCGATTCCGTCTCGTACTTGATTCAGAGCATGTGTGGAATTTTGTGAGTCGGAATTGTCCACACACGATCGGAATTTACGGGAATGGATTTTGTTGTCGGAAAATTTGAGAACCAGCTCTCAAATTTTTGTTGGAGCCTACACACGGTCGGAATTTCCGACAACAAGCTCCCATCAAACATTTGTTGTCAGAAATTCCGATCGTCTGTACTCGGCATTAGTGTGTACCCGGCTTAAGGTTCAAAGTGATTGCATGCTTTTTACTTTAAGAGAGTTTTTTTCCCTTTTCAACATTACATTGCAAAACTGGGGGAAAAAAACAGTTTGCATACATTTTTTGCATAAATGTAAGATAGTTGGGTTGATGAGGGCACAGAATAGCATGACAGTGACTTTTTTTACAGGTTTGCAACTGCTAAAAGTTCAAATGACATTACTTGAGCATTTTATGAAAAAATCTTCCAGATCCTCTGGAGTCACTATGACCTGTGGATTTATTGAGGAGGGACAATTTTTATTTATTTATTTTTCTATTTTTCGTTTTTACTTTTTTTGATTTGACTTTTTTTTCTTTATACGTGCAGCAGCACATCACTTCTAATGCCGTGTACACGCGATTTTTAATGCCATTTTTTAAAATGGTCATTAAAAATGATCGTGTGTGGGCTTCAGAGCATTTTTCACGACGTGAAAAATGGCCATGAAAAAATTGGAACATGCTCTAATTTTTCTTGTCGTTTTTCACCTCGTCGTTTTCCTCGTCATGAAAAACGGCCTTGTGTAGGCTTTAACGATGTGAAAAAAAATGCGCATGCTGAGAATCAAGTATGAGACGGGAGCGCTCGACCTGGTAAAACTAGCGTTCGTAATGGAGATAGCACATTCGTCACGCTGTAACGGACTGAAAAGCACAAGGCTGAAAAGCGTAAATCGTCTCTCAACAAACTTTACTAACACGAGGATCAGCAAAAGCAGCCCAAACGGTGGCTCCATCCAAATGGAACTTCCCCTTTATAGTGCCGTCGTACGTGTTGTACGTCACCTCGCTTTACTCAAGCATTTTTTTCCACGATAGTGTGTAGGCAAGGCAGGCTTGAGAAGAATCATGTCGAGAAAAACGCTGTTTTTTTCAATGACATTAAAAACGGTCGTGTGTACGCGGCATTATAGTAGTGACGTGCTGCTGGCCACAATTGCTGGCCGCAATAAGCCAGCAATAGATGGCTATTGCAGTAATCCATTGCCGTATAAAGAGGAAAAACAGAGCTGTAACAACTTGGCCTGAACTTCTATACTGACAGGAAGTGTTGTGCCTTCACTTGTGATTATTACTCCTGGCCTTAGCATGGGACCCACCAGCTGTCACTCACTCAGTAATTCTAGCCTATGTGCCATAGTGGCTTGAAGGATACTGGCTGCTGTTTATAAATGGTGTTGGTAGAAAAGGGGTGAAAATCCTTGGTTGTTTTTTTTTTTACTGCCTGTGTCTCTTCACTTCTTGTCTCCCTTGTCTCTTGTCTTGGATTTCCCAGCAGGTTCTGTCGCTGTTCACCAGGTTAAATAGAGAGAATAAATCTCCACAGTGAGGACAAAGACTCTATTAGAACCGTTATCTACTGTACCGAAAATGTTAAAAAGGTTTTGCCTATAGATACATTTAGGTATCCTGCCCTATGCAGTTGTATTTCTAATACATTTAGAATGTGTTACTGTTAGGTGGTAACAAGCCTGAGCCCGATATTTACCTTTTCTGGGTTCTGTAGGTTTTCTATAAGCCTGGCGGGTTGATTGCTTCATCCTGTTGCTGGAAGGAGGTCAAAATAATCAGTGTGGGGAAGATTAGCCACTAGGTCATGAATATTTATCCGACTCAGCCAATCCCTGATAGTGCTGTCCAGAGGTATGGTCTGAGTAGAGAATAAATGTTTGGGAGCACCTTTCCTGAAGTCCATACCCTACCAGGACGAAGATCTGTGTAAAAAACTGCTGTCAGGGCTAGGCCTCACCATGAGCCTTAACTATGGTGTTAGCCCTGGGTACCAAGTCACTTGATGAAGTGCATACCTGAAGGAAGCTGGGCTGAACAGAGATATTCTGACCTGAATGGTTGCAGAGAAGCAGCAGGAAAGTTGCTCAGATATCTTTGTCTGCTTACAGAGAGAGCAGAAGTTAGATTTAGTAACAGGGAAACACAGTGAATGCTCAACAGGGGTCACAGATTTATCTGGCTATCCTCTGTCTATCAGCATCTATTTTTGGAGGTTTCTCTCATAGGACCTACTGCTGATTCAGTATATCTGTGCTCCTATTTTGTGTTTTTCGGCTGTCCTTGACATCTAAACCGCCTCTCCAGTTTGAATACAGTAATAAATGATAAAATACTCTAGTAAATGGAGCTTGGTTATTGTCAAAGTTTGTTTGTGACCTGTTGGATCCAGATACAGGGCAGCAGACTAGACAGGTAGGAGAACTCAATTATTTCCGGCCGCTCTTTAGGAAGTCATCGCTGCATTCACTTTAGAAACTACCATATACAGTAGGAATAAGAACTGTTTATTAATCCTTTCACACCTATTGTACACAGATATGTGGCCTTGCTGAAGTGGGCCTTTATCTGTGAGGCCACATATCTGTCTACCTGTCTTTGAGCTAGGTGCACGCGGCACAGCGCACTACCAGCACAGAGATGGGGCTCTCACTGGGAGTCCTGGGTCTCGTACTAATGATCAGGACCCAGGACTCCTGGTTCTGGATCATCTGATCGCTGTGATAGCCTCTGATTGGCTATCACAATAATCAGTCACTGTGCAGCCCACCCCTGTGTTTACTTTCTGTTCTGAATGGAGCGAAAGATACATTGTATCTTTCTCTTCTTGCAGGAGATGAAGATGCAAATAAACACAAGTGTGTAAAAAACGAATTAAAAATAAATGAATAAAAAAATAAAGTAAAAAAATAGCTAGATATAGGTCAGTGCCAGGGTTAGTGTTAAGGTCAAATTAGGGTCAAAGTTCAAGGCCAGGGTAGGTATATTTTGGGCAGAAGCAAAATGCGCACTATTGTTTCTGGGCCCTACTACAGCTACAAACAACAGCTAAAATACACATATGTGGTATAACTGTGATTGTCAGGAGCAGAAGATTTTTTTTGTGATAAATTATGGTATAAGCAAGAAATAGATAGGTACATTTAAAAACAAAACCTTTTTCTTTACTATTTTGGACTGTTTTTTCTTTTTTTTCTTTTAAGATATTTTTATTGGGTTTTTCAAGAAAGACCAACAAACAAACAGAAATAAGAAGCATAAACACAAAAGAAAACCACAGCCTTATACCAGACAATCTGGTTAAATCAGGTCATACACACATACAGTTGCAAAAAAAAGTATGTGAACCCTTTTGGAATGATATGGATTTCTGCACAAATTGGTCATAAAATGTGATCTGATCTTCATTTAAGTCACAACAATAGACAATCACAGTCTGCTTAAACTAATAACACACAAATAATTAAATGTTACCATGTTTTTATTGAACACACCATGTAAACATTCACAGTGCAGGTGGAAAAAGTATGTGAACCCCTAGACTAATGAGATCTCCAAGAGCTAATTGGAGTGAGGTGTCAGCCAACTGGAGTCCAATCAATGAGATGAGATTGGAGGTGTTGGTTACAGCTACCCTGCCCTATAAAAAACACACACCAGTTCTGGGTTTGCTTTTTACAAGAAGCATTGCCTGATGTGAATGATGCCTCACACAAAAGAGCTCTCAGAAGACCTACGATTAAGAATTGTTGACTTGCATGAAGCTGGAAAGGGTTATAAAAGTATCTCCAAAAGCCTTGCTGTTCATCAGTCCACGGTAAGACAAATTGTCTATAAATGGAGAAAGTTCAGCACTGCTGCTACTCTCCCTAGGAGTGGGCGTCCTGTAAAGATGACTGCAAGAGCACAGCGCAGACTGCTCAATGAGGTGAAGAAGAATCCTAGAGTGTCAGCTAAAGACTTACAAAAGTCTCTGGCATATGCGAACATCCCTGTTAGCGAATCTACGATACGTAAAACACTAAACAAGAATGAATTTCATGGGAGGATACCACAGAGGAAGCCACTGCTGTCCAAAAAAAATATTGCTGTACGTTTACAGTTTGCACAAGAGCACCTGGATGTTCCACAGCAGTACTGGCAAAATATTATGTGGACAGATGAAACCAAAGTTGAGTTGTTTGGAAGAAACACACAACACTATGTGTGGAGAAAAAGAGGCACAGCACACCAACATCAAAACCTCATCCCAACTGTGAAGTATGGTTGTGGGGGCATAATGGTTTGGGGCTGCTTTGCTGCATCAGGGCCTGGACGGATTGCTATCATCGAAGGAAAAATTAATTCCCAAGTTTATCAAAACATTTTGCAGGAGAACTTAAGGCCATCTGTCCACCAGCTGAAGCTCAACAGAAGATGGGTGTTGCAACAGGACAACGGCCCAAAGCATAGAAGTAAATCAACAACAGAATGGCTTAAACAGAAGAAAATACGCTTTCTGGAGTGGCCCAGTCAGAGTCCTGACCTCAACCCGATTGAGATGCTGTGGCATGACCTCAAGAAAGCGATTCACACCAGACATCCCAAGAATATTGCTGAACTGAAACAGTTATGTAAAGAGGAATGGTCAAGATTACTCCTGACCATTGTGCACGTCTGATCTGCAACTACAGGAAATGTTTGGTTGAAGTTATTGCTGCCAAAGGAGGTTCAACCAGTTATTAAATCCAAGGGTTCACATACTTTTTCCACCTGCACTGTGAATGTTTACATGGTGTGTTAAATAAACACATGATAACATTTAATTCTTTGTGTGTTATTAGTTTAAGCAGACTGTGATTGTCTATTGTTGTGACTTAGATGAAGATCAGATCACATTTTATGACCAGTTTGTGCAGAAATCCATATCATTCCAAAAGGGTTCACATACTTTTCTTTTGCAACTGTATAAAGAACATTCGGCAAAGTGCAGAAGTACATAGAAACAAATGGGCATCAGTGCAAAAAATATATATAAAGGCACAATGTACTAACATGTTACCATGGCAGAGTAATAAGAACAAATTATACAGTAAAGAACCCTGGGGCACAGCCCATCCTTCCATCCTTAGTCAAACAAGGAGAGACAATCAGTGTTGGGATAGGGTTAGAGGACTAGCCAGCCATCTACCCCAGATTTTGTGGAAAGTTTTGTTCCATTTCCGGAGTTTAAAAGTAAGTTTGTACAACGAATAACATCATTGATAAGTTTCAGCCAGAGGGACTTTAGTGAGGTCTGTGCACCCTTCCAGGACAGTAAAAAAGCTTTTTTAACATAAAAATAAAGTATACGGAGCAGTCTCTTGGCATGGGACAATAAGTGTAGTTCCCCAAAAACACCTAGAAGGCAGTTCTTGGGGTGGATAATATTTGGGAGACCTAGTACAGATGAAATGAAAGCACACACTTCCTTACCAGAGGTCCCGAACTGTCGGCACGACCAGAAGCAACGTAGGAAGTCTGCCTCCTGGCCACAGCCACGGAAGCAGGCAGCTGAGGGCAGGAGACCTAGTCTGTGTAACCTAGCCGGACTAAGGTGTGTTTGATGGAAAATTTTCACCTGTATGATTCGGTCTTGGGAGGCAATGACAGAGGTTTTGTACGTCTCTCTAAGTTCTGACCAGTCGTCCTCAGTAAGGGAAATATCCAGAGCGGTCCTCTTTACCGGAGCTTTATGAAACCTGGGGTTATAGTCAGTCATTAGAGCAGCATAATAATAATAATAGGTGGAGACTAGTTTAGTGGGATCTGGCTTTCTAAGCAGTACTTCTAGGGTAGGTAGAGTAGTGGGGTCATCCAAGGAGCGGAACTGGGCACGGATAGCATGGTGGAGCTGGTAGTAATAAAACAAATAAGACCTCTGCAGATCAAAGTCTAAACGTAGCTGGGAGAAAGTTTTAAAGCCCTGAGCATTGTACAGGTGGCATAAATATTTAACCCCCTTGGAGTACAAACGGTTAGTGTCTGGAAGGGTATACAGTTCTTGCAAATTAGGGTTATACCACAGAGGGTTATTGGTGGGACTTTAACCAGGTGTGTTTAGAAATTTTCTGGACAATGTAACCAAATAAGGAAAGGGAGTTGGCAAGTATAGAAGTACCGGGGCGGTCAGGGACCCTGCCCCTGTATATGATATTCCATGTAAGAAGCGATAGCTCCCTTCATGGAGGCACAGGTGTTGGCCGAAACCGGGCATAACCAATCATGGATGTGCACCAGCTGCGATGCCAAGTAGTATAAATGAAAATTGGGAAACGCCAGGCCTGCCAACTGTGCTGGCAGACGTAGCGTTTCCAGAGCCACCCTGAGGGAACCGCCCTTCCACAGGAAAGTAGTACATATCGCATCTATGCGTTTAAAAATGGATTTAGGTATTTTGCAAGGGGAGTTAGTCAGGATATAGAGATATCTCGGTAGGTAAATCATTTTGAGCACATTGGCCCTCCCCATGAGGTCTAGAGGTAAATCCATCCACAACTTGGTCTGCTCCTGAAGGCGGGCCAATAAAGGCTCTAAGTTATTAGCAACATAGGTAGATAACGGGGTCTGTACCAAGACTCCCAGGTATCTAAATGTGGAAACCACCTGAAGTTTGGAGTCTGGGTGTATCTGGGAAGGTGCAGACACATCTAATGGAAAGAGGCTGGACTTCTCCCAATTCACCAGGAAACCAGAATAGTCTCCAAAAGTGGTAATTTCTACCAATAGGGCTCGAAGTGACTCCTGAGTATCAGCTAGATACACCAAAGTGTCATCTGCATAGAGTGAAATAAGTTTCTCAATATTAGCGATTGGGAGTCCTTTAATAGAGGGGGAGGAGCGGATGCAGACAGTAAGCTGCTCCATGGCTAGGGCGAACAAGAGGGGTGACAACGGGCACCCCTGACGCGTGCCCCTAGTAATTGGAAAGGAATCAGTGACAGAGGAATTAACCTGTACCTTAGCAATTGGGGATGTATAAAGGAGCTTAATCCATGCTACTATGCGGGGGCCAAAACCATACGTCTGTAGAACCCGAAAGAGGTATGGCCATTCCACACCATCAAACGCTTTGCAGGTGTCTAGGGACACAATGGCACGAGTGGGAGGACAGTCAGGTGGATATTGTATATTGTGAAACAGCCTGTGTATATTCATTCTGGTGGACCTCCCAGGAATGAAGCCCCCTGGTCGCTATTGACTAGGGATGTGACTACACCGTTCAGGCGATTCGCCAATACCTTGGCCAGAATCTTTACGTCCACATTTATAAGGGAAATGGGACGGTAAGATTCGCATTTAATCGGGTCTTTACGGGGCTTCAATAGAAGTACAATCAGGGCTTCTCGCACCGTTGGGGGAGGATCCCTGCGTCTAGGGCTTTGTTATAGGTCCTTGGAAGGTAAGGGCATAAAATGTCTTTATATTGCATGTACCATTCAGTTGAGAAGCCGTCCAGGCCAGGGGTCTTATGTTTAGGCATTTGAGAGATAGCTGTGGCAATCTCCTCAAATCTTCCAGCATGTCACGCCCCTCAGATGAAAAGGAGGGGAGAGATATGTTAGCTAAGTAATCGGTCAATTGGGAGTCATTATAGTCAACCCTTGAAGTATATAGTTCTTTGTAAAAACAGAAGAAGGAATCCAGGATATCCCCAGGGATGAACTGTTTTTTCTTTGATGATAAAACAAAAAAAATCAGGAGATAACTATTATCATTTACTATGAAAAAAAATCCCCAAAAAAATAAGGTATAATCCACCTGAGTACACAAAGTAGTTGCAATGAGGTGTACAACTTTACTAACACATGTCAAATTTGAAAAAATTGTGTTCAGGCATTAACATTTATTTTACCCCCCATCCCTAAGGTGTTAAATAACACCACGCTTACTAGTCTATGTTGAGTCTGGAGTTCCTGAGTACATTTTTCTTTTTTTACATAACAATATGTGTCATATTTATGTAGATAAAATATTACTGTGGCTTCCATGCTGTACAAAGTCATCCTACAGCTCTTTTTTGTATTTTAAGGTATTTGTTCATGGTTTGTGGTCTGTTCTAGAGATATATTACATAATAATACTGGACACCTGTGCACTTCTCCAAGTGAGCAAGCAATTCCACAGTTCACTTATTAGATCTTTAGCTGGCAATGGATTTAGAAAGATAGTGTTTTCTATAATTCAAGCAGCAATAAAGAACAGAAATATAGAATTAAAGTGCTAATTGTCTTAATTCCACTAGTTACATCATGGTCATTAAACTGTATAATAAATGCAAACAATATTCATGTAATGCATAACTATAATTCAGATGTTTTACTAACAAATTGCAGGATGAAGGAATGATTCCTAAATACATTAGGGAAATTAAAGTATTAAATATTCTTTTTCACTGCAACACATCTATATATGATGCAATTGTACCTGAAAATTATGCTAATTGCAATCAACATCATGTGGAATGCAAACACACATGGTATCACATGGTAAAGATGAAGAAGCAAAAACACATTTACATCTATTTTAACCTATATACACATGAATAACTCTTCTAAAAGCGTTCTTATTACAATTTAAATTAAACATACAAATTTTAAAAACTTTGGGTTCACGGGTGATGTAATGTTGCTTATCATTTCTAATTGCAAAAAATTTACTTTTGAATGGCATCCGAAAAACACAGCTCTACCAAAATGTATCATGCAGTGTAGGATTAAACATGGCAGCATTTCATCTCCCATTAGGCTATTAAAGATAGCTGAGGCCCTTGGTGATTTATATCAAAAGGTTTGCAACTATATGCTGACCTATGTAATAAATTCTTCATGCATTCTTTATACAATTTTAGTTTACTAATTATAAGTACAAGGAGGCAGTCCTCAAATCCTTTAGGTAGAAAGTGGGTAATCCATGGCTCCCAAACTTTTTAGAAGGTAGACATAATATCTATTGGTTTAACTGTAAATTTTTTCATTGACCTAAGCCAGAAGAGGTTTTAGTTTGGATTTTTTAACAGGTACTTGCTTCCATTTCTCTATTCCTCGCTTAGGCGAGGATGAAGTTTTATGGGCCTCCCACACCCTGCCCAAAGCCTCCTGGGACATATCACCTACCAGGGAGCTTCAAAACAGTCTCTTCTAATCAGCGCATGTGCCATAGGGGGTTGGCTGTAATCAGAATGTCATAGTTAACACCCATATCCAAGATGGCGGTGTGGGACAGAAGACTGCTCTGAGGACTTCTTGAGCTGGTAAGTACCTGTTTTGTAAGAGTCATTAGCTACAGTATTTGTAACTGCTAACATTTACTTTTTGCAGACCCAATTATTTTTTAATTTTGGACACTCTTTTGAGTATTCCAGGATTTGGCAACCATCTTCTTTGCAATAGTAAGAAAATGGGTCAGGACCTTTAACTGATTTTTTGTTCCTATTAGCTTTTTATTTAGTAGGGCTTTGTAAGGGTTTGTGTGTATAATGTGGCCAAATGAGGTATGAATTATTCAAAATATTTTAGTACAGATACCCCAGGCTAGTGAGCATGTCCACCAAATGTGGAGAAAGGTTTTGTATTTTGTGCATCTGTGGATGCAAGTTGATGGCTAAATTTGGCGAGTCGGCTAGGTGCCGGGTATGCCAGATTTGTGCCCAGTCTTCCACTTCTAACTTTGTATCCAGATCATACTTGTGTGGTCTAATAACACGGTAAAGAGGAGAGTAATCAAGTTGGGGTATATAGATTAGGTGGTAAAAGGTTGCTGCGTTGGTTGATTAGGGATTGTTTGTCTCATGTAGGGTTTGACCTGTAAATATTGAAAAGTTCTGAGCTTAGCAAAGAGTAATCCTTCTAAAATAAATTATTTCACAATACTATGGCCTCTGAGGGGCCTTTGGACCCTGTAGGACATGTTCTCATCTTAACAATTTCTTGCATTTTCTTATCTCCCACAGATTCCCATTCAACTTGAAGCTGAACTCCAGTCAAGCAGCTTAATGCATGGTTGAAATATATACTATATATGAGAACTCACAGTGTATAAAGATTGAGCTTCAAAAAAATTATAAAAGTGACCTAATAAGTCACAATATTATTGGAGATTCAGCTTAAATAATTTAAATGTCCACAAAGAAATGTATAAATTGTGGGTAATCTCAAAAAGAATCTTTACTGTGCAGTGATGAGCTTTCCTTTATTTACTCACCAAAATATAAAACTCACTGGAGCACTAGACCTCAAAATTACAGGTAGGTAACTTCCAGACCAGAACGGCTCATGCAGCCTCCATCAAAGTGACAAACCTCCTCATAAATATCCTGTGATCCAAACTAAGGCAATGCCTGGATCACACTCCACCACCATACAACCATGTATTAAAAGTCCCCTCCATTCCAGGAAGGTTACTGTTTGGTCTGAAGAATTTCCACCGGACTCACTTAAGTGTACCATACTGCTTGGACTTCCTCAGGTCCCTAAAGTGATCTCTGCTTCTCCTGTGACCACCTGAGACACCCCTGGGCTTTCTGACTAGAATTGTTCTTTATATTTGGCTGACAAGTGTGAATCTACCATTAATTTACTTGGCATCCAGGCTCTGATGACGAATCTTTGAAATGCATTAGGTTCTTCTTACATGGACATTTTTTGTACTACAATTTGGATGAATTAAAATGATGTGGGAATATAAAGACTGTATAGTACTTTTGGTAATGTGTCAATGTATCAGCCATGTGTTTTTATACTATGTTTTTTTTATGACGTACTAATATACAAATTATTCAACTTTTATTGGTGGTAGTGGTGCCTAAAAAGTTACATTTCTTGTTATATGAATGTTATATTTACAAAAGAAGGTAAGCAATGTCAGTCTTCATACTTCCACAGTACCTGTAGAGACACAACTCTTTATTTAAAGCGGAGGTTCACCCAAAAGTGAACCTCTGCTTTTCGGAACCCTCCCCCCTCCGGGGTCACATTTGGCACCTTTCAGGGGGGAGGGGGTGCAGATACCTGTATAAAACAAGTGTAGCGGGCATGTACTTTCTCGGGTGTAATTCAAACTGGCAGAGACACCAGCGATGTGCAGTTCCTTGCGGTCCAGCAGGTGGCGCTGTCGCCTTGGGCTGGGGTTGAACCATTGCTGTGTGCTGTGCCTACTTTTTGTCCTCCCTTGGCAGCGGTATGGTGGGGCGGGGAACCCGCCGTGCTTGCTTGGAGAGGGTATAAGGGGGCCGGCCATCTTTGTCACGGGGTCGAGTCCCAGGCACCTTCAGCCTGAGGGCGGTGGTTTGTGTCGGTCCTCTAGGCGGCCCAGGCCTAGAGGACGTCCGGAGGTCGTGTTCCATCCCAGGCACCTTTAGCCTGGGGTGAGGTACTCGGATGGAGGTCTGGAGCTCAGTGCCCAACACTGAGTTCCGCGAGGGAAGGAGGTCCTAGGGAACCCAGGGATTGGGTACCCGAATCTGGAAGGCGTAATGGACCGGGGGGAGCTACTCACTTGAAGACCGGGTGCAGCAGATTGCCAGTGACAGGTGAGCCTCCCATCGGAGACCGCCTGGAAGGAAAATCCCCCCCTCGCTAGGAGACCTCAGCCCACTTTCAGGGAGGAAAGTGGAGAGTTCATTGTGTCTGGGCCTACTCGCATTCACACCTCCTTGTTTGTTCTGTTCTTTAAGGGAGTCTAACTGATTGTGCTGTTCACTCGAGAAGAATAAAGGAGTGTTGGACTTTAATGGTGTGGGGCTCTTTTCTGGTGGACATTGTTCAGGGTAACTCCAGGTGCACAACACTGACCCGAAGGTAGAGAAGGAACTTTGCTCACACCGCACGGACACATGTGGTGAAGGCTTGGCGTGGTGACCCTGCTCTCTCCCCTCTAAGGTACCCCTAGACAAGAGAAAGGCGAGCTGATGCAAAGAGGGGAGTGAGGAGGCCGCTACACAGGTATTTGCACCACTTCCGGGAGCAGACTCCCGCGGGAGTCCCGCCCCTTCTCTTCATCCCCCCCGTTGTGTTCTGGGAAACACTCGGCTCCCAGAACACAATGGGGACCAGTGAGGACGGCGCAACGCGACTCGCGCATGCGCCGTAGGGAACCGGGCAGTGAAGCCGCAGCGCTTCACTTCCCGATTCCCTCACCGAGGATGGCGGCGGGGGAAGCCGAGAGCCGAGCGGTAGCTCGGCTTAGGCTGCCGAACTCGCGGGCAACCTGGGCAGGTAAGTGTCCTTTTTTTAAAAGTCAGCAGCTGCAGTATTTGTAGCTGCTGGCTTTTAAAAAAAAAAATTCCGGTGAACCTCCACTTTAATGGTGGGGTTATTTTTTTTATTTAATTTAGAACCATCTTTATAATATATGAGAAAACAACATTTTATAAAATGTAAAAATGCTATCTCTATATCCCTTGTCCAATGTACTGAGAATAGTATCATTCAGCCTAAAAACAACTGTTACCTTATTGGTGGGAAGCAAATTAGGGTGCCAAAGTTCTCCCTTATTAATTGGCACACCACGTGTAAATTAACATTCTTATACTTGAATGTAATGTATCATACAATTTTTTTTCTCAATAAAGACCAACCTTGTTGTTAAAAAAAAGATTCTTATACATTCTCATTGCGGTAGCCTGCAGAGAAACCTCATATTAGGTGCAATCACTTAAAGGGGTTGTAAAGGTTAGTTTTTTATTTTCTAAATAGGTTCCTTTAAGCTAGTGCATTGTTGGTTCACTTACCTTTTCCTTCGATTTCCCTTCTAAATATTTATTTTCTTTGTTTTCTTTGTCTGAATTTCTCACTTCCTGTTCCTCCTCAGTAAGCTGTTCAGTAAGCTGTTCTGGCTGACTCCACATCACTCGGATGATGGTGTGAAGTTTACTGAGGAGAAACAGGAAGTGAGAAATTCAGACAAAGAAAAAAAACATTTAGAAGGTAAATCAAAGGAAAAGGTAAGTGAACCAACAATGCACTAGCTTAAAGGAACCTATTTAGAAAATAAAAAACAAACTTTTACAACCCCTTTAAGGAATGAAAATGAATCACAAACCCTCTGCAGACTGATCCTCATACCATTGAGAAAAAGAAGTCTTGGACAGTCTAATATGTACTTTTATGGACAGTTTACTGGTAAAAGAACAGGTTCTGATCATTTACAGTGCCTTGAAATAGTATTCATACCCCTTGAAATTTTCCATATTTTGTCATGTTACAACCAAAAACATAAATGTATTTTATTTGAATTTTTATTGGAATTTTATGTGATAGACTAACAAAAAGTGGCACATAATTGTGAAGTGAAAGGAAAATGATAAATGGTTTTCATTTTTTTTTTTTTACAAAAAAAGATCTGAAAAGTGTGGCATGCATTTATATTCAGCCCCTGTGTCAATACTTTGTAGAACCACCTTTCACTGCAATTAGGGCTGCAAGTCTTTTTGGGTATGCCTCTACCAGCTTTGTACATCTAGAGAGTGACATTTTTGCCCATTCCTCTTTAAAAACCATCTATCATTTTCCTTCCACTTCACAATTATGTGCCACTTTGTGTTGGTCTATCACATAAATTTCCAATAAAATACATTTAGGTTTTTGGTTGTAACATGACAAAATGTGGAAAACTTCAAAGGGTATGAATACTTTTTTAGGGCACTGTAGATATATCAGTGATTGAATGGATGATTTGTCAACCCTGATGACACTATGTTAGCCATGTAGGAAAATTGATTTTACAAGCAGGTTAGGCAGTGCAGCTTCAAGTTGTTCTTCCATCTTGGGCTATAGCCTATGTGACTAGATCACAAATCAAATTCTGTATAAAAATCAAGAAATTGAAACTGAATGATAATTTTATTAAAATCATTTTTCTGCTGTGTATTCAGATTTTTGCAAGCTGCACATATGGACCAGACACAGATTAAATGTTGAGACAGATAGCTGTTGCAAAAACAAAAATAGACATAGATGTTCATAAGATTTTAGATGTACCTTTTTACCATAAACTCTTCCCACTGAGAAAGATTATTGAGCTGATTTACTAAAAGAGTTAAGAATCTTCACATAATAATCATATGAAAAGAAAATTCCTGTTCACTTTAAATACCCAATCATGTGCAGATGAAATAAGTAAACAGGCGTATGCTTTTCACATTATTAAATAATTGAAGTGAATATTTGCACAATATACTGTATTTTGTGAAGATCCTCAAGTAAATCAGCCTCAATAAGTTGGGTCTATTACTGTTAAAGCACACAAAAGCTTGTTTGTATAAGGAGTACCTACTGATATCGGTGTGACAATATTATTATTATTGGTATTATACAGGATTTATGTAGCTCCAACAGTTTGCACAGCACTCTACAAAATAAAGGAAGACAGTACAGTTACAATACTATTTAAAACAACAGGGTTAAGAAGGCCCTGACAGTAAAATCTTAAAATCTAAAAGGCATTATTTGACATTATGTACAGTGCCTTGAAAAAGTATTCATACCCCTTGAAATTTTTTCACATTTTGTCATGTTACAACTAAACACGTAAATTTATTTTATTGCGATTTTATGTGATAAACCAACATATATTTGTGAAATGGAAGGAAAATGATCAATGGTTTTCCAAATTTTTTACAAATAAATATGTGAAAAGTGTGGTACGCATTTGTATTCAGCCCCCCCTGAGTCAATACTTTGTAGAACCACTTTTTTCTGCAATTACAGCTGGAAGTTTCTTTTTAGGTATGTCTCTACCAGCTTTGCACATCTAGAGAGTGACATTTTTTCCCATTCTTCTTTGCAAAATAGCTCAAGCTCTGTCAGATTGGATGAAGAGCGTCTGTGAACAGCAATTTTCAAGTCTTGCCACCGCTTCTCAATTGGATTTAGGTCTGGACTTTGACTGGGCCATTCTAACACATGAATATGCTTTAATATAAACCATTGCATTGTAGCTCTGGCTGTATGTTTAGGGTCGTTGCCCTTCTGGAAGGTGAACCTCTGCCCCAGTCTCACGTCTTTTGCAGACTGTAACAGGTTTTCTTCTAAGATTGCCCTGTATTTTGCTCCATCCATCTTCCCATCAACTCTGACCAGCTTCCCTGTCCCTGCTGAACAAAAGCATCCCCACAACATGATGCTGCCACCACCACGTTTCACAGTGGGGATGGTGTGTTCAGGGTGATCTGCAGTGTTAGTTTTACACCAGACGTTTTGCTTTTTGGTTTCATCTGACCAGAGCACCTTCTTCCACATTTTTCTGTGTCCCCCACATGGCTTCTCACAAACAGAACATGGGACTTCTTATGGCTTTCTTTAAACAATGGCTTTCTTCTTGCCACTCTTCCATAAATGCCTGATTTGTGGAGTGCACAACTAATAGTTGTGCTGTGGACAGATTCTCCCACCTGAGTTGTGGATCTCTGTAGCTTCTCCAGAGTTACCATGGGCCTCTTAGCTACTTCTCTGATTAATGCTCTCCTTGCACTGCCTGTCAGTTTAGTGGACAGCAGTGTCTTGGTAGGTTTGCAGTTGTGCCATCCTCTTTTCATTTTCGGATGATGGATGTTCAAAGCTTGGGATATTTTCTTATAACCTAAGCCTGCTTTAAACTTCTCCACAACTTTATCACCAACCTGTCTGGTGTGTTCCTTGGCCTTCATTATGCTGTTTGTTTACTAAGGTTCTCTAACAAATAAAATACATTTAAGTTTTTGGTTGTAACCTGACAAAATGTGGAAAATGTCAAGGGGTATGAATACTTTTTCAAGGCACTGTAGATTGAGTATACAATTATGTTTCTGAACATTATGTTAATTATTTAAACAATGTCATGCTAATGATGATGATAAGGACAGTATTTATAGTCTAACCTCACTTACAGCAGTAAAGGTAAATAC
Organism: Rana muscosa; assembly: GCA_029206835.1. Classification (NCBI taxonomy): domain Eukaryota; kingdom Metazoa; phylum Chordata; class Amphibia; order Anura; family Ranidae; genus Rana; species Rana muscosa. The sequence goes on from CM055122.1 coordinate 510,087,672, forward strand.
TACTCTAAAACACCTTTATGATTTATGTCAGGGTAACCTAAAATACCCTTTCCTTCAATAGAAATTTGAGGAGCATTTCAATTTAATTTGCTGTGTGGAATTTTGCTAGCATTTGCTATTGGATGCTTGAATTGGAAGTATGTTAGTGGTTATAGGCAGAAAACTGTTTGTGGAGAGGGTACTTCACTACATGAAGTGAAATACTATAAGCAGCTTGGAGGCTTTTTAACTCTCATTCCTTTGTGTCAAACAAGCAGCTGTGAAGATTGAGCTATCTCCTGCTCTATTCTACCACTGGATGTTACAAAATAATTGACTAAGAGGGTAATCAGGATTATGTTTTAAATAGGAGTCACGTCTTCAAACTGAAATAATGTCCTTTTGTAAAGGCTGTTCTCTAGCTTCTGTTCACATGGTTTGTCTGAAAGCCGTAATTGGGTGGGTCTGGAACAAGAAGCAATGTTTCTGTGCTGTAGATGTTATAGAATGACAATAAAGGGAGAATAACTTTTGATCTCAGAACCATATTTTCTGTGGGAGTCTTTTCACCTAACTAAATACATGAATTTCTAGCCACCCACAGTGACCTCATCAATCTCAACAGATCAAATTATGACTATATTCCCATTGCTTTTTTTATAAAGAATTACATTTTTACACTGTATGATCATTGGAAAACATGATATGATGTAATTAGAATGATACTTTAGTTAAAAATGTCCTTATTTATCGTAAGTACATTTTCAAATTTACATCCTTTTTACAGTTCTATAGAAAACTTGTTTCAACAACAAACCCAAGACAAGAAACATAGACCAAATATAGATTGTCAGCTCTAACGAGCAGGGCCCTCTGATCCCTCCTATATGGAATTGTCTTGTAACTGTACTGTCTTCCCCACATGTTGTAAAGCGCTGCGCAAACTAAACAAAATAAATCCTGTATAATAATAATAAATAATAATAATAGTTGACCAAATACAGTATTAATGCACAGTGGATGAACGACTTGTGTGGCATAACCTTTTTTAATTTCATTATATAGTTTATTGATTTGTAGTAAAACAAAACTATTTAAGGTTGTCCATATACAAAAATGAGTTGCTGTGGTAAATGCATATCTGATTTTCTTGTGTTAATTCATTACCGTAATTGCATTTGAAACCCCCCCCCCCCCCCCAAAAAAAAAAAAAAAAACACATCCTTTTAGGTGTTTTATGTGGCTTTAAATGAAAAAAAAATTGTCATCTCATACCAGCAGACTATTAAGGGTATGCGCAGTGGTTTTTATAGACATTTTCTTCCTTCGGGACTAAAATATTACATCAAAAATATATTTTATGTAAGGCAAATAAGAAATATTGCATATTAATAGGTTATATTCTACTTTTGAGGTTTCAGTAAGAGGCTGGTGAAAGTGGACTCCGCGCCAAAAAATTTAAGTGAACTATCTATACGATAAATAATACCTACTCAGATGTATATCTACTAAAAATAAATACAATTAATTAATAGAAATAAGCTGCTCCCCTGTGAAGTGTAAACTCCCAGTGATGAAATAATTGTTATAGGGGGCGCTATATATATTGATGTGACTATACACCATAAATAATCCCACCTGGGATCCTAGTATATATAACACATGTGATAAAATGTTTTATATATAATAAATGTATTAGGTAAATCAATACTGAAATCCGAACCACAAAATATAATATATAATATAAATATAATATATAACCTTTTGCATATATTATATTTTGTGGTTCGGATTTCAGTATTGATTTACCTAATACATTTATTATATATTATTTTTTTTATCACATGTGTTATATATACTAGGATCCCAGGTGGGATTATTTATGGTGTATAGTCACATCAATATATATAGCGCCCCCTATAACAATTATTTCAGTAAGAGGCTGCCTGAGTAAAAGAGATGGTTACTGATGTACTCTCATTTTAGATATCTCACAGTGTTCTTGGAATCTGTTTCATGTATGAAATGTTTAAAAAGAAAAAAGGAAATGAACACAGTTCAGATCCAACGGTGCAAAAATCTAAAAATTGAAATGCTCTCAGATTTATTCTATTGTGTTGAGTACAAGTTTAGATTATGGAAATAATTTGATGGTTAAATGTCTACAACTGACTTTCCACTTTTTATGTAATTTTCTGTATGGCACTTTACAGTTTACTTATGTTCTAAACTCAAATAAGATACTGAAAACATGTAGAATGGCTAAATAGTTCAAAAGTTTCTGAAAGGTAAGCTAGTCAAGCCTATTCTCTGCATCCAGGTAGAGGCAGATCCCACAAAGCAACTCAGAATTCCATTTCTAATTATTAGGTCCCTCTGTGTGCCCCCACAGCTTCACCATTTCACCAACATTTTTGGCAATAGCAGCATTGGTAATACTCCCTGTAGTTTAAATTATGATTTTCTTTTCCTGTTCCTACCTGGTCCCAGATAAGACAAACCAAAACCCATGGAGTAGTGGTGTGCAAACTGGAGCAGTGACTAAGTTGGCCCAATTTTCAATCTGGGTGGTTCCTTGTCTATCCTCATAATCTTATTGAATAAGGTATTTTTTATGTTCATTCTTGGTGAACATTGACATTCGGCAAACCAGCCAGGTAACATAACCATACAAGTCTATAATTCAGGTGACATAATTAATACTTTTTCTGTGATAATTGTCTATCAAAAATATGTTAAAGTATTAGGAAAAGTGTAAAAAATTGTTAAAAGGATTTGTTTTGAAGGGGTAATTCAACATTGAGCTTTCCTGCACAATCCAGAAAAGGTGGAACATAGATTTATCAGTCAATAAGTAGGCAGGACCACAAACTGACTGAAGGTAGTTGTTTTAATTGGTTTTATATGGGTGGGTACACCATTTTCAGTTTGCCCACAGGTGATCATATAATAGGCAGTTTTGTCCCTCAGTAAATTACCTCAACCCGAAAAAGAATTCTGCTTTCACAGTAAGTAATGGGGCATTGGATCTTAATGCCATCTCTATGTTCCTAAGCTGATAGTACATGTGCATGTACAGTATTTATAGAAAGTAAACATTATTAGTAACGTATTGTATACTTTACTGGAACAATCTGAATAAGCAACTCTGTTATAAGTAATATAAAGCTATATCAAGAAGAGAACACTTGTGAAGTTGAAAGGCCTGAAATGCTAAAGTGTGGAGTGAGCTAAAGTAATGTAAACTAGACATGGGCGCCGTCAAAAAATTTGTTTCGTTCCGTTTCGTATTAAAAAAAAAACGTAATTTAATTCAGATTCGTACGAAATACGAATTTCGTACGAATCGTAAATTTTAAAACGTCACGCATGTTTCCCGTGCTTAGAACTTTCTCTGCACAAAATGTCATTTTTGACGGAAAAAAAGCCATTTAAAACTCTCTCGCGGCTATTAATGAATTGTCGGCTTTTATCAATACATAGAAAAGTCATTTATAAAAAATAAAAAAAAAGCGTGGGGGTTCCCCCCAATTCAATTACCAGGCCCTTCAGGTCTGGAATGGATATTAAGGGGAACCCCGCCGCAAATAAAAAAAAATGGTGTGCGGTTCCCCCTAAATATCCATACTAGGCCCTTCAGATCTGGCATGGATTTTAAGGGGAACTCCACCCCAAATTTTTTTTAAAAATGGCGTGGAGTCCCCCCAAAAATCCATACCAGACCCTTATCCGAGCACGCAACCTGGCCGGCCGCAGGAAAAGAGGGGGGGACGAGAGAGCGCCCCCCCTCCTGAACCGTACCAGGCCACATGCCCTCAACATGGGGAGGATGTCCCCATGTTGATGGGGACAAGGGCCTCATCCCCACAACCCTTTCCCGGTGGTTGTGGGGGTCTGCGGGCAGGGGGCTTATCGGAATCTGGAAGACCCCTTTAACAAAGGGGACCCCCAGATCCCGGCCCCCCCTATGTGAATTGGTAAGGGGTACATTGTACCCCTACCATTTCACAAAGAAAGTGTAAAAAAATGTAAATAAAAACACACAAACACCTTGGAAAAGTCCTTTATTAAAAAAAAAAAAAAAACATTCCAGCAATGAAATCCAGTGTCCCGCGGCGATCCCGATGTCCAGCGCTGTCCGTCATTGGTTGAGCCTGAGCGGACCTGATGGGGAACTTCCTCCGCAGTGTTTTAAATGTATAGACCCGCCCCTTCTAAAATTCCCCATCAGGTCCGCTAAGTGGACCAGATGCGGAACGTGAGAAGGGGCGGGTCTATTCATGTATTACACAGTGAAGGAAGTTCCCATCAGGTCCGCCCCCTCGGTATGTCAGACCCCGCCTACGTCATTGGCCTGAGCGGACCTGATGGGGAACTTCCTTCACTGTGTAATACATGAATAGACCTGCCCCTTCTCATGTTCCGCATCTGGTCCGCTTAGCCTTACACCTAGTCATTGGCTGAGCGGACCTGATGGGGAACTTTAGAAGGGGCGGGTCTATACATTTAAAACACTGCGGAGGAAGTTCCCCATCAGGTCTGCGCAGGCTCAACCAATGACGGACAGCGCTGGACATCGGGATCGCCGGGGGACACTGGATTTCATCGCTGGAATGTTTATTTATTTTTATTTTTAATAAAGGACTTTTCCAAGGTGTTTGTGTGTTTTTATTTACATTTTTTTTACACTTTCTTTGTGAAATGGTAGGGGTACAATGTACCCCTTACCAATTCACATAGGGGGGGGCCGGGATCTGGGGGTCCCCTTTGTTAAAGGGGTCTTCCAGATTCCGATAAGCCCCCTGCCCGCAGACCCCTACAACCACCGGGCAAGGGTTGTGGGGATGAGGCCCTTGTCCCCATCAACATGGGGACATCCTCCCCATGTTGAGGTCATGTGGCCTGGTACGGTTCAGGAGGGGGGGCGCTCTCTTGTCCCCCCCCTTCTTTTCCTGCGGCCGGCCAGGTTGCGTGCTCGGATAAGGGTCTGGTATGGATTTTTGGGGGAACTCCACGCCATTTTTTTTATTTGGGGTGGAGTTCCCCTTAAAATCCATGCCAGATCTGAAGGGCCTGGTATGGATATTTAGGGGGAACCGCACGCCATTTTTATTTTATTTGCGGCGGGGTTCCCCTTAATATCCATTCCAGACCTGAAGGGCCTGGTAATTGAATTTGGGGGAACCCCCACGCTTTTGTTATTTCTTTCTCGTACATCACGGGACACAAAGCGACATAGTTATTACTAATGGGTTATATAGATACCTTCAGGTGCTGGCACTGGCAACTTCCAAAACCGGAAGTACCCTCCCCTATATAAGCCCCTCCCATCCGGGAGCACCTCAGTTTTTTGCCAGTGTCTAAGGTGTTGGCCAAGAAGAAACATGTGTTTTTCACTGAGCTTGCGTACAGGTTCTTTTGGGCCTCAGTAAGCTATTCCGGATCCGACCAAAAAAGCTTCATAGCTAAACGGTCGGTACCCGGGCCTTGCAGAGAAGAGCAAGGTTTTGCCTGTAATTCTTCTCTTAGGAGAGCTGGACCCTGGGATCCAGAGCTCTGGTCATACCCATGACCAAGATGTTTTCTGTGCAGGGTGCTATACAGGTCCAGGGGAGTGGAATCCTTGGGAACCCGGTCCCTGAAGGTTTAATTACAATGCCTGCCGTGATAGGTGAAGTTTGGGCTTCTGTGGCCAAACAGAGTCCTGCGGCGGGGAAAAGGTAAGTGGGGGCCCCTCAGGAACTTGGTTCTATTGAGGGGACCCCCAAGCCTAATATGTCTTTCTGCCTGTTACCTAACGGTATTCCCGCTAAATATTATGCATGCCTGTAACTACTAAAAAATGTAATAATTTTAATAGTGGTCAAGAAAAAAAAAAAAAATACTGCGGTACCTGTGTTAATCCACTAGAGGCCGCTGTGGAACGTTTCTTGTCATGTGGACTAGTTTCTTTTTATCAGAGCAAGTCCAGGCAGATGGTGAGTTCTCTTGTGGGAAACTGCTTCCTCTGCCATGTTGCAATGCTCGTCCATCCCCCGGCCTGCGGCAAAAGGGGCCCTGGCTCTTGTCCCTAGTTTCCCTTTTCAAAATTAGTGCCGAAGGCGCACGTGGCCACGCGCGTGCGCGTGCACGTGCCTCTATATATAGAGGTGAGCCGGGAAAGGGGGCGGAGCTTGGGGGATGACGCTCTGTGCGCGCCGCAGCGCTTCTGCGCATGTGCGGGCGTCCCAGCATGTTAAAAACCACAATTATGTGTTGTGAGCTGGCTATGGAGTGCAGAGACAGAGCTGGCAACATTTAAAAAAGGCATACAGCAAGCGGTTGATGCAGGCATCCCCATTAGAAAGGCACATTAGTAGACACCAACTGTTTTTATAGCAGCATTTGTGCTAGACTATTGTCAGTAAGTGGTGTATTTCGGCTGGAATACCTCAGCTTTGGGCTTAGGAATAATGCCGTCTAAAAACTCCGGGACTAAAAATCCCAGGAAGCATAGGGGGTCTCCATCGGGCTCTGAGGATCTTGGGCATGCTTCGGCTGCACCAGTCTCCCCTGAAGAATCAGAGGTTAGTGACCGTAGAGCACCCTCAGGAGTACCTGGTACTGTGGCTGTCCTCAGTTCACCTGCTCCTGTGTATGTAACAGAGGAGGTTTTTTCCTCAGCTCTGGGAGGGCTGGAAGAGAGATTGTCAGCATTGATCGCTGCTTCCCTGTCACAGGAAAAAAGCGCTCGATCTCCGTCTCCTCCCTCAGAGTGCCTGTTAGCGGAGCAACAGTCCCATACAGGGATCGACCTGCCTGAAGGGGATCAGGATGAGGTTGATTCTGTTGTAGAGGAATCAACAGTGGAAGAGCCATTCTCAGCATCACATGCTGAAAGATTATTGGTTTTAGTCCCTGACTAATATGGTCCGATCAGCATTTAAAATGCCCCTTGCGGAGCCATCATCCACTTCTGTCTCCTCGTTGGGGTCGCTAAAAGCTCCCCAGACTGTTTGTTCCTTTCCGATCCATCCTTTACTGGAAGGGCTCATTTACCAGGATTGGGAGCATCCTGATAAAATATTTACTCCTCCCAAGAGATTTCAAGTGGTCTATCCCATGGAGGATAAGTTCATCAAAAAATGGAGGGTCCCTACAGTGGACGCAGCCATCTCTTGTGTGAATAAATCACTGACATGTCCAGTGGATAATGTCCAAATGTTCAAGGACCCAATAGATAAAAAATTAGAGTCCTTATTAAAATCTGCTTTTGCTACAGCAGGATTGGTGACACAACCAGCAGTGGCAGCTATTGGGGTGTGCCAAGCAGTGAAGGATCAGTTGAAACAGGTCTTAAGGGACTTGCCAGATCAGCAGGCCCTTGCCCTAGCTGATCTACCTAGAGCCTTATGCTTTGCGGTGGACGCTATAAAGGATTCAATCCATCAGGCCTCCCGCCTTACGCTGTCTGTAGTACATATGCGCAGGCTTTTATGGCTCAAAAACTGGTCTGCTGAAGCTCCCTGTAAAAAATTGCTGGCCAGCTTCCCATTTCATGGTGAACGCTTATTCGAGGAAGACCTGGACAAATATATCCAGAGAATTTCCAGCGGTAAAAGTACACTTTTGCCGGTTAAAAACAGAGTTCGAGGTCCCTCTTTTAAGAGGCCTGCTTCTCCAGTCCCTAGGACATCGGCTGTGAAACAGTTCCGACGGCCTCCTCGGTCAAATCCCGGAGGTAAAAATCAGGGACAATTGCAGGGTAACAAGAAGCCCTGGAGCAGGAGAGGTACAAAACCTCCCCAAAGTCAAATGCATGAAGGGTTGCCCCCACTCAATCGGGTGGGGGGAAGACTTCAGTTGTTCACAGAGACCTGGCGGGACACGATCAGAGACAGATGGGTGCTCTCCGCAGTAAATCTGGGATACAAATTGGAGTTAAAAGACTCCCCTCCTTCCCACTTTATAAGGTCAAACGTGCCAAGGGATCCCCAGAAGAGAGGATCCCTCCTGTTGGCACTAGAACAATTATTGCTCCAAGCAGTAATTATAGAGGTTCCCCTGGAAGAATGGGGGTTCGGGTTTTACTCAAACCTCTTTACAGTCCCGAAGCCAAACGGGGACGTGAGGCCCATATTAAATCTAAAAGGGCTAAACAAATTCCTACATATCAGGACTTTCCGGATGGAGTCGATCCGATCGGTGGCCACTGCCCTACAAGGGGAGGAATGGTTAGCCTCGATCGACATCAAAGATGCTTATTTGCACATTCCCATCTTTCCAGCCCACCAAAAATTTCTACGCTTTGCGGTAGAAGGGCGCCATTTTCAGTTCAGAGCCTTACCCTTCGGTCTGGCCACAGCACCACGAGTGTTCACAAAAATTCTGGCCCCATTATTGGCCAATCTAAGAACACGAGGTGTAACGATAATGGCATATCTAGACGACTTGTTGCTGATAGACCACTCAGTGGAAAAACTAGAAGTGGTTGTTCACGAGACAATCAAGTATCTGGAATATCACGGTTGGATTATCAACCGAGACAAGTCAGCCCTAAAACCAGTCAAAAGTCTGGAATACTTGGGGCTAAGGCTGGATTCAGACCAGAGAAAAATTTTCTTGCCTCAAGAAAAGGGGTCGTCTTTGAGAGATTTGATCCACTTAGTGGGTACAAAAAGACAGCCATCCATACGCCTGTGCATGAGGCTGCTGGGAAAAATGGTGGCATCATTCGAAGCAGTACCCTACGGTCAATTCCATTCAAGGAATTTGCAAAGGGCCATACTGTCAGCCTGGAACAAAAAAGTTCAGGCCCTAGACTTACCAATGTCCTTGCCCCCTTCCGTTCGCAAGAGCCTCCGTTGGTGGTTGGTTCCCCAGAATCTGGAAAGAGGGAAATCCTTCAGTCCGATTTCTTGGAAGGTGGTCACTACAGATGCCAGCCTTATAGGCTGGGGAGCAGTACTGGAGCAATGGTCTCTCCAGGGCAGATGGTCGGATGCGGAAAAGGCCCTGCCCATCAATCTCTTAGAGATACGAGCAGCCCGGTATGCCCTAGTAGCATGGACATCCAAACTCCAAGGGTCCCCTGTCAGAATTCAATCAGACAATGCCACAGCAGTGGCATATATCAATCATCAGGGGGGCACCAGGAGTCGTGCAGCCCAGAGGGAAGTAAATTACATCCTGAAATGGGCAGAAAGATATGTCCCAGCCATATCTGCGGTATTCATTCCAGGAGTGGAGAATTGGAAGGCGGACTTTCTAAGTCGCCAACAATTATGCCCAGGGGAATGGTCCCTTCATCCCGAGATTTTCCGGACAATATGTCAGCGGTGGGGAACACCGGATGTAGATCTGCTAGCATCCAGATTCAACGCAAAAGTGGACAGGTTTGTCTCTTGGACAAGGGATCCCCTAGCTTGCGGCTCGGATGCCCTAGTGTTCCCTTGGGATCAGTTCAAGCTGATATATGCATTCCCACCGCCACAATTGTTACCTCGATTACTCCGCAGAATCAGGGTAGAAAAGAAACCAGTGATTCTGGTGGCTCCAGCATGGCCCCGAAGAGCATGGTACGCGGAGATTGTAAAGATGTCTGCGGGGAGTCGTTGGACCCTCCCACATCGTCCGGACCTGCTTTCGCAAGGACCGATATACCACCCTTCCTTACCAGCCCTAGGTTTGACGGCCTGGCTATTGAAGCCCACATTCTAAAAAAGAGAGGGCTCTCTAATTCTGTGGTATCTACCATGATCAATGCCAGGAAGCCGGTATCCAGGCAGATCTACTATAGAATCTGGAAGGCGTACATCGCCTGGTGTGAGGCCAAGAAATGGCATCCACGTAAATACGTAATAGGTAGTATTCTGGACTTCCTACAATGGGCTGTAGATAGGAAGCTTGCCTTGAGTACTATCAAGGGTCAGATTTCGGCCTTGTCAATATTTTTTCAAAGGCCCTTGGCTTCGCATTCACTAGTCAAAGCCTTTATACAAGGAGTGATGCGTATTAGTCCTCCGGTTAATATTCCCATATGTCCATGGGATCTAAACTTAGTTCTGTCGGTTCTACAGAAACAACCATTTGAACCATTACAGCATATTTCTTTGGTTCTTCTCACCAGGAAATTGATTTTTCTAGTAGCCATTTGTTCGGCTAAAAGAGTGTCGGAATTAGCAGCTATGTCCTGTAAGGAGCCATATCTGGTTATCCATAAGGACAGAGTAGTGTTACGTCCTCATCCAGCCTTTCTTCCTAAGGTGGTATCGAGGTTTCATTTGAACCAAGATGTGGTTCTTCCTTCTTTTTTCCCCAAACCTACTTCGGTAGAGGAAAAGTTATTGCATTCTTTGGATGTAGTAAGAGCAGTTAAAGCTTATCTAAAAGCCACTGCTCAGATTCGCAGAACGGATACTTTATTTATTCTGCCGGAAGGCCCCAGAAAGGGTCAGGCAGCATCAAAATCTACTTTAGCCAAGTGGATTCGACAGGTCATAATGCAAGCCTATGGCTTGAGAAGGAGACCGCCTCCGTTCAAAGTTAGAGCGCACTCCACGAGAGCAGTTGGAACTTCATGGGCAGTGCATCACCAGGCCTCTCTGGCTCAAATCTGTAAGGCCGCAACATGGTCTTCAGTACACATGTTTACTAGGTTCTACCAGGTGGACGTTAGAAGTCAGGAGGATGTCGCCTTTGGGCGCAGTGTGTTGGAGGCCGCAAAAGATCCTCATGTCTGATAGCGCTCAGCTTATGTATGGTGTATGGTGTATCCCCCCCCCTCGTTGGGCATTGCTTTAGGACATCCCATTAGTAATGACTATGTCGCTCTGTGTCCCGTGATGTACGAGAAAGAAAATAGGATTTTATAACAGCTTACCTGTAAAATCCTTTTCTTGGAGTACATCACGGGACACAGAGCTCCCACCCCTCTTTGGGGACACTTATTGCTTTGCTACAAAACTGAGGTGCTCCCGGATGGGAGGGGCTTATATAGGGGAGGGTACTTCCGGTTTTGGAAGTTGCCAGTGCCAGCACCTGAAGGTATCTATATAACCCATTAGTAATGACTATGTCGCTCTGTGTCCCGTGATGTACTCCAAGAAAAGGATTTTACAGGTAAGCTGTTATAAAAATCCTATTTTTTTTTATCAATGACTTTTCTATGTATTGATAAAAGCCGACAATTCATTAATAGCCGCGAGTTTAAATGACTTTTTTTCCGTCAAAAATGACATTTTGTGCAGAGACAGTTCTAACTTTTTTTCCGTCAAAAATGACATTTTGTGCAGAGACAGTTCTAAGTTCTAACTTTTTTTCCGTCAAAAATGACATTTTGTGCAGAGACAGTTCTAACTTAGAACTGTCTCTGCACAAAATGTCATTTTTGATGGAAAAAAAGTCATTTAAAACTCACTTGCGGCTATTAATGAATTGTCGGCTTTTATCAATACATAGAAAAGTCTGATAAAAAAAAAGCGTGGGGGCTCCCCCAAATTCAATTACCAGGCCCTTCAGGTCTGGAATGGATATTAAGGGGAACCCCGCCGCAAATAAAAAAAAAATGGCATGCGGTTCCCCCTAAATATTCATGTTCTGCAGCGGGACCCCTTCCTGCATGGTTGCCTACCTTTCCAAAACAAGTCAGGTACACTTTCTTTTATGTGTTCAGCCAGCCATTGTAGGGGGAGAATGTATCTTAATTAGGGGTGGGACATATAAAATATGTGTGTTTCTACAAGAACCATCTAATGACATACCCCTTTGCGCATCTCTACACCCCCCAGAGTGCCTCCGTACCCCTTAGCACGCCTCTATACCCCCTGCACATCTCTGTACCTCCAAAATAACCCCTGTATTCCTAGCACACCTCCGCACCCCCAGCACACATTTGTACCCCTTTGCACATCGCTGCACATCCTACAGATACCTCTGCCGCTCCCAGCATCCTCCATACCCCCCCAGCATGCCTCTGCATCCCCACACAACTCTGCACCTCCTAGAATCCTCTTTATCCCTCAGTATGCCTCCAAAAGCCCAGAAAGCCATTGTAACTTCCAGCACACCTCCGCACCCCCCCCCACACACACACACATACACCTCTGCATTCCCCAGCACACCTCAACATCCCCCAGCACATCTATGCACTTTGCTGCACATTTTTGAACCCCCACACCTCTGTACCCACCGCACACACACTTCTGCACCTCTGTATCCCTCCAGCACAACATTGTACACCGCAGCAAGTGAACTTGGCACCCCCACACCCCTAAGGCCCCTTTCACATGGGGCAGACTCATCAGCGGAATCCACTTGCTCAGTGGGGGATCTCTCCACTGATTACTGCTGAGCAAACGGATATGTCCTTGTGTACTTCGCTGATGCAAAGCAGACATAGACGCTGCTTTCTATGGGGCTGTTGGATGGAAATGGACCGCCTGTCCATTTCCATCTGACTGTCATCCAATCCGATCCACCAGACGGATGGGGAATGGATCTCCCATCTGTCTTTTTTTGTGTGGATCGAATGGTGGTGGGTGTCAGCGGACACAGGTCCACTGACATCCACTGCTCCATAGAGAGCAATAGATGGTCCGATCGGGTCTGCCTGAATAACGGACAGGCAAAACTGATCAGTCCGCCAGTGTGAAAGGGGCCTAACACATCTGTTCTCTGTACCCACTCCACCTCCAACTCCCAGCACATCTCTGTACCCCCTCACTTTCACCCCATGGCCACTCTTTTGAATGTTGATGACAGTCTGTGGTGCCCGCAGCATCTCCCCCTGCACCTCAGATTATTTCTGTTTGGTTTACTATGCAGTGGGGGGAGGTGGGAGGAGGCAATCGGCAGCTCTGTGGTGCCCGCGGGCCGCTGGATCTCCCTGGGGCTAGTAGTTTACTTCCCGAGAGTATATAGTGGAAAGGGGAGGGGCTTCTGAACCGGGCATGTATCGGCTTCACTCTTCAGTGTACAAGTGAGTCGCTCTGCTTGTACATTCTTTTTTTTTTTTTTAAGAAATGCTTGTACATTCTTGCTGATATATGCCCGAGGCCCCTCCCCTCTCCACTGTATACACTCGGGAAGTAAACTACTAGCCCCAGGGAGATCCAGCAGCTCGCGGGCACCACAGAGCTGCAGATCGCCCTCTCCCACCTCTCCCACTTCATAGTAAATTGACAGCCAGAGGTGCAGGGGGAGATGCCGGGTTTTGGGCTCCCCCCACAGTGGCAGAACACGGCGCCCCCCCACCTTTTCCCTCCCCACCCTACTTTCTCTTCCCATTCCCAACCCCTGTTCCCTATTTTTGTCATATTTTTGGGGTTTTAACAACACACCCACCCTCCTTTCCCTTGTTGCCTATTGGCCTATATTAATGGAATTCGATTGGCAATATATCCATCAAATTGAATAATGTTATATTCTATAATGGTTCTTAGAAGAGTATTACTATTATATAATTGTTTGATAAACATGAATAGTCGATGATTTGGATGTTTAAATTTAATATATTTTTGGCAATGTTTGGATCTATTTTAGGAGACATAGGTAAGAAGCATCGCCTTGACAGCAGAGATGCACATGCATATATTAAGCTGTTATGTATTTAAATAAATGTAACACTATGTAAATGTATATGATATGCAATTCTAAACTAATTGATTATGATATATATATATGTTTCTGTTTTCTTGATAGAAGGCTTGTACCTCTAAACTGGACAGCGCCCCTGAAGAAGCCCGATATATGGGCGAAACATGTTGGGAAGTCTACCTTTTAGTGCTGTCTTGATAACATTGTGTATAACCTTACTTGCCAATTGTTATGTTTTAACAATTTTTTATTTTGTTTTTCAAAATAAAAAAATAAAAAATCTTTTATTATTATATTTGATATTATTGCAACTCATTTTGCACCTAAAAAATCCCCAATCCTCTCTCTTTTAATCTATTAGGTCCATAGAGAGAAAACATGGGCATTGTAAAGAATGTATACAAATTGTGAGGCCCAAATCATTTTGATTAAATATGTTCTGCTCACGACTGTAAGTGGTCATTCACACCATCTTTTGAATTTTTTGTTTGACTTTAGGTAGTAGGGGATCCAATTAGGTGCCCAGCATTTAGACAGTTCCTTAGAGATTTCAATGCCTAGATACTTGAAGATTTCTACTGATTTTATTTAAGCAGCACAACTAGATAATGCTTGCGATAGTGGATCAACCAGAAGTTGCATGCACAATTCATGGTAAAGTCCAAATAAGAGCCAAATTTGGATATGAGATGCATAAAGTGAGAAGGAGATATTACCTAGGAATAATGGCGTAATGTCTGTGTATAAGGAATCTTTCCTCCACCTCCCCACAACAGAAACCTACAACATTTGGGTCAGCATGGATGACCAAATCCAGTGGGTCGATGATGAGGGCATATAAAAGGATTGACAGTTACCCCTGCCTGGTACCCGTAGATTAATGTATGTCAATAAGATTTATGTCAAGGTGATTTCTTCTTTATGTTTATCTGAAAAAAAAAAGACTGTGCATTTCCATAAAGGCAGCATTCTATGATGCATTTCTAGCATTTTCCCATAGTGCCCATTTCAATAACTTAAACTCCACACCTGCTAGCTCATATAGGGGCATTTGACAATACCTAGCACCCTTTAAGTAGAAATATAGACAAAACTTTTCCATTTTGTATAGAGTAAGAGAGGGTTATCACCCCTGTCATTTTTTTGTTTTTTGCCATCTGTTTGAGAGCCAGGTGCAGCATGTTGTGGCGGGTTGTAAACACACAGAGTCCAAGTTAGGGAATAAAGTCATATCGTAGAAAGGCTCAACAAAACGTATTCAGGCGCAGCGGGTAAGCAAACCCGTCTGGAGCCACTTACAAACTGTGACAGTGGTCTGAAAACTTGAAGATGCCAACAGTGTCTGCAAAGAGGAGTGGAATGCGGCCTGACCAGTCCACACCAAAGAGAGACATCTCCCTGCCTTGTCCCTACTCTGGAACCTTACCCTAACTCCTAGACCAGGGAGCTGGAGTCTTAAAAAGACTCTGATCCAAGATGGCTGCTGGAGTCACATGGGGTGCCAGTGTCCAATTGGACAGCTGTCTCCCTAGGACTGCAGGAAATCATGGAGGAACCAAGTTCCTCACAACTTCCTTCCCCTTCTGCATTGCCACATCAGTTGAGCGCCACCTTCAGTGGGGAGTACAAACTGCACCTGCCTACATGTGTCCCACTGGGGAGACTTACCTTCACTTTCTGTCCCATAACTAAAACAAGAAGTGAGAGGAAATTCCTGCAAATTAAGGGAATCCCTTGGGGCCTCCCTGGTCAGCAGAACTAATGTCCCAATTTGAGGATTTCCCCTCTATAACTCTACTGAGAACAACCCTAAAGGTGGCACAGACAGCAATAAAAAAAATGAATAGGTGTTCTAATCCATCTCTACTTTATCTAAAACAAAATACAAGTTTTACCTTTCCTTATATTTTAATCTGGCCATAGACAGAAGAAGTGAGGTGGATTGAGCAATGCCCCGATTGGGACATTTTATTCTGACAGAGGCTGTTGCTGCTGTCAAAATACACTGATCAGGAACTGCAACAGCTGATCAAGAGAAGTTTTCCAACTCGTCCGCTTGACAAAAGTCAATGAAATGATTGACTTCTGTCCAACAAGGAGGCCCACACACTAATCTAAATTTGTTCGGTCCCAGGTGAACCGGACTAATTAAATCATTCTATGACCAGCTTTAGAGTACCTACTTGCAGGGCCATTCATAGTCTGTGGTCCAGACTAGGGCTTTGAGGTTAGACTGTATGCCTGGGGCCCATGCGACAAGGGGGCGCAGGCTACCTGGTACGCGACACAATTTGAGGCGTTTTCGACCACCGCCAAAATGGTAAACCTCATTTCAACTAGCCACCTGCAGCTCTTAGGTCAATCAGGTTCACATTTAGCACTTAGGCTCCTTTCACACTTGTGCTACTCCAAAGTCGCGCGATTTTGCCATGATTTTGTGGGCGCGATTTTGACAAGACAGTCATACGACTGTGGATCCGACTTTGCCCCACGACTTGAAGTACGACTTCAATGAGCAGGGACGCGACTTTGATCCCCCAATAATTAGGGGGAACTCCACTCCAATTATTTTTTTTAAAACGTCATGGGTTCCCCCTTCATGAGCATACCGGTTCCTTCGGTCTGGTATGGATTTTAAGGGGAAACCCACGCCGAAAAAACGGCGTGGGGTCCCCCCCAAAATCCATACCAGACCCTTATCCGAGCACCAGCCTGGCCGGTCAGGAAAGGGGGTGAGGACGAGCGAGCGCCCCCCTCCTGAGCTGTACCAGGCCGCATTCCCTCAACATGGGGGGTGGGTGCTTTGGGACAGGGGGCCCTGCGCCCCCCCACCCCAAAGCACCTTGCCCCCATGTTGATGAGGACAAGGGCCCCTTCCCGACAACCCTGGCTGTTGGTTGTCGGGGTCTGTGGGCGGGTTGCTTATTGGAATCTTGGAGCCCCCTTTAATAAGGGGGCCCCCAGGTCCTGGCCCCTCACCCTATGTGATTGAGTATGGGGTACATCGTACCTCTACCCATTCACCTCGGGGGAAAAAGTGTCAATAAAAAAACACACTAGACAGGTTCTTAAAGTAATTTATTAGGCAGCTCCGGGGGTCTTCTTCTGACTTCGGTAGTCTCTTCCGACTTGTCCGGCCTCTTCTCTGTGCTCTCCGGTTCTTCTCCCGCTCTCGTATGACTGCCTTGTCAAAATCGCGTCAAAATCGCGCGACTTTGGAGTAGCACAAGTGTGAAAGGGGCCTAAAGAAAACTTTCCCCTGGTATTGGCTGTGCATCAAAAATTTGTTCTTTCTTGCTCATACATCACGGGACACAGAGAGTTAATTACATAATCGGTTATGTAGTCACCACATGTGATTGGACACTGGCAAACCCAATTAGAATTGAGTTCCTCCCCTATATAACCCTTCCCAAATGTAGAGTACCTCAGTTTTTTCACCAGTGTCTAAGGTGGTTGGCCATGTTGAACATGTGCTAAGAAGAAAAAGCTCTTTTGATGGTTTCTGCGGAGACCTAGGAGCTATAACCGGATCCATGCCTCGGGCTAATATCAAAGGCCTAAGATGGGTGGTACCCGGGCCTCGTGGAAAGAAGAAACAAGGTTTGCCTGTAATGTCTCTCTGCGGAGGTCTGGGTTCTGGGATCCAGGCTTTGGTGTACTAATGCAACTGTGGCACGAAAAGTTACTGGCAGAGTCTTCTACAGGTCCAGGTATGAGGTTCCCCTGAGTGGGAACCCATGGAAACCTGAAGGTTGGCACAACTTACCTGCCGTGATGGGTCAAGGCTGGATCTGCTTTTCAACAGTTTTCCTGCAGCACGGATAGGGTAAAGGAAGATAATTTACTTTTAATGTTATCTTCTGTGAGTAGGATTTCTTACCTGGTTTTCACCACCAGAGGGAGTAAGTTACATACCTGGTGTATTCTTACAAAGCCATCCAGGAACACGCTCAGTGAAGCCGGTCAAAATAAAAACGCCACTCACCTCCTCCGCTGCAGGCTCTGCCACAAAACACATAACAGGGGTCCCCCGAAGCCCCCAGTGGTCTGCTCTCTTCCTCTCCTCGCCCTGGCCGCCACCATGACGGTTGGCGCGCGCGCGTGCCGGGAGCACGCTTTTGACTGTCCCATAGGCAGGAGAGAAGGGGGAGGGCTGTGGTTGCTCGTGCCCATGCACGTGCACGGCACACCTGTGTGCAGGCGCCAAGAGGCTTGTTTTAAAATCCAAGCACGCCAGAGCCTTCTGTAAGCAGCATGGACACAGAGCTGTGAGCTGTAAGCATTCCTGTGGATTGAACCAGGAAAACCTAAGACTCCTACTCGGCATCAGGTTGTGCGGTGAGATAATATTGTGTATTGTAAGACTATAGCACAACATTAATTGCATTTTTTGTTATAGTACTTCTGCTTAGCAGTATAAGACTATGTCTCCCAGAAGAAGTACAAGGGCAAGTAAAAAAGGCACTAGAGATCCCTGCTAAGGATTCTGAGCTTGCCTGCAGTTTACCATCCCCCTCTGTCAGTCTGGTAGCAGCCTCACAGGATGATCATGTGCCCCTGTCAGGTTTTGCAGCTTCTCCTATGGCAGCTCCTGTATACGTCACTGAGGACGCTTTAAAAGTTGCTTTGGATGGCTTAGATGGAAGAATTGCTACTATAGTCGCAACCTCTTTAAAGGGTGGCAGAAAACGGGGTAGATCCCCTTCATCTGCTCTGGCTCTCTCATCAGATGAGCATTCTGAGGGTGAAAAATCCCTTTCTGGAGATGAGGATCAGGTGCAGTCTGAGGACTCAGAGGATGAGGAGAAGATCCCTTCTTCCTCTCAGTCGCTAAAGATGCAGGTGCAATAATATGCAGAGATGGTGCGTGCCACCTACAACTTGCCTCCTGTTGAAGCTTCTATGTCCTCTGTTTCCTCCCTGGGACCTCATAAATCCCCACAGGCTGCATGCTCCTTTCCAGTTCATCCCTTGCTGGATAAACTGATGTATGATGACTGGGTTTACCCAGATAAATAAATTGTTTTCTCCTCCTAAGCAGTTTTCCCTCCTTTATCCTATGGAGGAAGGTCTCACTAAGAAATGGGGGTATCTGCTATAGTTGCAGCTATTTCTTGTGCAAACAAAAACCTGACCTGTCCTATAGACAATGCTCAGGGCTTTAATGATCCAACTAATAAAAAGCTGGAATCTTTATTGAAAGCCTCCTCCGCTATGGCCGGTGCTGTAGTACAACCTGCAGTTGCAGCGATTGGTATGTGTCAGTTCCTCAAGGAACAAATGGAGCAGATGGTTAACCTCCTCCCTGCAGAGGTGATTGAGGTTTATGAGGACCTTCCTAGGCCCTGTGTTTTACAGGTGATGCGATTATGGACTTTGTTCAGCAAGCATCCCGCTTGAATCTCCTGCTGGTACACATGCGCTGGTCCCTTTGGTTGAAACATTGGGAAGCCGAGGTTTCTTGAAAAAATACTTGGCGGCATTTCCCCTCTTGTGGAGGATGCCTGTTTGGGGATGATTTGGATAAATATATCCAAAAGATTACCGGAGGCAAGTCTACTCTGTTACCGGTTAAAAAGAAGAGTAAACGTCATTTAAGCGTTCTCTTTCCCCAGCCCCTGAAACCTCATTTTCCAGGCAGTGGTGACGGCCTCCCCAGTTTAATACTAGGGGAAAGGCCCAGAGCCAAGCCCAAGGGAAGAAAAGGACTTGGGGTTCAAGATTTTCCAAACAGAACTCCAAAACTTCCCTATGAATGGGCGCTCCGCTCGGCCGAGTGGGGGGAGGGCTGCTGCAATTTGCAAGCGCCTGGCGGAAAGAAGTTCAGAGAACTTCCGCCAATCCCGTTTTCTGAGATCAAGAATTGCAAAGATCCAGAAAAAGAAGGCCTTTGTTTTTGGCCTTGGAACGCCTGTTGTCCCAACGGGTAATCATACAGTTGGCCCCAGAAGATTAGGGCTCAGGGTTCTACTCAAACCTTTTCACGGTTCCAAAACCAAACTGGGATGTCAGACCTATTCTAGATCTGAAAAACCTGATTCAGTTTCTGAACATCCGCTCCTTTCGCATGGAGTCTGTCCGTTCAGTTGTCTCCACCCTCCAGGGAGGAGAATTCCTGGCATATCTACATGTGCCAATATTCCCTACTCACCAAAGATTTCTAAGGTTTGCGGTGGATCAGCGGCACTTTCAGTTGTGGCCCTCCTTTTCGGTCTGGCTACTGCACCTTGAGTGTTCACGAGAATACTAGCCCCACCCCTGGCAAGGCTGAGGGCACGGGGCATAGCAGTAACAGCCTATCTAGATGATCTGTTACTCAAAGATCAGTCCGCTACACGCTTAGACCACAATGTGCATAGCACAGTGGAGTATTTAGAGTACCTAGGCTGGGTCCTCAATCTGGAAAAGTCCTCCTTACAGCCTCAAAAAGGCTGGAATATTTGAGCATGATTATAGACACATCCCAAAGCAGGGTATTACTACCCAAGCCAAAGGCAAAAGCCATAGGAGACTTGGTCCAAGTGATAAAGGCAAAAAGAAGACCTTCCTTCTGTCTATGCATGGAATTATTAGGAAGGATGGTATTCGAGGCTGTCCCTTACGCCCAGTTTCACTCAAGGCCATTGCAGGGCAGAATTCTGTCCGCTTGGAACAAAGATGTTCAGGCCTTGGACCTTCCAATGATCTTATCTCTAAAGATTCGCCAGAGCCTCAATTGGTGGTTGCTCCCCCATAATCTATCAAAAGGAAGATCCGGTTACCTAGAAAATGGTAACCACAGACGCCAGCCTTCTAGGCTGGAGGGCAGTTCTGGAAGAGGCATCTGCCCAGGGGAAGTGGTCCGGAGCCGAAAAGCTCCTGCCTATCAACATTCTGGAGATTCGGGCAAATCATGTGGCTTACAGATGGCAGGGCTATCCTGTTCGGATACAGTCCGACAATGCCACAGCTGTGGCCTATATTAATCACCAAGGGGGCACCAGAAGCCTGGATGCTCAAAGGGAGGTGAATCACATTTTTTCTTGGGCAGAAAGGCATATTCCTTGCCTGTCTGCGTTTTCATTCCAGGGGAATGGTCTCTACAACCCGACATATTTCAAATCATATGTCAGAAATGGGGTACCCCAGATGTAGACCTGTTGGCCTCCAGGTTCAACACAAAACTGGACAACTTTGTGTGAAGGACAAGAGATCCTTTTGCTCAGGGGTCAGATGCCCTGACAATTCCGTGGGATAGATATTCTCTGATATATGCATTCCCTCCAGTTCCGCTTCTCCCATGATTCCTTCAGAGAGTCAAGAGGGAAGGAAAGCCAGTGATTTTGATCGCCCCGGCTTGGCCCAGGAGACCCTGGTACGCGGAAATCGTAAAGATGGCAGAAGGAAAACCTTGGGTTTTCCCACTACGCTCAGACCTGCTGTCGCAGGGTCCAATATTCCATCCTGCCTTACAAAGTCTAAATTTGACGGTTTGGCTGTTGGGAAAACGTGGGCTCTCAGGCCCAGTCCTATCCACTCTGGTTAATGCTAGGAAGCCGGCCTCCAGGCTCATCTACTATAGAATCTGAAAGGCATACGTTTCCTGGTGTGAACCCAAAAGATGGCATCCTAGGAAGTATGTCATTAATAGGATTCTTGCCTTTCTTCAGTTGGGCGTAGAAATTAAGTTGGCCTTGAGCACTATCAAGGGCCAGATCTCGGCTTGTCAGTATTCTTTCAAAAGACCGCTTGCCTCTCATTCCCTAATCCGGGCCTTTGTTCAGGGAGCGCTGCACTTGAATCCATCCACTGGTTAAGTCTCCCGTGTGCCCATGGGATTTGAATTGGTATTGTCTGTTTTACAGAAATTACCTTTTTGAACCATTATACCATGCTTCCTTAAGTCTTTTGACAAAGAAACTGTTTTTTCTCGTAGCCATATCCTCAGCAAGGATGGTATCGGAATTGGCGGCTCTTTTGCGTAAAGAGCCGTATATGATTATTCATGATGACAGGGTGGTGCTGCGTCCTCACCCGACTTTTTTTACCTAAGGTGGTTTCAGGATTTCATCTGAATCAAGATATAGTCCTACCGTCCTTTTTTTCCAGATCCGCAGTCCGCAGTGGAAGAGAGTCTACACTCCCTAGATGTTGGAAGAGCAGTAAAAGTTTATCTGCAAGCTACAGCTCAGATACAAAAGACTGATTGTCTGTTTATTCTGCCACAGGGCCCAAGGAAGGGCCAGGCAGCATGGAAGTCTACTATTGCATGTTGGTTTCGACAAGTCATTATTCAGGCCTATGGTTTAGAAAAGAAGATTTCTCCTTTTCAGGTGAAAGCGCACTCGACTAGAGCAATTGGTGCTTCATGGGCAGTGCATCACCAGGCCTCCATGGCTCAGATTTGTAAGCTTGCTACTTGGTCTTCGGTCCATACATTTACCAAGTTCTACCAGGTAGATGTGAGAGGGTACGTGGATGCCGCCTTCGGGCGTAGTGTACTGCAGGCAGCAGTATAGGTCCTCTGGCCCAATGGCGGTCTTTATTCTGATCTGTGTCTCCCTCCCCTCAATTTAAGCATTGCTATGAGACATCCCGTTAATTAATTAACTCTCTGTGTCCCGTGATGTATGACCAAGAAAATAGGATTTTTTAATACAGCTTACCTGTAAAATCCTTTTCTTGGGAATACATCACGGGACACAGAGCTCCCGCCCCTCTTCAGAGTTAAACGTGGGACACTTATTGCTTTCCTACAAAACTGAGGTACTCTCCATTTGGGAGGGGTTATATAGGGGAGGAACTCAATTCTAATTGGGTTTGCCAGTGTCCAACCACCTGTGGTGACTACATAACTCATTAAGTAATTAACTCTCTGTGTCCCGTGATGTATTCCCAAGAAAAGGATTTTACAGGTAAGCTGTATTAAAAAATCCTATTTTAATTTTGCACATTACTCATTGCTCGCCATTACCGTGTTCATCCTACCTTCTAAAAGCACATAACTTTTCTTGTCTTGCAGTCACAGTTCATAAAGAGGCTTGCAGTGGCTCTTATAAACTTTACTGGACAGCACTAAAAAAATCTTGCAGACATTGGTTACATAATGTCCATTACATATCCACATGATTGACAATAAGATGGTATAACATCCAAATACTGGTCCTTTTTATGGTGACAATAGCCAATTAGTTTTAGTCAGAACGGGGCTGCTTTTGTGTTCTCCAGTACTAAAAAAAAAACCTTCTAATTTTGCATGTCTTCAGGCCCAGGCCTTCTGATAGGTCCTCCATGTATATCTGCTACATAATTTAATACTTATCTGAATAGGTCTATGTATATATAGACAAGGGGCAGGGCATTAAAGGAATACACGCCCAATGAGACGAGAAATCTGTCTTAAGAGGGAACCCACTACACATTGACATGGACACTCCCCCCCCCCCCCCTTTTCATACTTTCCAGCAGCAGTCTCTTTTGTGGGACAGTCCCATTTGCATTAGTCGATGGGATGGAGCATCAACAAAATGTACAGTTTGTTTAAGTTTGTTCTGAGTTTTATGACTTTTTGGCACAATGTTGGCTGATCTGGAGAATGATCTGTTTTGTCAGATATTTTTTTGGTAAAGAGCACTGGTGAATTTTATAATGTAAATAGAACACTGCTCCATATACAGTAAATGCAAAAGAATAGAAATGTAATAACAGTGCAAACACACACAAAAATCCTTACAAGTAAATATCAGTCATACTGCTGATTTGCATTGGCTAATTAAACACACTGTAACCAGGGCCGGCCCTACCATGGGACCCAATAGGACCGTGGTACCAGGCGGCATTTAGGAGGGGGCGGCAGTCCGGCCGGTAAGAAGCTGTTTTTAGCAGACTCGGAGCAGAGAGCAGAGCGGAGCGGATGCTGGTCGGCGGTGCGCTGTGCCTGTGCGGTGCCACTGTCTCCTGAAATGGTTGCTAAAATTGCCTGCCGAGTCCCGACCGTCGCCTAGCAACCAGTGACGTCAGGAGGCCGCCCCAGCATTCACAGCGCTCAGCCTCCGCGCCAATCAATTGTTATTGCTCCGCCCACCCATCTCATCCATCTTCCATCTCCTGCGTGAGGGTTGGGATTTAGTGTGGGTTTGAGGAGGCCTGCCTGTGCGGCTGTGGCTGTGCCCCGGTGACAGTGTGAGCTGAGCCTGGGCAGCCTCTCTGCCTATCTGAAAGAAAGGGTGAGTTAGGTTGGATTTGTAATGTGGCTGATGATGATCTTTGTATTGTACCCATGTTTTCCCTGTAATTTAAAGCAAAACTTTATTGTTTTAAAAAAATGCAAACTATAAAATGATTTGTATTGTTTTCTTGGCTTCTAATCAAGATGCAATGGTGGTGTCATGAATTTTATTGGGAACAGGCATAAAAGAGGTTACTGCTATGTTTCAAGTCCCTCTCTGTGCAGGATAGGTCCTTGTCAGTAGAGGTGACATATGGCACATGTTCTTCTCAGGATGCCATTGCCTGCCCTGTATGTACAGCACAGAAACACAATTTAAAAAAACATTAAGGCTGCTTTTACACGGGGGCGGGCGGGCGCTGACGGTAAAACGCTGCTAGTTTTAGCGGCGCTTTACCGTCGTTTTAGCGGCGCTATTCGGCCACTAGCGGGGCGCTTTTAACCCCTGCTAGTGGCTGAAGAAAGGGTTAAATTTGCCCATGTAGCGCTGCTGCCGAAGCACTTTGCAGGTGCTTCAGCAACGCTGCCCATTCATTTCAATGGGCAGGAGTGGTGTATACACCGCTCCTCCACCACCCTATAGATGCAGGACTGCAGGACTTTTTTTTAACGTCCAGCCAGCGCATCATCCCAGTGTGAAAGCACTCAGGCTTTCACACTGGGACTGCAGGGGAGGCGCTATTTTAAGCCCAAAAGCACCTGAAAAACGCCTCCAGTGTGAAAGGGGTCTAACAAAACTGCATGAAACCAGCCCCCAGTCCAGATGAAAACCTAAAGCTACTTTTACACTGAGGTGCTTTACAGGCATTTTAGCGCTAAAAAGCGCCTCTCCTGTCACTCCTGTGTGAAAGCCTGAGTGCTTTCACACTGGGGCGCTGCGCTTGCAGGACGTTAAAAAAAAGTCCTGCAAGCAGCATCTTTGGGTCACTTTAGGAGCGCTGTATACACCACTCCTCCACCACCCCTGCCCATTGTAATTAATGGGCAGTGTCGCCTAAGCACCTGCAAAGCGCCTTACGGGCGATTTTAACCCTTTCTCGGCCGCTAGCGGGGGTTAAAAGCGCCCCGCTAGTGGGTGAAATGCGCCGCAAATCCAACGGTAAAATAGTGGCATTTTACCGCTATTTTACCGCCAACGCTATGGGCGGCACCAGTAAATATCCCAAAAATGTATTAAAAAAAATAATTTCTGTATCAGTTTAGGCCAATATGTATTCTTCTACATATTTTTGGTACCAAAAAAAACAATTAGCGTACATTGATTAGTTTGCGCAAAAGACATCGCGGCCGCCCGCCATGCACAGGTCCCTTTATACTCCTATATACATATATAGAGCCCTGACAGGTCCTTTTATACCCCTATATGCACATATAGAGCCATGACAGGTCCTTTTATACTCCTATATACATGTATAGAGCCATGACGGGTCCCCTTTAGTTATCATGATATAAAATAATGAATGTGGGGGCCTTTTGGTGGGCGTGATTTTTTTTGGGGGGGGGGCAGCATTTCATTCTTGGTCCCAGTCAGCACAATGTCTTGGGCCGGCCCTGACTGTAACAATGTTAAACTAATGAAGATGCTGTGAAAACTGTGAAGAAATAATAGTATTCAGACCCTTTGTTGCTCCATTAGTTGTCTAAACTTTTAGTTTATGACCTGGCTTTTTTCATGGTCTTAAAGCTGTGTTGTCTGACCTGACCTTTGGCTTTTTTTCTGGACTGCAAGGTACCTTGCTGCCATTATCTGTTTTTTTAATGCTGATGATCTTAATCCTTTAGTACTTCTCTTTGGTGGGAGCTGCTCCCATCAGGAAAAGCATTATAACCCATCAAGCAGACTGGCTCAAAACACTTTGATGGAGTCCCTGGTTGACACAAGATATGACTTAGAACATTATTACCCTGAGGAACCCTGTCACCTACTGCTTTTTGCCACAGAGGACTCCCGATTATTCCACAGTATATTAATAAAGAGCAACAGAGAAACAGTAGAATAAAAGTTGTCAGTAGACTAACAAAATTCCAAGATATATGCACTGGGATGGGTTTAAAGGGGTTGTAAAGGTTTGTTTTTTATTTTCTAAATAGGTTCCTTTAAGCTAGTGCATTGTTGGTTCACTTACCTTTTCCTTAGATTTCCCTTCTAAATATTTTTTTCTTTGTTTTCTTTGTCTGAATTTCTCACTTCCTGTTCCTCCTCAGTAAGCTGTTCAGTAAGCTGTTCTGGCTGATGATGGTGTGAAGTTTAGTGAGGAGAAACAGGAAGTGAGAAGTTCAGACAAAGAAAAAAAACATTTAGAAGGGAAATCAAAGGAAAAGGTAAGTGAACCAACAATGCACTAGCTTAAAGGAACCTATTTAGAAAATAAAAAAACAAACCATTACAACCCCTTTAAGTAAGGGGTTGAGTGTCAAAATAAATCACATTGTTTGTAGTGACTGGTTTTCTGTCCAAAACTAGCAGAAGGAGAGCCTTGCCTAAAAGAGCATATCCAAAAGATAAATGCTTTGAAAAAAAAAAACTGTTATTCTCACTAGACTTGTGCACAACGGAAAAATTAGTTTAGTTTTGGTTCGTTTCTTTTCGGTCCTGTTGATTCGTAATCATTCGTAATTTTGCTAGACGGGATTTTTCGTGTTCGGACTAATTCGTATTTTCGCAAGCGTCATTTTTCGTTGAATTTTTAGTTGATTTATAATTCGTACTTTCGGTAGGGTACGTTGTTTTTCTTTGATTCTGGACAACACTCCTACTTTCGTAACTTTTTTTGGGTTCGTTGATTCGTAATTTTCCGTGTCTCTCTCACAACGACACTGCCTATTATGCCTAATGTGCTTCGAATGGATTTGTACTTTTCTAAATACATTGCGGTTATTTGTAACGATTCGAAATATCGTATTTTACTTTCGTTTTTTACATGCGGCTATAGCCTCCGCCCCTGTACACCATTTTGAGAGGGTTCAGCACGGTGAGGGAGAAGCAGAGAGCAGAGCAGAGTGTTATTGTGCTTCGAATGGATTCGAAATCTCGTATTTTACTTTCGTTTTTTCATGCAGCTATAGCCTCCGCCCCCGTACACCATTTTGAGAGGGAGTTCAGCATGGTGAGGGAGAAGCAGAGAGCAGAGTGAGTGTTATTGTGCTTCGAATGGATTCGTACATTCGTAACTTTTTTCATAACGAATTATGCCGAAGACATTCGGCCATTCGCTATTTTGCGGTATAATTTATTTCGGATTCGGTTTTATTCATAATTGCTTTGTTCGGAAATTCGAATGCTTCCGAATGTCCGAAAGTTGCTAAATTCGGACGAATTTCGATTCGTTACGAAACGAATTGCACAAGCCTAATTCTCACTACTGGGGTCCCAGTTCCAGTATTTACCAGCACAAATGACTAGCCTTCATTGCTGAGGATCAAGGTACAACAGAATTAAGGATACAAACAAAGGTTAAAGTTCTACTTTAAGTTTACATTAGAGAGGGTTAGTGCAAGGGCTAGGATTACAGAGTAGATTAATAAGAGGGTTGAAATCACAGAGTGGGTTCAAGAGACCTGTATGGTGGGGTAATTCCCCCCAATGATCTTAATCAATCACCCCCCTTGTGTTGCTTTGGGTAGTTTAACAACACGAGGAGAAATAACCATGTAGAAAGTAAAGGAACGGAGTATAGAGAGATCGTATGACCTGTCCGATCCAGGAGTGTACCACCTGTTCTCTATCATATATCTCCTGTAAGGTATTTGATCCAGGGATCCTAAGTTTTCTCAAATAATGTACGTTTGTCATTTCGAATTATGAAAAGATATCATGAACCACAACAGTTTGGCCTTCACCAGCTCAAACAGTATCGTGGATGTTCTCCATGATTTGGTGATAAGGATATTCGCTGCCACAAATAAAAAAGGCAATCAATCTCCCCAAATATCTCAGGGACTCTTCCACTGGGCCACACAAAAGTGCTTGCTGGAAGGATTTTCTGAGATTTATTTGGGTGAGAGAATAGATAAAATTATAGAGACATATCCAAAAACATCTCACGATCGGGCACTGACACCAGATATGAAAGACTTTTCCCACCTGTCCACATCCTCGGAAGCAAAGTGAAGAGACCCCCGGGGCACATGGTGCTATCCTGGTCGAGACCATGTACCATCAAAGTAATACCTTATAGTTAGCCTCTGTTATAAAAGTGTTAGCAAGTGACTTGGAGGCACATGCCTAGCTCTTTCATATAAAATGCATGATGCATTCTGTAACTCTTTATGAAATGGCCACACTCTTTATAATAAATATAATTATCTATACCTGCCCAAGATGTACTTAAGCCTAGTACACATGGGCCGAATATCGGGCGCCATTGGCCGGTTCAATAGAAGCCAGCCAACATGTGGCCAGTGTGTATGGCAGCCGGTCTGACAGAAGCCAGCTGTTCACCCGACTTATGTTGAAGGGTCAGTAGAATACAGTGTACAAGGTTACACAATTTTGATTGAGACTGCTTTAATCCTTATTTAGGTGGTGTCTATTGAACATGTTTTTTCTGTTTACCTTATGCTGATGTCGATCTGATCTCATTGTTCAGACTACTTTAAAAATATGCCGAGCGGTGTCCGATGGACCATTGCTCCCCCTTGGCTTGGAACTTGGCCCGAACAAAAGTTTTGGCCAACTTCCGACCTTTTAGTGGGATTCCAGCCCCACTACCAATTGCAACCTAGATGACTGGAATGTTTTTACTCCGAGTTTTACTCGGTCTGTTTGTTTTCCTTTATCTGTTTTCTTTCACTGTCTCCCTACCTGACTCTCTGGTCTTTCACCTTTTTCTTCCCTCTACGAGGTCCGCGGGGTGTGTGCTTGGGGACATGATCTTCTGCCGATTGCTAGTCTTGATATGACGCTTAATTGGCTGTCCCTGAATGTTCAGGGTATGAATTCTCCTCAGAAAAGGGTGAAGATTTTTAAGTATCTTAGGAAGCAGCGGATTGACATCGCCTGCTTACAGGAAACCCATTTTTCGGCGTCTTCCTGCCCTAAATACTTTGATGCTCAGTTTCCCAAGGTATTTTTGGCCACGGCTCCAACCAAGCAAAAGGGGGTGCTCATAGCTTTCCGCAAGTCGGTTTCATTTAGTTGCACTAGACAGATCGCAGACCCAGATGGCAGATATCTATTGCTACAAGGCACTATCCAAGGAAAGGAGGTTACCATCATGACTTATTATGCGCCAAATTCCAACCCAGGACCCTTCTTGACTCACGTCTGCGCCCTGCTAGCATCCCATCACAGGGGTACTCTCTTTCTTTCGGGAGATTCGAATTTAGTTTTGAATCCCTCACTGGATAAATACCCCTCGGAGCGTATCGCTCCTTCGCCTGGCGCTAAAAAATTTGCTCGCTCTTTACAACTACATGATTTGGTCGATCTTTGGAGGGAATGCCATCCTCAGAGTAAGGACTTTACACATTATTCCCACCCTCATCACTCTCACTCCAGAATTGATCATATGTTCATGCTACGACGCCACCTTCCCATGGTGGTCAGGGCCTCTATCCTGGCTGTTCCATGGTCTGATCATGACCCTGTTTTGGTGGTCTGCCACTCCGTTTTGGACAGACCCCAATTCTCATCCTGGGCGATGAATGATTCACTCTTATCGCTTAAAGAGGTCCGGGAAGATATTTTTAAGGCCTCAGAGGACTACTTCCGTGAAAATCAGGGGTCGGTTACGTCGCCGGTAACGCTTTGGGAGGCTTATAAGGCGGTACTCCGTGGCCACATTATTCGGATAGCGTCAGCCCGTAAGCGGGAAAGGGGTTTGAAACAAAAAGCCCTGGAGTCCCGTCTGGAGGCATTATCTGCGGTTTTTAAACAATCCCCCACCTCTGGCAACCGTAAACTCTTGGAACAGGTTCGTTCGGAGTTGGATCTTTGTCTCACCGAGGGGGCTGAACGCGTCTTACGTTGGTCCCGCCAGAGGTGGTATACCAGGGCGAATAAACCTAATCGAATGTTAGCCAACAGACTCCGGACTTTCGCTCCTAAATTCACCCCCATCACTCTGCGCAACCGACACAATGTACTTACGGGTAATCCGTTGCGTATATTGGAGGAGTTTCGATTCCGCCTTACTAAATTGTACTCTGATCCAGAGCAGTTTAACGCCCAGGACACTGCTGATTTCCTCGGCCGTCTCCCTCTCCCGACCCTGACGGAGGCGCATGTTACTCTTATGGACCGGGATATACAAATTTCAGAGGTCCTCCAAGGTATAAAAGATCTTAAGGTGGGAAAGCGTCCGGGGCCGGATGGCTTTACGGCGCTTTACTATAGGAAACTGGCAGTTATGGTAGCTCCGCATCTAACGGCAATGTATAACTCTGTTAAAAATGGATGCTCCTTTACCCCGGACCTTTTGACGGCAAACATAGTGATGATCCCTAAACCGGATCGCGATCATTCCTCCTGGGCTAATTTTAGGCCTATCTCCCTAATTAACGTTGACATGAAAATTTTGACCAAAATTCTGGCTAATCGCTTAAATTATTTTCTTCCTCGATTAATTGGGAAGGACCAGGTCGGCTTTATACCTCAGAGACAGGCCGGTGATGCTATTCGGCGTATATTGCAACTCCAACACATAGCTCATACTCACTCGCTAGAATCTATGCTCTTGTCTCTGGACGTAAACAAGGCCTTTGACACTTTGTCATGGCCTTACCTCATGTCTGTTCTTCGACATTATGGCTTCGGGTCTTCTTTTATGCACTGGATATCTGTTTTATATGATTCCCCCCGGGCAAAAATTAAGTATTATGGATTCGAGTCTCCCCTCTTTAATATTAAGAGGGGCACCCGTCAGGGGTGCCCCCTATCACCTCTTCTTTTTGTATTGGCTCTGGAACCCCTGGCAGAGGCGATTCGCTCTCATCCGGATATACGAGGCATCGAATTAGCGGGTTGTCCCCATAAAATTTCCCTATTCGCCGATGATGTCCTTCTCACTTTGACCTCCCCCAGAAGCTCTTTACCAAACTTGCAAACTCTTTTGGATACCTTTGCTTCCCTTTCGGGGCTCCGGGTTAATCCCTCAAAATCGAAAGCGTTGTCGGTTAATCTCTCTCCTGGCCTGATGAGGGATTTACAGTCGGCATTCTCCTTTCAGTGGGTTTCCTCGCTGCCCTATCTGGGAATCCACCTTACCCCCACATACTCCGGATTGTACCAGGCCAACTTTCCACCATTGTTCAAGAGACTAACAGATATGCTGTTGTCTTGGTCTCATTTGCCTTTGTCTTGGTTTGGCAGGATAACGGCTGTTCGTATGTCCTATCTCCCGAAACTATTATATTTTTTCCGTGTCTTGCCGGTTCAGGTTTCTTCGCATATCCTCCGCACACATCAGCGAAAAATTATGCAATTTATATGGGGTTCGTCCCGCCCTCGAATCGCCAAACAGGTCTTGTTTGCTAAGCGAGTCAATGGGGGCCTTTCGGTTCCTAATTTACAAGCCTACTACATAGCTGCTAACATAGCCCCACTTTCGTGCCTTCATGAAACCTATCAGCTCCCGCTCTGGGCTATGCTTGACCTGGTTGACATCGACCCTATTCCTATCTCCTCATTACCCTGGCTCCCACCTGTGCATCGTCCGGCGGTCATGGGGCCTTGTTTGGCCCACTCCTTGCGACTATGGGACTCGGTAAAATACTCTGCAGGGCTGATCTCCCCACATCTCCCACTCTTACGACTCTTACACTGCCCGCTGTTCCCTCCAGGTTGTGATAATCCCTCCCAATTTCTATGGTGGACCATGAACGGATTCACAGATGTTCACTCAATGCTACGGCCTACCAGGATTTTGGCATTTGACGCTTTGCGCTCTTCTCATGGTATTCCCTTGCGTGAGCACTATCGCTATCTACAAATTCGCCACTTTCTTCAGAGCCTTATTAGGTTTCAATCTACCCCTTATACCTTGACCCCCTTTGAGAGCCTTTGCAGAGCCAGGCCCCATTCTCCGGGTCTAATATCACTGATATACTCGGCGGTGATTTCAATAAAGAGACCCCCATTGAGGCCTTATCACCTTCAATGGGAGAAAGAGCTGGGGAGGCAGTTAGACCCTGAGGATAGGCAGGCGATGACACTAACTCTGTCCAAATGCTCACGTAATGTGTCAATTTTGGAAAATGCCTATAAAGTATTGTATAGGTGGTACTACACACCGGCAAGATTGGCTCGCTTTATCCCAAATTATTCTCCACTTTGTTATAGGGGGTGTTCCCAGGAAGGCACCATGGCACATATTTGGTGGTCATGCCCGCGGGCGTGCAGACTATGGATTAGGGTATATACTCTCCTCCGCAATCTTTTTCAGATTATTATCAAAAGAGACCCCTATGTAGCTCTCCTTGGTAAGCCCATCGTGGAACTTCTGCGTCCAGAACGGCAACTAGCCCAACATCTTTTTACTGCAACTAGATTGACAATTGCGAGAGCATGGAAAACCCCTGCATTGAGCTTTGAGGCAGTCAAGAACCGCCTGAACGATATCATGGTCAACGAGAAACTAACAGCTATTCTTTCTGATACGCATGACAAGTTTCTCAGAGTCTGGCAACCTTGGATCACATACTACCACCCTTCTAGATTCGACACTGCTTTGCTGTCACTGTAGGATCCCTCTTGCGCGCACCCCGTGGACCTCCTACTTCCCTCTTCTCTTTCTCCCTCTTCTCCTTCTCCTCTTCTTCTCGTCCTGCCTCCTTTTTTTCTTTTTCTCTTTTCTCTTTCTCTCTTTTTCTCCAATTTTTTATTTTTATTTTTTTTTCTTCTTAGGCTCTTACTTGAGGCTTAACTGTTCTATCTTTTCTAGTGGATGCCAACTTTCAGGTTTTATTGTTGTGTATTATACACCCATTCTACAGGTTTACACCCATCTGGGCATGGCCCAGGTTCTGGACCATCGGGTCCTGAGGACTTTTTCATTTATTTTTTATTTTTATCTTGAATATAACATCAGATCACGGCCCATGCTTCCTTCCTGTTGTTGAGGGCTTTCGAGTCCAGATCTACTTTGTATACTGAATGCTGTAACATTCTATTGCAAACCTGTACTGTTGATTTAAATGACAATAAAAAATTTTTGTAAAAGAATACAGTGTACAAGGCTTTACTTTGTGGAGATCTCCTAAAAGATCAAGACAGAGACAAACCCATGCAAATACATTGTATGTAGAACATAGCCTAAAGCCCTGTACACACGGGCAGAATGTCAGGAGACATTTGCCGGTACAAAAAATACCAGCCGACATTCTGCCCATGTGTATGTCAGTCTGTCCGACAAAAACTGGCCCCCTGTCGTAACACAACAGCTCAGTTGGGGAGTAAATTGCATGGTTAGTACAGTGGCTCTCGAGTGGAGCTGTCAGGTATTTTTTTGTGCAACCAGCGGGGTTGCCCTAAAAAAACTGTAGTGTGTACTAGGCTTAACATATTGTGAGGGAGTTAGCTCGGCAGCGGGTGTGTGTGATCCCCTGGATGGGCTCCCCACACAAAAACAGGCCCAGCAGACGGAGGTTGTGGTTTTCAAGATCAAAAAGGTGCGGTTTATTTCTCTATTTACAGTGACAAAAAACACAGCAAAGCAAAAAGAAACATAAACAAAATAAACCCTGGTCAGCTTGACCTCTGACTAAACATGCAGGTTTCCTAACTAACAACTGGGATCAGCCTGGTGCTGTCCTAGTCCCTAAGTCCCTGGTTTAGTAAATGTCCAAACAAATAGCCACACAGGCTTTGTCTCACCGCACAGGGGTTCACTCTCCCTAGACAGTCCACACAGGTCTGGTTCCAGGCATGAGCAAACACCTAATGAAGCTGGGAGTTTTTATAGAGGCCTTAAACGAGCTGACAAGCTTCAGCTGGTCTCATCAACTCCCTGCCTGCACGACGCCCAGCACTCTCCCTAGAGGTATGAATCATCCATGAGCCCACTAGCCTCAGCTGGGCTTCATCAACTCTCTCCCTAGTTGTATAAGTCGGCATAAAGCCTGAATCTGGGAGAAATATACCTACCCCCCTGGATGCAACCAGGTGACTTTACCTTCCTGCTGTCACATACCCCCCCCCTCTTGTTTTAACCTTGGGGTTGGAACACCAGCAATCAGGCATTCATGTACTCGAGACAAAGCATCCACATTCCCCATTTGAACGCCAGGGCGATGCTTTACTGTGAAGTTGAATTCCTGTAGGGCCAGGAACCACCTATTTACTCTTCTATTTGTCTCCTTGTTTTGAGCCATCCACTTTAACGGAGCGTGATCCGTAACCATGTCAAAGTGCCTACCTAGCAGATAGTACCGAAGGGAATCTAGAGCCCACTTCACCGCTAAACACTCCTTTTCAACCGTGGCGTAATTTACCTCATGGGACTTCAACTTCCTGCTGAGGTAAATGACTGGGTGCTCTTCCCCGTTCCAGACCTGGGACAATACTGCTCCTAACCCCACATCTGACGCATCACTTTGTACGACAAAGTCTTTAGAGAAGTCGGGTGAGTACAACACTGGCTGGCTACATAAGGCTTGTTTCAAGAATTGGAACGCTGCCTCAGCCTCGGGGGTCCATTTAATCATGACCGACCCTTTCCCTTTCGTCAGGTTGGTTAGGGGCACAGCCTTAGAAGCAAAGTGGGGAATGAAGCGCCGATAATAACCCGCGATTCCCTGAAAGGCTCGTACCTGCTTCTTGCTGTTGGGACGTGGCCAACTCTGGATGGCCTCGACTTTGTTGAGTTGGGGTTTTATTACTCCCCTGCCAATGGTGTACCCAAGATATTTGGCCTCCTCCTGCCCAATGGTACACTTCTTGGGGTTAGCCGTAAACCCCGCTTCCCGGATAGAGTCTAGGACTGCTTGCACTTTTGGCAGATGTGAGGCCCAATCTGTGCTATGGACAATTACGTCATCCAGGTAAGCCGCAGCATACTTCCGATGGGGCCTCAGTATCTGGTCCATTTTCCGCTGGAATGTGGCCGGCGCATTCTGTAACCCGAACGGCATTCTCTTATATTGGAACGCCCCGTCTGGGGTTACAAATGCGGTTTTCTCTTTGGCCGACTTGGCCAGGGGAATTTGCCAATACCCTTTTGTGAGGTCAAGAGTCGTCATGTATCGGGCTGTTCCCAGCCGGTCGATCAACTCATCTATACGTGGCATGGGGTAGGTGTCAAATTTTGTAACTTTGTTCAACTGACGAAAATCGTTACAAAATCGCCAGCTCCCATCCGGTTTAGGCACCAACACAATGGGACTAGACCAATCACTTTGGGACTCCTCTATCACCCCTAAGTTCAGCATTTTCTGTACTTCCTCCCGTATTGCCTCCCGTCGGGCCTCTGGGATCCGATAGGGTTTTAACTTCACCCTTTCACCGGGCGGGGTAATAATATCATGCTCTACCCCAGATGTTTGTCCCGGCAGCTCAGAGAACACCTCCTTGTTGCGAAGCACAAACTCCTTAACCTCCTGTTGTTGGGGTTGTGACAAGGTGGCTGCTATTCCAACCTCCGGAATCACGCAACCAGTTTGAGCTGGTGACCAAGTTTCTGCGACTAGGGACTCTCTATCCCTCCAGGCTTTCAACAGATTAACGTGATAGATCTGTTCGGGCTTTCGCCTTCCTGGTTGTCTGACCTTGTAATTCACTTCGCTCACTTTTTCCATTATCTCGTAGGGGCCTTGCCATTTGGCAAGGAATTTACTTTCAACCGTAGGGACAAGTACCAATATCCTATCCCCCGGGGAAAAGGTACGGGTCTTGGCTCCACGGTTGTACACTCTCTGCTGTGCCAACTGCGCTTGGGCCAAATGTTCCTTCACGATGGGCATTACCTGTGCAATTCGATCTTGCATCAGGGCGACATGCTCAATCACACTCCTGTGGGGAGAACTCTCACTTTCCCAAGTTTCCTTGGCAATATCCAACAGCCCTCTTGGGTGTCTCCCATACAGTAACTCAAAGGGGGAGAATCCCGTAGAGGATTGGGGCACCTCCCTAATAGCAAACATCAAATAAGGAAGTAGACAGTCCCAATCCTTTCCATCTCTATCCACCACTTTCTTCAACATTTGTTTTAGGGTTTTGTTGAATCTTTCAACCAGCCCATCGGTTTGGGGGTGATACACAGACGTACGCAATTGCGTCACTTTGAACAATTTACACAGCTCTTTCATAACCCGGGACATAAAGGGTGTACCTTGGTCCGTAAGCAGTTCTTTACAAATACCCACCCGGCTAAAAACAAGAGATAGCTCTTTGGCTATGGTTTTGGCCGAGGTATTTCGGAGAGGGATCGCTTCTGGATAACGGGTGGCATAGTCCATTATAACTAATATGTACTGGTGCCCCCTAGCGGACTTGATTATAGGACCTACCAAATCCATTGCGATCCTCTCAAACGGGACCTCAATGATGGGTAGAGGGACCAGCGGGCTACGGAAATGTGGCATCGGGGCCGACCTCTGACACACAGGGCAGGAGGAACAATAATTTTCTATGTCCTTCATCACCCCAGGCCAATAGAATCTCTGTAATACCCTCTCTCGGGTTTTCTCTGTCCCCAGATGACCTCCAAGAATGTGCCCATGGGCCAACTCCAACACCAACTTCCTGTAAGGTTTGGGCACCACAAGCTGCTCAACGGTTTCTTCTGCCCTTTTTGCCACCCGATACAGTAGGTCCTTCTCTACGCTGAAGTATGGGTAAGTGCAGGTGTTATCTGGGTTCACTAACTCGCCATCTATTTCCACTACGTTTTCCCGTGCCTTTATTAGGGCGGGGTCTTTTAACTGTTCTGTGGCAAAATTTTCCCTGTGAACCTCAAGATCAGAAAACTCCACAGACGGTAGGTTTTCATCTGAGGAGGTGGGCTCCTCTCCAGTTTCTTGAGTCTCGCCTGCCAATACTGACAAGGGAAATTCTGGAGAGTCCTCACCACTCTCAGAGGAGTTCTGGCTATCACCTTCCTGGTACATAGGGGCACCAGTGGGGGGCTCAGGATCATCCCACAGTTCCCAGAACTTCGGAAAATCCCTTCCCACAATGGCATCATGCGGTAATTGAGATACTAACCCCACTGGATGAGAGAGGGTACCTTTGGGGGTCTTGAAACACACTGTAGTCACTGGATACTCTCGGGTGTCCCCATGCACACAAATAACAGCTACCTTGCTATTCCCAGAGACCTCTGTTTTAACTAATTCAGCCTTGATCAGGGTCACAAGGCTACCTGAATCCAGTAATACCACAACATTTCTACCATTAATACACATTTTGCATAAATGTTTCTCAGTTCCCCGAATGGCAGTGCATGCGACTGTCGCACACAGCGACTGACGTCTGTCCGTCAGAAAGTCACATTGCATGGGTTCCTCCACAACCGGGCAATTTGCTGCAATATGTCCCGCTTGCCGGCAGCGGTAGCAAACAATCCATTTGGCTGCCTCTTGAGCCCCTGACTTCCCAGGCTGTTCTCGCCAAACTTTGGGTAGAGCTCCCACCCTCTCACTCTCTCCACCCTCACCCCTTGGAATCCTCTTATCCGCCCCTGGGGATGGTCTGGTCTTATGGTGGAAAGTCCGAGAGTCTCTGGAAGAGGCCGTCAGGTTCTCTGTAGCCAAGTATTTCTCTACACGATCCACAAGACCACCGGCCGTCTCTGGGTCTCCATGGCTTACCCACTTTTGGATGGCAGTAGGAAGAGCTCTCAAAAACCGATCCATTACAACACGTTCCACAATCTCTGGTGCGGACAAAGTCTCTGGCTGTAGCCACTTCCTGCTCAGGTGAATGAGATCATACATTTGAGACCTGGGGGGTTTTCCAAGCTGGAAAGTCCAGTTATGCACACGCTGAGCCCGGACAGCCAGGGTGACACCCAGCCTTGCCAATATTTCAGCTTTTAGCATCACATAGTCTTTTGCTTGGTCAGGCTCTAGGTCATAGTAAGCCTTCTGCGATTCACCAGTTAACAGAGGAGCCACCAGTCCAGCCCACTGCTCCTCAGGCCACTTTTCTCTTTCAGCAGTCCTTTCAAATGTGGTCAAAAATACCTCTGGATCATCCTCTCCAGTCATTTTTGTCAATAAACGACTCACCCCAAAGGACGCGGTATTAGTGGGACGGCTTTCCTCACTGGTCTGCGGACGTT
Source organism: Rana muscosa (assembly GCA_029206835.1). Lineage (NCBI taxonomy): Eukaryota > Metazoa > Chordata > Amphibia > Anura > Ranidae > Rana > Rana muscosa. The sequence goes on from CM055122.1 coordinate 510,125,655, forward strand.
GCTGCATTACTGCTTCCATTTGTTGTAGTCTCTGCTCTTGCTTCTGTAACAGGTCTATGAAGCGGGCCTCAGATTGCTGCTGGGCTGCAAGGCTCTGTTGATGAGCTTGCTGCTGGGCTGCGAAGCTCTGTTGTTGAGCTGCAAGGCTCTTTTGCAAACCTGCATTTGTCTGCTGTTGATTGGCATTTGCTAGAGCCAGCTGTTTCAGTATCTCCTCCATGCTGGCTTAAAAAAAAAACTGCCCGCATTCTCCACCAACTATGAGGGGGTTAGCTCGGCAGCGGGTGTGTGTGATCCCCTGGATGGGCTCCCCACACAAAAACAGGCCCAGCAGATGGAGGTTGTGGTTTTCAAGATCAAAAAGGTGCGGTTTATTTCTCTATTTACAGTGACAAAAAACACAGCAAAGCAAAAAGAAACATAAACAAAATAAACCCTGGTCAGCTTGACCTCTGACTAAACATGCAGGTTTCCTAACTAACAACTGGGATCAGCCTGGTGCTGTCCTAGTCCCTAAGTCCCTGGTTTAGTAAATGTCCAAACAAATAGCCACACAGGCTTTGTCTCACCGCACAGGGGTTCACTCTCCCTAGACAGTCCACACAGGTCTGGTTCCAGGCATGAGCAAACACCTAATGAAGCTGGGAGTTTTTATAGAGGCCTTAAACGAGCTGACAAGCTTCAGCTGGTCTCATCAACTCCCTGCCTGCACGACGCCCAGCACTCTCCCTAGAGGTATGAATCATCCATGAGCCCACTAGCCTCAGCTGGGCTTCATCAACTCTCTCCCTAGTTGTATAAGTCGGCATAAAGCCTGAATCTGGGAGAAATATACCTACCCCCCTGGATGCAACCAGGTGACTTTACCTTCCTGCTGTCACAATATGTATAAATATAAGCTTAAATGCATTGTTTTAATGTTTGTACATGTACTTTAGGTGTCCAAACCATTATATAAAAAAAAAACACAAACAAACACTTGAAGCCTTCTAATGGTAGCATATACTAACCCAAAAGGATGTTTTTGTACACAACATACCTTCAGATCTATTTTCACACCACTATCAACAACCTCACTGTTGCCTAAACCTATGTACCCCTCTATCATAATTTGGAAAAAGGTTACAGGTTTGAGGCCATATTTAACTAGAGTCACCCTAGTTTTCCATATGCCAGCTTGTCCAGATAAGTGTCACTGTAAAGACCAAGCCGGCAATACACTTCCATCTCAAGCCCCATTAAGTACCTTTTGCATCCTACACTTTGGGAAACATTCAACTGCCCATTTTGAACATATACTTAATACAGCTGTATGTAGGGACTAATAAACCATCAATACCTATTCTCATATCTGTTTTACCTTCCTTCTATGCTTTGCCAGTCATATATTATGGTGGAAAACCCCACCTACCCCCCAAGTCATGTGGAACAGTTCCCTTGCTTTAGCATTTCAGTGCATAGAAACCCCACATGTAACTACAGGTTATATAGTAGGAGAAATCTCATATGAGACATAGGGTGACCACTCTTAATAATATTTTGTGTCCTGAAATATGATAGTAGAGCAATTTTAGCTTCTTGCACCACCTGCAATACCTCAGACAAAATGCGTTGGGTTAGGTCCAGCAGATCACACCTGTTTCCAGACATTGACCAGAGGAGTGGCTTTGTATCTTTAATAGTCAGGCACCAGTACTAAAAATAAATAATAGAAAATGCTATAGGAAGAATATGTTGGAGGATGAAACTATTTATTTTGGGCATGCATTGCCTCCTATTGTCTATCCATGATACAGCCGCAGCAGTAGAATGATAAATGTTGCACATGTCACATTTGTCACTTTGCGTAATGCGGAAACATGTTTGTGTCTATCTATAATAATATTTGGTCATATCAAGAACTGATGTACACAGCACTTTGTTCTATATCTTAGCAGTGTTTAGTCTCAAAACAGACACTATACAGGAGGTTTGAATATGCAGGCCGGGGTTAATTTAGGATTAAAGGAAAGTTTATTTTAGAGATAATGTTAGGCTGGCCATACATGAAGCGAATTTCTTTCCTGCAACCACATTGTTAATGCGGGTTCCCTATTGCCGGGCAATTGTCTTCTCCCGGCGGGAGAGAATCCATCAGGTTGGTGATACCCAAGTTGATCGATTCAATCAACTTGGTACCCTCAGTCTGCCCATTAATGGTTCAAATCTCAGCCATTTCCTGCTGAACCGGTCAAGATTCGAACCGTGTATGGCTGGCCTTAGGGTTGGGATGAGGTTAGGAGTGTACAGAGGTTACTGTTAGTGTGACCACGGAATAGGGAATCATTCTTTACACCCCACAGGACAAGGAACCTCACACCGAGAACATGCAGCTCCAAAGTTCCATCACCAGATACATATCACATACCAGCTTATATGTATTTACTTGGCAGTTAAAAGAAAATAATCTTTCTATAGGGCAAAAATGACACGACTAACCTAAATTTATTCCCCCAAAGGACAATCAGCACTTCTAAAAAAAATATAACAAAATATCTTAATATTAGGGGCTAACAGTATAAAAAGGATTAAATTTGGACACTCTGTCAACTGTCACTAAATAAAATTCACATACAAATAACTTATATCATGATTAGTATAAGAAATAGTACTGCAAGAATTATGTTTTCTGCATTTCTTGCAATATATTTATAATAGCAGAATGTATATTTTGAGGAACAGCCATTTTATGTATCTGTGTATGCAGACAGTCAAAAAGAAAAAAGAAAAAAGCTCAGCTCCCAATATAGAGTAGGCCTGAGAGTTTACTTTCCTAGCCTGGGACTTGTGCTTTGCTGCTTTCAAAACAGAATTCCCGCATATGTGATGGTAGCATAACCTGTCTCCATACTCCTCCCACCTGTTCCTTGCTAGACAGCTAACTTTCCTTGGCTTTTGCTAAAGGTCGGTGCTGACAAATCTATCTATTTGGGGCAAATTGTCAGTGAGAAACTTCCGCTCGAACTATTTCGGACAAAACTGGCTGTTTGAAAGGGTAAATCCCATTGCATGAAGGTCTGAACAATGGCCAAATGTGTTGATGTGCTGCTGGTGGTTTGGACGGGACAAAGAGCGGATTAATTGGGGCCTTGGCTGGCTGATTCGAGATGGCTCCACTCAGCCTGCACTGCGGGGTGCCCCATTGACTGGAACCACAGCCCCACTTTTCACAAACTCTAAACAAAAGTCAATTTCTCTCTTTTTTTCTGGAGAGTGAGCGAGAGGGAGAAAAAGAGGGAGAGAGAGCCTGTGTTTGAGCTGTGCAAGGTGACTTGATGGATTATAAGACCCTATTGTTTGATCCTCTGTACTTGCTATAAAGTTAGTTACTTTCTCTAGATAAGAAGAACACAGGGATGATAATACATGTACTATTCTTATGAGGCAGCAAATTGACCTCAGAAAGTCACTTTAAAAAAAAATGTTCTTTGAACAACTTTTATACCAAACCAACTATTATGGACATAATGACAGCCCAGGTGTATTTTATAGATAATCTATATATCCGTATATATATTTAAATGCAAACACTTGGAGTTTAGCGAGAATGTTAAAGTAAAAGTTGGTTACAGCAGAAGTGATCAGAATCCTGCACTTGTATAGAGCACCATGTCTTACAAAAGAATGCAAAAGTCACAGGGAATCGTGTTAAAAACGGGTCATTTGTACTTAATAATTAGGCAAGGATCCCCTGGGAAAGCAAACAAAGCAAAGTAGTATAATGTGTTTCTCCCTGGGATAATTAATATAATACAGGCACATTCAAATTACTTTGACAAGAGCAGAATTATAATATGGTAGGCCTTTATAGTTGTGTGTTTATTCATTTCTCTATATCCATTATAATCATGACTTAAAGAATCATGTATTTTTCCCCAATTAATAGATATTTTAATCATTGCCACTAGTCTTGGTATTCCACCTGTATTAATAAAATGTATTTGGGAAAAGTTAAACTGTGAAGTAGCGTTGTGAATAGCAATTTTGCTTTGCAGCACTGGAGTCCTCGGTTGAAATCCTGGTCAGAACACTATCTGCATGGAGTTTTCTTATTCTCTCTGTACTTGCATGGGTTTCCTCCCACACTCCAAGACATGCTGGCAGTTAATCTGCCTGTGTATATATGCAAGTAAAGCTGGGAATACACAAGTAGGTTTTCAAACAAAAATTCTCTGTACGTTCGATGGCTTGACCAATGTCATTTAAAAACTTTGTTTGCATTTAACAATCCATTTTGGAATGAAGGTAATCTCCCAAACAAAAACCACATACACTGTTACAAAAACATCCATTCAAGAAAATGTTTCCATCCTGCTCCTTCAAATTTTCTCATCTCTATGTTCAAAAATGAATGTTGATTTCACCCCACTAATGATAAGATAATCAAATTAACATTGTTAAAATGGAAATTTCCATTAACCACTTGCAGACCACCCACCGTAGATATACTGCGGCAGGGCGGACGCTCTGCGCCAGATCATGTACCTAGTATGTGATCTAACATTTCCGTGAGCCACCGGTGACATGCTCCCGCTGTGATCACAGACACCAGAAGCGGGTACCACAGGCTCGATGTCCGCCCGCACCCACCAATTACACAGGACACAGGCAGAATGACAATTTGTAAACAAGGCAGATTGTCGTTCTGTCAGAAGGGAAGGCATGGATCCTGTGTCTCTGCTAAGCATGAACATGGATCTTAGCCTTCACCAAGTAAATCCCCCTACCCCCGCCACAGTGAGTAAGCACAACCTAGGCACACAGTTAACCCTTTGATAGCCCCTGATGTCAACCCCTTCCCTGCTAGTGTCATTAGTACAGTGACAGTGCATATGTTTTAACACTCATCACTGTATTAGTGTAACTTGTCCCCAAAAAGTGTCAGTTAGGTGTCCGATTTGCTTGCTGCAATATCGCAATCCTGCTATAAGTCGATAATCGCCACCATTACTAGTAGGGATGTCCCGATACAGATACCGAGCATTTGCCTGAGTACTTGTACTCGGGCAAATGCTCCGATGCTTCACCCGATACCTGGACAGTCAGGGTGATCAGTGCGGTGGGGGAATTACAAGCACCGATCACCGCTGTATAGATTGCAAAGTCTGACAGCTGTTACTCCGCTTCTCCCCCCACCCCCCTGCGGCTTTCAGCTGCTTTAGTGAAATCAGCGGTGATCGGTGCTTCTAACTCTCCCACACACGATCACCGCTGACTGTCCCCGTATCCTCCTCCAGCCCCCCTCCGTTCTGCAGCTGCCGTGTCTCCCTCCGTGCTGCCATGGCCATGTCTCCCTCCGTGCTGCCATGTCCCCCTCCGTGCTGCCGTGTCCCCCTCCATGCTGCCGTGTCCCCCTCTGTGCTGCCATGTCCCCCTCCGTGCTGCCGTGTCCCCCTCCGTTCTGCTCCTCCACCCCCTCGATCTGTCAGGATGGAGAGCGGAGGTAAGAGCCGGTAAATCCGGCTCCTACCTTTTCCGAATGTACAGAGTCAGTGATCACTGACTCTGTCCATTCATATAACTGAAACATCGTAAACTGTGTTTACAATGTTTCAGTTTATGAATGGAGAGGAGCCGCTGTCTTCTCTCCATTCATTTTCAGCGCAGCTGAGGCTGCTGAGAAAGGGACTGGGGAATCTGTGTCCCTAGTCCCTTTCCCTGTCTCAAAGGGGGGAGATGTCAGGGATCTATTAAGACCCCTGATATCTCACCAAAGCCCCCCAACAGGGCTGATAAAAAAAAAAGAATTGCAATAAATAATAAAAAAATTAATTGTAAGAAATAAAATAAAAAACACACTGACACTGTCCATTCTCTCCCCCCCCCCCCTTAAAAAAAAAAGAAAGAATTGTAAAAAAAAAAAAAAAAAAAAAATTGTAAAAAAAAAAAAAAATAATTGTAAAAAAGAAAAAAAAAAAAAACTACTCACACATGTGCCACTGTCACATGAGATTAAAAAAAAGCATCGGTATTCGGTATCGGCGAGTACTTGAAAAAAAGTATCGGTACTTGTACTCGGTTTTAAAAAAGTGGTATCGGGACAACCCTAATTACTAGTAAAAAAATATTTTTTTAAGAATAAATAAAAATATCCCTGAGGTTGAAGATGCTATAACTTTTGCGCAAACCAGTCAATATATGCTTATTGGGATTTTTTTACCAAAAATATGTAGCACAATATATATTGGCATAAATTAATGAATTGTTATTGAGTATGTTTTACAGCAGGATGTAAAAAACATTGTTTTTTTTTTTATTGTTTATAGCGCAAACAATTATTTATTTGGGTACAGTGTCGCACGACCACGCAATTGTTAGTTAAAGTGACGCAGTGCCGTATCACAAAAAATGGCCTGGTCCTGAAGGGGGTAAATCTTCCGGAGGTCAAGTCGTTAAAAAACTAGTATATACCCACCTTAAGATAGGGACCTTAGATTGTAAGCTTCTTTGATGGCAGAGACTAATGTGTATGTATTTAAAGACCAGACAAATAGATATTTAACAAAACTAAAGTATATATTTAAAGCTAAAACTTTTTTTTATCTTGGCTAAATATGTAGGTGATGCTTAAAGTGGTTGTAACCCCGAGGAAGAAAACCCCCCCAAAAAAACAAACCCTATAAAACAAACGCATAATGAGCTAGTATGCATCGCATACTAGCTCATTATGAAATACTTACCCTAGATCGACACTGTTGCAGCGTTCCCCGTACATCGATGTGACCGGCGACATGTCTCCTGGAGTTATTTCCGTGTTTGCAGGCTCTGGCGCTGTGATTGGCCGGAACCGCGATTACCGCTGGTCAGGGAACGGCTGCTGAAAAAATGGCACGAGAGAGCCATTTCTTCAGTGCAAATGCGCCGATGATGTTGGCGCAAGCGCATATGGTAAATTTCTCCTAAACCATGCAGGTTTAGGAGATATTTTTAGTACCTACAGGTAAGCCTTATTATAGGCTTACCTGTAGGTACAAGTTGTGTAACTAGGTTTACAACCACTTTAAAACAACTGTGAGGTTTACGTGCCACCTGTGTCCCATTCAAGAGATTTCCCTTCACTGCGTGAGACACAGGAAGTGAGAAGAAATCTCTCAAAACTGAGACACATGCCCTGTTAGACAGCTGTGATTGGAACAAGTGTCCCCTCTAAAAGATTTCACTTCATATAGAGAATACATATTCTAATTGAGGCACAGACAGATATGAGAACTTGGCAGAGGTTCTAACCCCTCACTACTCTACCCAATGCTAAAAAAAAAGTAATAGGTCCACCAAATTTAGTCTGAGTTTCATGTAACCTTTTAAAGCTTTTTTTTTTTTTTTTTTTTTTTACAGTAATCTGCACAACTGCAGAGTAAATCATTGAAGCAAACCTAATTGCAATTTTTGTAAAAACATTGCTGCACCCTATTTATCCCAGGTATAGTTGTGTTAAAGTGTATGCAAAGGACTATGAATGTCTTATTTATGCCCTTTTACAGCCCCATAGCATTATTTTACCAGCCCAACATCATAACGTCATTATTTTCTTGTTCATGAATGGGAAAATCACTGTGCCCATGAATGCAGCCTCACTGCCCATGAATGCAGCCTCACTGCCCATGAATGCAGCCTCAGCCCATCAATGCAGCCTCACTGTGTCCATAAAATGCAGCTTTACTGTGCCCATAGAATGCACCCTTACTGTGCTCGTGAATGCAGCCTCACTGTGCCCATGAATGCAGCCTCATCGTGCCCATGAATGCAGCCTCACTGTGCCCATAACTGCAGTCTCACTGTGCCCATGACTGCAGCCTCACTTTGCCCATCAATGCAGCCTCACTGTGCCCATCAATGCAGCCTCATTGTGCCCATCAATTCAGCCTTACTGTGCCCATTATTACAGCCTCACTGTGCCCATCAATGCAGTCTCACTGTGCCCATCAATGCAGCTTTACTGTGCCTGTAAATGCAGCCTCACTGTGCCCGGGAATGCAGCCTCACTGTGCCCATGAATGCAGCCTCACTGTGCCCATAAATGCAGCCGCACGGTGCCCGTGAATGCAGCCTCACTGTCCATCAAATGCAGCCTCACTGACCATGAATGCAGCCTCACTGTGCCCATCATTGAAGCCTCACTATACCCGTGAATGCAGCCTCATTTTGCCCCTGAAAGCAGCCTCACTATGCCCATCATTGCAGCCTTACTGTGCCCGTGAATGCAGCCTCATTGCCCATGAATGCAGCCTCACTGTGCCTGTGAATGCAGCTTTTCTGTGCCTGTGAATGCAGCCTCACTGTGCCTGTGAATTCAGCCTCACTGTGCTCGTGAATGCAGCCTCACTGTGCCCATCAATGCAACCTCATTGTGCCCATGAATGCAGCCTCACTATGCCCATCATTGCAGCCTTACTGTGCCCGTGAATGCAGCCTCACTGTGCCCGTGAATGCAGCCTCATTGCCCATGAATGCAGCCTCACTGTGCCTGTGAATGCAGCTTTACTGTGCCTGGGAATGCAGCCTCACTGTGCCTGTGAATGCAGCCTCACTGTGCTTGTGAATGCAGCCTCACTGTGCCCATCAATGCAACCTCATTGTGCCCATGAATGCAGCCTCACTGTGCTCATGAATGCAGCCTCACTGTGCCCATTACTGCAGCCTCGCTGTGCCCATGACTGCAGCCTCACTGTGCGCAGCCTCACTGTGCCCATCAATGAAGCCTCATTGTGCCCATCAATGCAGCCTCACTTTTCCCATTTTTGCAGCCTCACTGTGCCCATAAATGCAGCCTCACTGTGCCCATGAATGCAGCTTCACTGTGCCCATCAATGCAGCCTCACTGTCCATCAAATACAGCCTCACTGTGCCCATGAATGCAGCCTTACTGTGCCCATGAATGCAGCCTCACTGTGCCTGTGAATGCAGCCTCACTATGCCCATAAATGCAGCCTCACTGTGCCCATGAATGCAGCCTCACTGCCCATGAATGCAGCCTCACTGTGCCCATCATTGCAGCCTCAGTGTGCCCATGAATGCAACCTCACTGTGCCCATGAATGCAGCCCCACTGTGCCCAAGAACGCAGCCTCACTGTCCATCAAATGCAGCCTCACTGTGCCCATGAATGCAGCCTCACTGTGCCCATGAATGCAGCCTCACTGTGCCCATGAATGCAGCCTCACTGTGCCCATGAATGCAGCCGCACCTGAACGACCACAACAAACAGGGATCTACAATGTAATACTGACATAACATCACACACATAGGTTGGACTTGATGAACTTATGTCTTTTTTCAACCTCGCCTACTATGTAACTATGCAACTAAGAAGCTAGCTTGGAAGACAGCACAACGATGGGACCAGAGGGATACAAAATTGGGCCCTGGATAAAATTTAAAGCTACTCGCCCTTTTCTGCACTAGTGGTATACCAGAGCATGTTACCAGAAGAAGAAACCTTTATGTTACCAAAGCCACAGCAAATTACTTGGCATCGGAGACATGCTACCAGCATAGTACCACTCTACCAGTATGCATGCAAAAAAATGGAAATCAGGGGTAGCTGGCAACTAGGACAGTACTCCATTAAATACAAATGATTCTATAATAGCTTAGAAGAAAAGCAAATTGATAGAAATCATTTTAACTATTAGTGTCAAAGAGTGTTGTTTTAAAGAAGAATTCCAGTTACATTGGTTCAGCTTGGAACAATGTAATGATGCATATACCATGAATCCATGTTGAGAAAGGAACGGTTACTCATCAATATGACAGAGGGAAACATAATCTGACACCTGCCTTCATCACACCCTTAAGACCATGAAAAAATATGTAGTTTAGCCAATGAGAATTGACATTCTCTACCATCACCCACCATTGTCTTTGAAGATGAAACTGAGAACTAAAACCTCTATATTATAAATAGTCAAACAAACTTGGGCCACACTCCATATGTGTCAAATATACTGTAGGTTTCAACTACCGTCCCTGCCCGTCGGCCAACCTCCTCTAGGAATAGGCCCAATCTGGGTGAAATGCAGTGGAGCGTGGTCAACAGGATGGTAGCTGAAACGTATACTTTCACTATATAATGCGACTGACATTTATGGAGTGTGGCCGAAGTTTTGTTTGACTGTGGATGAATGGAGCGGGATGTACTCCTTGAGGGACTGGCACCTAGGGTGAAATGAGAGCCGACAGGAGAACATGCAAGATGCTTTAAGGAAGTATTATGCCTCGTACACACGATCAGTTTTCCCGACAAGAAAGGTGTGATGTGAGCTTTTTGTCAGGAATTCCGACCGTGTGTATGCTCCATCACACTTTTTCTGTCAAAATTCCTGCCAAGAAAAGATTGAGAGCAGGTTCTCTATTTTCGTGACAGGAAAAATTCCTATCGGGAATCGCGCTCGTCTGTATGCAATTACGACGCCAAAAAAAAACACGCATGCTCAGAATCAAGCAGAAGAGCCGAACTGCCTATTGAACTTCATTTTTCTCGGCTCGTCTTACGTGTTGTACGTCACCGCATTCTTGACGTTCGGAATTTCAGACAAGATTTGTGTGACCGTGTGTATGCAAGACAATTTTGAGACGTTTACCTGCTGAAAAAAAAACACGGTTTTCCTGTCGGAAAAACTGATCGTGTGTACAGGGGCATAAGTTTTCCAACACAATACAATGCAAAAGTTTTGCATTTTATATATCTTATATTCTGTTACTGTTTGCATACTAAGCACTTCTAATGTTATCTGCCTAGTCACAAGTCTTGTGAAAATCCTCAGTGCTAGTGGTATCAAAGTGCTAGTGTCTTTAAGTAGACTTGTCACAAACCTTGACAAATCATACTGAACATGCTGCATGGTGAAAAAATACATAAATAAGGTGGATTTTTGTAAAAATGGCATGTCAAAAAATCTGCAGTCTAGGCGTTCTGAAATTGAATGCATATGTTGATAATTACACAAGATTTGGCCTATCCCAAAAACTCCTCAAGTATACATATTGGTCATTCAGAACATCTATCACATTATTTGATTAATAGTAACTGTATCAATATAGAGTGGTACCATGGATACAATAGAGGTAAACAGTGCCGCGTCCCATTTAATTATGAGGAGATTTGGAGAAGAAAGAAGGGCTTGGACTTTTTAGGCACGGCCAGACAAATTATACAAAAATATACTTTTATTATAGACATAGAAAATTTATATTAAAATCCACATTGATAAATCAAATACTAGATGAAATAAAGCTACTCTAATATAACCGGTTATCAACTACATGGAATCTGGAAGATGAGGTTATCATTCCATTAGACATGTGCATTCGTTTTCGTCCGAATGCATTTTCGTCCGAATTTCAGCTATTTTCGTTATCGTTTTAACAAACGAAAACGAAAGCACAGAATCCGAAAACCGAAAGATCCGACATAAACAAATGCTTTATTTTCGTTTTCGTTGCTACAACAGTTCGATATAGATAGGAGATTTGACGTGACGCTGACAATAACAATCTGTGTCTATCGAACCTGTGGTCGAATGTGCCTAACCTTAACTCTATTAGTCCAAGATTATTCTACATAGGAGAGAAAAGATTCGACATTATAGAGAGAAAAGATTCGACATAGGAGAGAAAGATTCGACATAGGAGAGAAAAGATTCGACATAGGAGAGAAAAGATTCGACATAGGAGAGAAAAGATTCGACATAGGAGAGAAAAGATTCGACATAGGAGAGAAAAGATTTGACATTATAGAGAGAAAATATTCGACATAGGAGAGAAAAGATTCGACATAGGAGAGAAAAGATTTGTTATTATAGAGAGAAAAGATTCGACATAGGAGAGAAAAGATTCGACATAGGGGAGAAAAGATTCGACATAGGAGAGAAAAGATTCGACATAGGAGAGAAAAGATTCGACATAGGAGAGAAAAGATTCGACATAGGAGAGAAAAGATTTGTTATTATAGAGAGAAAAGATTCGACATAGAGAGAAAAGATCACTGCTGGAATTGGGTGTGGGAAGTAAAATAAAAATAAAGTTGATGATGAATGTTATTGGCGGATTGTAACCAAAGAGGAGGAGCAGTAAAATAGCTAGAATGACGAAGATTCGACAAAGCATCGAAAGTTAGAAGATTCGACGGTGCAGCAAAACTGTACGACGCTGCAATCGTACATTTCCGGTCAAATGCATCCGCCCATAGGCTATAGAAGAATTCTAATGTTGGTTGACTAGTAAAATAGTAATGAATAAATATAATTATTACTAGTCATACAACATTAGAATTCTTCTATAGCTTGTGGGCGGGACATTCGACCGGAAATGTATGATTGCAGCGTCGTACAGTTTCACTGCTCCGTCGAATCTTCTTTGAACATTCGACAGACACCATAAGCCTTCAATGACAGATTCGACCTTAATTAATTCAGATTTTCGGACGAATGCAATTTGTAACGAAAAACGAAATAAATAAAAACGAATTTCGGGAGTAACTAAATAAATTTATTTTTCCGACAAAAACGAAATTCCGAAACGAAATATTTCAGTGTGCACATGTCTACATTCCATTGTGGTAGTGGATCCACGAGTATGGCTATATTGCAGAAAAACTATGTACTGTAGACTTGGTCTTGGCTCAAGACCAAGTCTACATCGTTTTTCACTTCCTTAAGGTTTCTTAGCTGTCTGTTGGCAACGCGAAATCTCAGCTCCCTCCATAAATGTTCTATTAGATTAAGGTCTAGAGACTGACTAGGCCACTTCATGACCTTAATGTGCTTCTTCTTGAGCCACTCCTTTGTTGCATTGGTGGTTTAGTCATTATCATGCTGGAAGACCAATTCACTACCCATCTTCAGTGTTCTGGCTATGGGAAGAAGGTTTTCATCCAAGATTTTACAATGCATGGCCCTGTCCATTGGCCCTTCAATGTGACAAAGTTGGCCTGTACCTTTAGCAGAGAAACAGCACAAACACGGCGAGTCGAGTTAATGCAAAAGAGCTCAATTTTGGTCTCATCTGACCACAGCAGATTCTCCCAATCATTCTCTGAATCATTTAGATGTTTTTTTTTTTTTTTAAAGATATTTTTATTGAAGTTTTTCAACAAACTAACAAACAGAAAAAAAAACAATACACACAGAAAAAAAACACAATTACCATACCAGATAGACTGGTCCGAAACGGTAGGCAATATGTTCAGACATAGACAAATAAAGAGATATCAATACAAAGGATATACAGTAGGCACACCGGGAAAAGGTGCATGTAGACCAATACGGGCACAGCAAAGGTGGGAGTCTAGACGTTAGAGATCCTTAGGGCATGGTCTACCACTGGTCAAACAAGTGTACTTCAGTTAGTGCTGAGAGAGAGTAAGTGGGCTAGCCAGCCACCTACCCCAAATTTTATGAAAGGTTTTGGTCCGTTTCCGGATTTCAAAAGTAAGCTTATATAGCGGGCTGGAGTCATTAATAAGTTTCAACCAAAGGGCTTTCAAAGAGGTCTGTGCACCCTTCCATCATTTAGATGTTCATTGGCATGACTGTACATGTGCCTTCTTGAGGAGGGGGACTCACTGTGTTTGGAGGAAGAAAAATGCTGATTATGACCCTAAAAACACCATTCCTACAGTCAAGCACAGAGGTGGAAACATGATGCTTTGGGGCTGTTTCTCTGCTAAAGGTACAGACCGACATTGAGGGGGCCTTAATCCTACAGAAAATGTGGACCAAAATCCCTCCTGAGATGTGTGCAAAACTGGTCACTAACTACAAGAAACGTCTTACCTCTGTGCTTGCCAACAAGGGTTTCTCCACCAAGTACGAAGTCATGTTTTGCTTGGGGATCAAATACAGTAAAACCTTGGATTGCAAGCATAATTTGTTCCAGAAACATGCTTGTAATCCAAAGCACTCTTAAATCAAAGCAAATTTCCCCATAAGAAATAATGGAAACTCATTTATTCATAAGTCCTTGAATTTATAGTCCATATTAAAAAGATTATAGCAATGTGATAGGTTGTGTAACCATAAAAAGGCCATCCACAAATGACAGCCTCCACAAGGGGATTAGAAGCAAAATCCAGCAGGAGCTACAGAGTATAAAAGAAAATAGAGGGCCTCTAAGTGTAGCAATATGGTTACATTTATTGAAGGTAAAGCATTTGGCAACTCACATGGCTGATGATGAAAAGAGGCACATCTACGTATGCAGGCATTCGGGGTAAAGCTGTGCACATCCCCCACACCGCCGGCTCTCACCGCTGTCAGTCTGCAATCGCGACCAGGAAGACTATCCTGCAGTAGAGCGATCTGAAAGTGAGGCTTGAACCGTTCATGGAGCACAGCGTGAAAGAGATGACGTCAATGGCGGTGAGGAGGATGGTCTATGTGGAAAGCTTTACCCCAGATGCCTGCATACTTAGATGTGCCTCTTTTAATCATCAACCATGTGAGTTGCTAAATGTTGTACCTTCATTAAATGTAACCATATTGGAACACTTAGCGGTGCCTCTCTTCTCTTTTATACTCAGTTGTAATATGACACTACTTGTATATCAAGACATCGCTTGTATATCAAGTAAAAATGTATTTAAAAATGTTGCTTGTCTTGCAAAACGCTCTCAAACCAAGTTACTCTCAAACCAAGGTATTACTGTACTTATTTTACTCACTGAACTGCAATAAAATTTATAATATTTGTATAATGTGTTTTTTTTTCTGGATTTTGGGCTGATATTTTGTCTCTATTATTTAAAATACACAGATGATAAAAATTATAGACCCTTCATTTCTTTGTATGTGGGCAAACTTACAAAATCTGCAGGGGGTGAAATAATTATTTTCCCCACTGTATGGCAGTTCATGGAAAGCCAGTCTCATTTTTCAGCTACTTTCCATAAAGCAGAGCTCCACCCAAAAGGGGAAGCTTCATTATTTGCCCTCCCCCTCCACTGTCACATTTGGCACTTTTTTTTTGGAGGGGGGGTTTTGACAGGTACCCGCTCCCACTTACGCTGATCTCGGCGCGGTGAAGTCACCTGGAAATTTTTCCGCCCTCCATCTCCCGCAGCCAGGCCATTCACAAAGCGCAGCGTGCTTCACCGCATGTGCAGTAGGAAACTAGCTGTGAGGCTGCAAATAGAATATCATAAAAAAGTTCAATTATTTCAGTAATTCAATTCAAAAAGTGAAACTCATATTTTATATAGATGTGTTACACACAGGGTAATATATTTCAAGCTTTTTTTCTTTTAATTTTGATGACTATGGCTTACAGCTCGTGAAAACCCAAAATTTTGTATCTCAGAAAATTAGGATATTACATAAGACCAATAAAAAAAAAGGATTTTTAATACAGAAATGTTGGCTTACTGAAAAGTATGTCCATGTACAGTATAGTAACTATGCACTCAATACTTGGTCGGGGCTCCTTTTGCATGAATTATTGCATCAGTGCGGTGTGGTATGGAGGCGATCAGCCTGTGGCACGGCTGAGGTGTTATGGAAGACTAGGTTACTTTGATAGCGGCTTTCAGCTCATTTGCATTGTTGGGTCTGGTGTCTCTCATCTTCCTCTTGACATTACCCCACAGATTCTCTATGGAGGTTTAGGTCAGGTGAGTTTGCTGACCAATCAAGCACAATGATACAATGATAATTAAACCAGGTATTGGTACTTTTGGCAGTGTGGGCAGGTGCCAAGTCCTGTTGGAAAATTAAACCAGCATCTCCATAAAGCTAGTTAGCAGAGGGAAGCATCAGGTGCTCTAGAATTTCCTGGTAGAGAGCTTTGACTTTGGACTTGATAAAACACAGTGGACCAACACCAGCAGATTACATGGCTCCCTAAATCATCATGGACTGTGGAAATTTTTGCATTTCATTTGGAAATCAAGGACCCAGAGTGTGGAGGAAGAGTGGAGAGGCACAGAATCCAAGTTGCATGAGGTCCAGTGTGAAGTTTCCACAGTCAATGATGATTTTGGAGCCACGTCATCTGCTGGTGTTGGTTTCAGACTGGGGTTTCAAGATGTGCTGTTCAAGCTCTTTTGAAGAAGCACAAAGAAAATGGGCAACACTGAGGACCGTGGAGGCAGAGGTCGGCCAAGGAACTTTAATACCACAGATGAAAGACACATCATGCTTACTTCCCTTCGACATTGGAAAATGTCCACCAGTGCCATCAGCACAGAACTGGCTGAAACCAGTGGGACCCAGGTACACTCATTTACTGTCTGGATAAGTCTGGCTAGAAGTGGTCTTCATGGAAGAATTGTGGCCAAAAAGCCATACCTCCGAAGTGGAAACAAGGCTAAGTGACTCAACTATGCACAAAAACATAGGAACTGAGATTTAATTTGGGGGGTTAGCCATTTGCCATTAAAGCCCAGAAAGGAATTCTGCCCTTAAATTAAACATAAGGGTTGCCATTGCTAAGTTCACAGGATGCTAGTTGCCTGACTGTCATGCTGATCCTCTCACTTCAGTACTAAGAATCAGTGACTGCAATCAAGTTTGCATGGCTTTTCTGATCTTCATACATACTGGTTCTGGTTAACTGACTCAAATTAGCAAGTTCTATGTTTCTGTTGTGAGGTAAGATTTACTTAAACGCAAATTGAGATATACAGTATTTTTTATTGGATTTTATTGCCTTCCAAGAGCCAAGCATGATGGGTATATATCTTTTAAGCAACCAGTGTAACCTGAAGATAGAGAATCATGGAATTACATAGTAGTGCACAATGTTTAATGTTTACAAGCTACATTTTCATTCAAATTATAATAACAAACACCAACATAGCAATCATATATTATGAGGAGGGTACAGATTAGCTGGGAATGAAGATGGGCAAAAAGTTAAAGGGGTTTTTAAACTAGGCGACGGGGGGGAGGGTCCAGAGGTTGAGATAGTAAATGCGGAACATATTCCAGAGGGTAGTATTAGGGGCATTAGTGGTAGGGTAACCAAAGCACATAGACCCAAGGTAAGTATAGTAGCAAGTCCTAGTTGCAATCTGGAACACCCAATAAGAGGATAGCATGCGACCGGTCTAAACTACGTGGCATGTTCACCAATGCCAGGAGCCTGGCGGACAAGATGGGTGAACTAGAGATACTGTTGTACAAGGAGGATTTGGATTTTTGGGGAATTTCAGAGACCTGGTTCAACAGCTCATGATTGGCTGGCAAGCATTCAAGGGTATACCCTTTATCGCAAGGATAGAGATGGTAAAAAAGGGGGAGGGGTATGCCTATATATCAAGAATAATGTACAAGTAAATGTGAGAGATGACATCACTAAAGCCCTTGTGAGGGGGTTAGCTCGGCAGCGGGTGTGTGTGACCCCCGGGATGGGCTCCCCACACAAAACAGGCCCAGCAAACGGAGGTTGTGGTTTTCAAAATCAAAAAAAGGTGCGGTTTATTTTCTATTTACAGTGACAAAACACAGCAAAGCAAAAGAAACATAACCAAAATAAATCCTGGTCAAGTTGACCTCTGACTAAACATACAGGTTTCCTAACTAACAACTGGGATCAGCCTAGTGCTGTCCTAGTCCCTAAGTCCCTGGTTTAGTAAAAGTCCAAACAAATAGCCACACAGGCTTTGCCTCACCGCACAGGGGTTCACTCTCCCTAGACAGTCCACACAGGTCTGGTTCCAGGCATGAGCATACATCTAATGAAGCTGGGAGTTCTTATAGAGGCCTAAATGAGCTGACAAGGTTCAGCTGGTCTCCTCATCTCTGTCTGCACGACGCCCCACACTCTCCCTAGAGGTATGAGTCATCCATGAGCCCACTAGCCTTATACAACTCTCCACCTAGTTGTATAAGTCGGCGTAAAGCCTGAATCTGGGCGAAATATATCTACCCCCCTGGATGCAACCAGGTGACTTTACCTTCCTGCTGTCACATACCCCCCCCCTCTTGTTTTAACCTCGGGGTTGGAACACCAGCAATCAGGCATTCATGTACTCGAGACAAAGCATCCACATTCCCCATTTGAACGCCAGGGCGATGCTTTACTGTGAAGTTGAATTCCTGGAGGGCCAGGAACCACCTATTCACTCTTCTATTTGTTTCCTTGTTTTGAGCCATCCACTTTAACGGAGCGTGATCCGTAACCATGTCAAAGTGCCTACCTAGCAGGTAGTACCGAAGGGAATCTAGAGCCCACTTCACCGCTAAACACTCCTTTTCAACGGTGGCGTAATTTACCTCATGGGACTTCAACTTCCTGCTGAGGTAAATGACTGGGTGCTCTTCCCCGTTCCAGACCTGGGACAATACTGCTCCTAACCCCACATCTGACGCATCACTTTGTACGACAAAGTCTTTAGAGAAGTCGGGTGAGTACAACACTGGCTGGCTACATAAGGCTTGTTTCAAGAATTGGAATGCTGCCTCAGCCTCGGGGGTCCATTTAATCATGACCGACCCTTTCCCCTTCGTCAGGTTGGTTAGGGGCACAGCCTTAGAAGCAAAGTGGGGAATGAATCGCCGATAATACCCAGCGATTCCCAGAAAGGCTCGTACCTGCTTCTTGCTGTTGGGACGTGGCCAACTCTGGATGGCCTCGACTTTGTTGAGTTGGGGTTTTATTACTCCCCTCCCAATGGTGTACCCAAGATATTTGGCCTCCTCCTGCCCAATGGTACACTTCTTGGGGTTAGCCGTAAACCCCGCTTCCCGAACAGAGTCCAGGACTGCTTGCACTTTTGGCAGATGTGAGGCCCAATCTGTGCTATGGACAATTACGTCATCCAGGTAAGCCGCAGCATACTTCCGATGGGGCCTCAGCATCTGGTCCATTTTCCGCTGGAATGTGGCCGGCGCATTCTGTAACCCGAACGGCATTCTTTTATATTGGAACGCCCCGTCTGGGGTTACAAATGCGGTTTTCTCTTTGGCCGACTTGGCCAGGGGGATTTGCCAATACCCTTTTGTGAGGTCAAGAGTCGTCATGTATCGGGCTGTTCCCAGCCGGTCGATCAACTCATCTATACGTGGCATGGGGTAGGTGTCAAATTTTGTAACTTTGTTCAACTGACGAAAATCGTTACAAAATCGCCAGCTCCCATCCGGTTTAGGCACCAACACGATGGGACTAGACCAATCACTTTGGGACTCCTCTATCACCCCTAAGTTCAGCATTTTCTGTACTTCCTCCCGTATTGCCTCCCGTCGAGCCTCTGGGATCCGATAGGGTTTTAACTTCACCCTTTCACCGGGCGGGGTAATGATGTCATGCTCTACCCCAGATGTTTGTCCCGGCAGCTCAGAGAATACCTCCTTGTTGCGAAGCACAAACTCCTTAACCTCCTGTTGTTGGGGTTGTGACAAGGTGGCTGCTATTCCAACCTCAGGAATCACGCAACCAGTTTGAGCTGGTGACCAAGTGTCTGCGACTAGGGACTCTCTATCCCTCCAGGCTTTCAACAGATTAACGTGATAGATCTGTTCGGGCTTTCGCCTTCCTGGTTGTCTGACCTTGTAATTCACTTCGCTCACTTTTTCCATTATCTCGTAGGGGCCTTGCCATTTGGCAAGGAATTTACTTTCAACCGTAGGGACAAGTACCAATATCCTATCCCCCGGGGAAAAGGTACGGGTCTTGGCTCCACGGTTGTACACTCTCTGCTGTGCCAACTGCGCTTGGGCCAAATGTTCCTTCACGATGGGCATTACCTGTGCAATTCGATCTTGCATCAGGGCGACATGCTCAATCACACTCCTGTGGGGAGAACTCTCACTTTCCCAAGTTTCCTTGGCAATATCCAACAGCCCTCTTGGGTGTCTCCCATACAGTAACTCAAAGGGGGAGAATCCCGTAGAGGATTGGGGCACCTCCCTAATAGCAAACATCAAATAAGGAAGTAAACAGTCCCAATCCTTTCCATCTCTATCCACCACTTTCTTCAACATTTGTTTTAGGGTTTTGTTGAATCTTTCAACCAGCCCATCGGTTTGGGGGTGATACACAGACGTACGCAATTGCGTCACTTTGAACAATTTACACAGCTCTTTCATAACCCGGGACATAAAGGGTGTACCTTGGTCCGTAAGCAGTTCTTTACAAATACCCACCCGGCTAAAAACAAGAGATAGCTCTTTGGCTATGGTTTTGGCCGAGGTATTTCGGAGAGGGATCGCTTCTGGATAACGGGTGGCATAGACCATTATAACTAATATGTACTGGTGCCCCCTAGCGGACTTGATTATAGGACCTACCAAATCCATGGCGATCCTCTCAAACGGGACCTCAATAATGGGTAGAGGGACCAGCGGGCTACGGAAATGTGGCATCGGGGCCAACCTCTGACACACAGGGCAGGAGGAACAATAATTTTCTACGTCCTTCATCACCCCCGGCCAATAGAATCTCTGTAATACCCTCTCTCGGGTTTTCTCTGTCCCCAGATGACCTCCAAGAATGTGCCCATGGGCCAACTCCAACACCAACTTCCTGTAAGGTTTGGGCACCACAAGCTGCTCAACGGTTTCTTCTGCCCTTTTTGCCACCCGATACAGTAGGTCCTTCTCTACGCTGAAGTATGGGTAAGTGCAGGTATTATCTGGGTTCACTAACTCACCATCTATTTTCACTACGTTTTCCCGTGCCTTTATTAGGGCGGGGTCTTTCAACTGTTCTGTGGCAAAGTTTTCCCTGTGAACCTCAAGATCAGAAAACTCCACAGACGGTAGGTTTTCGTCTGAGGAGGTGGGCTCCTCTCCAGTTTCTTGAGTCTCCCCTGCCAATACTGATAAGGGAAATTCCGGAGAGTCCTCACCACTCTCAGGGGAGTTCTGGCTATCACATTCCTGGTACATAGGGGCACCAGTGAGGGGCTCAGGATCATCCCACAGTTCCCAGAACTTCGGAAAATCCCTTCCCACAATGGCGTCATGCGGTAACTGAGATACTAAGCCCACTGGATGAGAGAGGGTACCTTTGGGGGTCTCGAAACACACTGTAGTCACTGGATACTCTCGGGTGTCCCCATGCACACAAATAACAGCTACCTTGCTATTCCCAGAGACCTCTGTTTTAACTAACTCAGCCTTTATCAGGGTCACAAGGCTACCTGAATCCAGCAATACCACAACATTTCTACCATTAACACACATTTTGCATAAATGTTTCTCAGTTCCTCGAATGGCAGTGCATGCGACTGTCGCACACAGCGACTGACGTCTGCCCGTCAGAAAGTCACACTGCATGGGTTCCTCCACAACCGGGCAATTGGCTGCAATATGTCCCGCTTGCCGGCAGCGGTAGCAAACGATCCTTCTTGCGGCCTCTTGAGCCGCTGATTTCCCAGGCTGTTCTCGCCAAACTTGGGGTAGAGCTCCCACCCTCTCACTCTCTCCACCCTCACCCCTTGGAATCCTCTTATCCGCCCCTGGGGATGGTCTGGTCTTAGGGTGGAAAGTCCGAGTGTCTCTGGAAGAGGCCGTCAGGTTCTCTGTAGCCAAGTATTTCTCCACACGATCCACAAGACCATCGGCCGTCTCTGGGTCTCCATGGCTTACCCACTTTTGGATGGCAGTAGGAAGAGCTCTCAAAAACCGATCCATTACAACACGTTCCACAATCTTTGGTGCGGACAAAGTCTCTGGCTGTAGCCACTTTCTGCTCAGGTGAATGAGATCATACATTTGAGACCTGGGGGGTTTTCCAAGCTGGAAAGTCCAGTTATGCACACGCTGAGCCCGGACAGCCTGGGTGACACCCAGCCTTGCCAATATTTCAGCTTTTAGCATCACATAGTCTTTTGCTTGGTTAGGCTCTAGGTCATAGTAAGCTTTCTGCGATTCACCAGTTAACAGAGGAGCCACCAGTCCAGCCCACTGCTCCTCAGGCCACTTTTCTCTTTCAGCGGTCCTTTCAAATGTGGTCAAAAATACCTCTGGATCATCCTCTCCAGTCATTTTTGTCAATAAACGACTCACCCCAAAGGACGCGGTATTAGTGGGACGGCTTTCCTCACTGGTCTGCATTACTGCTTCCATCTGTTGTTGTAGTCTCTGCTCTTGCTTCTGCAACAGGTCTATGAAGCGGGCCTCAGATTGCTGCTGGGCTCGTTGCTGAGCCTCCAGACTCTGTTGCAAAGTTGCGTTTGTCTGCTGCTGGGCTGCAAGGCTCCTTTGCAAACCTGCATTTGTCTGCTGTTGATTGGCATTTGCTAGAGCCAGCTGCTTCAGTATCTCCTCCATGCTGGCTTAAAAAAAACTGCCACTGGTTCTCCACCAACTGTGAGGGGGTTAGCTCGGCAGCGGGTGTGTGTGACCCCCGGGATGGGCTCCCCACACAAAACAGGCCCAGCAAACGGAGGTTGTGGTTTTCAAAATCAAAAAAAGGTGCGGTTTATTTTCTATTTACAGTGACAAAACACAGCAAAGCAAAAGAAACATAACCAAAATAAATCCTGGTCAAGTTGACCTCTGACTAAACATACAGGTTTCCTAACTAACAACTGGGATCAGCCTAGTGCTGTCCTAGTCCCTAAGTCCCTGGTTTAGTAAAAGTCCAAACAAATAGCCACACAGGCTTTGCCTCACCGCACAGGGGTTCACTCTCCCTAGACAGTCCACACAGGTCTGGTTCCAGGCATGAGCATACATCTAATGAAGCTGGGAGTTCTTATAGAGGCCTAAATGAGCTGACAAGGTTCAGCTGGTCTCCTCATCTCTGTCTGCACGACGCCCCACACTCTCCCTAGAGGTATGAGTCATCCATGAGCCCACTAGCCTTATACAACTCTCCACCTAGTTGTATAAGTCGGCGTAAAGCCTGAATCTGGGCGAAATATATCTACCCCCCTGGATGCAACCAGGTGACTTTACCTTCCTGCTGTCACATACCCCCCCCCTCTTGTTTTAACCTCGGGGTTGGAACACCAGCAATCAGGCATTCATGTACTCGAGACAAAGCATCCACATTCCCCATTTGAACGCCAGGGCGATGCTTTACTGTGAAGTTGAATTCCTGGAGGGCCAGGAACCACCTATTCACTCTTCTATTTGTTTCCTTGTTTTGAGCCATCCACTTTAACGGAGCGTGATCCGTAACCATGTCAAAGTGCCTACCTAGCAGGTAGTACCGAAGGGAATCTAGAGCCCACTTCACCGCTAAACACTCCTTTTCAACGGTGGCGTAATTTACCTCATGGGACTTCAACTTCCTGCTGAGGTAAATGACTGGGTGCTCTTCCCCGTTCCAGACCTGGGACAATACTGCTCCTAACCCCACATCTGACGCATCACTTTGTACGACAAAGTCTTTAGAGAAGTCGGGTGAGTACAACACTGGCTGGCTACATAAGGCTTGTTTCAAGAATTGGAATGCTGCCTCAGCCTCGGGGGTCCATTTAATCATGACCGACCCTTTCCCCTTCGTCAGGTTGGTTAGGGGCACAGCCTTAGAAGCAAAGTGGGGAATGAATCGCCGATAATACCCAGCGATTCCCAGAAAGGCTCGTACCTGCTTCTTGCTGTTGGGACGTGGCCAACTCTGGATGGCCTCGACTTTGTTGAGTTGGGGTTTTATTACTCCCCTCCCAATGGTGTACCCAAGATATTTGGCCTCCTCCTGCCCAATGGTACACTTCTTGGGGTTAGCCGTAAACCCCGCTTCCCGAACAGAGTCCAGGACTGCTTGCACTTTTGGCAGATGTGAGGCCCAATCTGTGCTATGGACAATTACGTCATCCAGGTAAGCCGCAGCATACTTCCGATGGGGCCTCAGCATCTGGTCCATTTTCCGCTGGAATGTGGCCGGCGCATTCTGTAACCCGAACGGCATTCTTTTATATTGGAACGCCCCGTCTGGGGTTACAAATGCGGTTTTCTCTTTGGCCGACTTGGCCAGGGGGATTTGCCAATACCCTTTTGTGAGGTCAAGAGTCGTCATGTATCGGGCTGTTCCCAGCCGGTCGATCAACTCATCTATACGTGGCATGGGGTAGGTGTCAAATTTTGTAACTTTGTTCAACTGACGAAAATCGTTACAAAATCGCCAGCTCCCATCCGGTTTAGGCACCAACACGATGGGACTAGACCAATCACTTTGGGACTCCTCTATCACCCCTAAGTTCAGCATTTTCTGTACTTCCTCCCGTATTGCCTCCCGTCGAGCCTCTGGGATCCGATAGGGTTTTAACTTCACCCTTTCACCGGGCGGGGTAATGATGTCATGCTCTACCCCAGATGTTTGTCCCGGCAGCTCAGAGAATACCTCCTTGTTGCGAAGCACAAACTCCTTAACCTCCTGTTGTTGGGGTTGTGACAAGGTGGCTGCTATTCCAACCTCAGGAATCACGCAACCAGTTTGAGCTGGTGACCAAGTGTCTGCGACTAGGGACTCTCTATCCCTCCAGGCTTTCAACAGATTAACGTGATAGATCTGTTCGGGCTTTCGCCTTCCTGGTTGTCTGACCTTGTAATTCACTTCGCTCACTTTTTCCATTATCTCGTAGGGGCCTTGCCATTTGGCAAGGAATTTACTTTCAACCGTAGGGACAAGTACCAATATCCTATCCCCCGGGGAAAAGGTACGGGTCTTGGCTCCACGGTTGTACACTCTCTGCTGTGCCAACTGCGCTTGGGCCAAATGTTCCTTCACGATGGGCCATACCTGTGCAATTCGATCTTGCATCAGGGCGACATGCTCGATCACACTCCTGTGGGGAGAACTCTCACTTTCCCAAGTTTCCTTGGCAATATCCAACAGCCCTCTTGGGTGTCTCCCATACAGTAACTCAAAGGGGGAGAATCCCGTAGAGGATTGGGGCACCTCCCTAATAGCAAACATCAAATAAGGAAGTAAACAGTCCCAATCCTTTCCATCTCTATCCACCACTTTCTTCAACATTTGTTTTAGGGTTTTGTTGAATCTTTCAACCAGCCCATCGGTTTGGGGGTGATACACAGACGTACGCAATTGCGTCACTTTGAACAATTTACACAGCTCTTTCATAACCCGGGACATAAAGGGTGTACCTTGGTCCGTAAGCAGTTCTTTACAAATACCCACCCGGCTAAAAACAAGAGATAGCTCTTTGGCTATGGTTTTGGCCGAGGTATTTCGGAGAGGGATCGCTTCTGGATAACGGGTGGCATAGACCATTATAACTAATATGTACTGGTGCCCCCTAGCGGACTTGATTATAGGACCTACCAAATCCATGGCGATCCTCTCAAACGGGACCTCAATAATGGGTAGAGGGACCAGCGGGCTACGGAAATGTGGCATCGGGGCCAACCTCTGACACACAGGGCAGGAGGAACAATAATTTTCTACGTCCTTCATCACCCCCGGCCAATAGAATCTCTGTAATACCCTCTCTCGGGTTTTCTCTGTCCCCAGATGACCTCCAAGAATGTGCCCATGGGCCAACTCCAACACCAACTTCCTGTAAGGTTTGGGCACCACAAGCTGCTCAACGGTTTCTTCTGCCCTTTTTGCCACCCGATACAGTAGGTCCTTCTCTACGCTGAAGTATGGGTAAGTGCAGGTATTATCTGGGTTCACTAACTCACCATCTATTTTCACTACGTTTTCCCGTGCCTTTATTAGGGCGGGGTCTTTCAACTGTTCTGTGGCAAAGTTTTCCCTGTGAACCTCAAGATCAGAAAACTCCACAGACGGTAGGTTTTCGTCTGAGGAGGTGGGCTCCTCTCCAGTTTCTTGAGTCTCCCCTGCCAATACTGATAAGGGAAATTCCGGAGAGTCCTCACCACTCTCAGGGGAGTTCTGGCTATCACATTCCTGGTACATAGGGGCACCAGTGAGGGGCTCAGGATCATCCCACAGTTCCCAGAACTTCGGAAAATCCCTTCCCACAATGGCGTCATGCGGTAACTGAGATACTAAGCCCACTGGATGAGAGAGGGTACCTTTGGGGGTCTCGAAACACACTGTAGTCACTGGATACTCTCGGGTGTCCCCATGCACACAAATAACAGCTACCTTGCTATTCCCAGAGACCTCTGTTTTAACTAACTCAGCCTTTATCAGGGTCACAAGGCTACCTGAATCCAGCAATACCACAACATTTCTACCATTAACACACATTTTGCATAAATGTTTCTCAGTTCCTCGAATGGCAGTGCATGCGACTGTCGCACACAGCGACTGACGTCTGCCCGTCAGAAAGTCACACTGCATGGGTTCCTCCACAACCGGGCAATTGGCTGCAATATGTCCCGCTTGCCGGCAGCGGTAGCAAACGATCCTTCTTGCGGCCTCTTGAGCCGCTGATTTCCCAGGCTGTTCTCGCCAAACTTGGGGTAGAGCTCCCACCCTCTCACTCTCTCCACCCTCACCCCTTGGAATCCTCTTATCCGCCCCTGGGGATGGTCTGGTCTTAGGGTGGAAAGTCCGAGTGTCTCTGGAAGAGGCCGTCAGGTTCTCTGTAGCCAAGTATTTCTCCACACGATCCACAAGACCATCGGCCGTCTCTGGGTCTCCATGGCTTACCCACTTTTGGATGGCAGTAGGAAGAGCTCTCAAAAACCGATCCATTACAACACGTTCCACAATCTTTGGTGCGGACAAAGTCTCTGGCTGTAGCCACTTTCTGCTCAGGTGAATGAGATCATACATTTGAGACCTGGGGGGTTTTCCAAGCTGGAAAGTCCAGTTATGCACACGCTGAGCCCGGACAGCCTGGGTGACACCCAGCCTTGCCAATATTTCAGCTTTTAGCATCACATAGTCTTTTGCTTGGTTAGGCTCTAGGTCATAGTAAGCTTTCTGCGATTCACCAGTTAACAGAGGAGCCACCAGTCCAGCCCACTGCTCCTCAGGCCACTTTTCTCTTTCAGCGGTCCTTTCAAATGTGGTCAAAAATACCTCTGGATCATCCTCTCCAGTCATTTTTGTCAATAAACGACTCACCCCAAAGGACGCGGTATTAGTGGGACGGCTTTCCTCACTGGTCTGCATTACTGCTTCCATCTGTTGTTGTAGTCTCTGCTCTTGCTTCTGCAACAGGTCTATGAAGCGGGCCTCAGATTGCTGCTGGGCTCGTTGCTGAGCCTCCAGACTCTGTTGCAAAGTTGCGTTTGTCTGCTGCTGGGCTGCAAGGCTCCTTTGCAAACCTGCATTTGTCTGCTGTTGATTGGCATTTGCTAGAGCCAGCTGCTTCAGTATCTCCTCCATGCTGGCTTAAAAAAAACTGCCACTGGTTCTCCACCAACTGTGAGGGGGTTAGCTCGGCAGCGGGTGTGTGTGACCCCCGGGATGGGCTCCCCACACAAAACAGGCCCAGCAAACGGAGGTTGTGGTTTTCAAAATCAAAAAAAGGTGCGGTTTATTTTCTATTTACAGTGACAAAACACAGCAAAGCAAAAGAAACATAACCAAAATAAATCCTGGTCAAGTTGACCTCTGACTAAACATACAGGTTTCCTAACTAACAACTGGGATCAGCCTAGTGCTGTCCTAGTCCCTAAGTCCCTGGTTTAGTAAAAGTCCAAACAAATAGCCACACAGGCTTTGCCTCACCGCACAGGGGTTCACTCTCCCTAGACAGTCCACACAGGTCTGGTTCCAGGCATGAGCATACATCTAATGAAGCTGGGAGTTCTTATAGAGGCCTAAATGAGCTGACAAGGTTCAGCTGGTCTCCTCATCTCTGTCTGCACGACGCCCCACACTCTCCCTAGAGGTATGAGTCATCCATGAGCCCACTAGCCTTATACAACTCTCCACCTAGTTGTATAAGTCGGCGTAAAGCCTGAATCTGGGCGAAATATATCTACCCCCCTGGATGCAACCAGGTGACTTTACCTTCCTGCTGTCACACCCTGTACACACGATCAGATTTCCTATGGATTCAAATCCGATTGATTTTCCCATCGGAATTCCAATGAAGCTGACTTCCATCAGTCAATAGGGGGGAGAAGCCTATTGATGTTACCAGCAGCTTGATGAGGATATCGTCTTACTGAGCTAAAACTAAGCGCTGTCTGTATTCCTGGATATGTGAGTTTAACCACACACACAGTTGATCATTGTACTGTGGTGGGGCGGTATTGCGCTATGATCTGTTTCTGTTTATTCCCTGCATATGTCCACATTGATATTGCTGGATTCCGCTGATCACTAAGGAAAGTAAGGGGGAATTCCTTTTGAACAAATTCACTGCAATGAGAAAGGTTTCTTTTGGTTGATGCATGCAGGTGGACTGTGTACCTAATAACCTGTGAATTGTTCAAACGCCCACTTGGAGACAAGTATCAAAGTGGAGAAAGTCTTTTAGGCTGGGTTCACACTTGTACGACACGACAGTCATACAACTTTCATCCTACTTTGCTCTGCGACATCAGTCCTACATTGGTCCTACATCGGTCCTACATCCATCCGACTTGAATGAACAGGATACTACTTTGATCCGACTTTGTGATAGTCTGACTTGTTCTTTGACCAATCAAAACAATCCCAGGGTGAGATAAATTCCTTTTACTGCTGCTGCAATCACCATGTCGAATGTCAAAAGTCGAATGGTTAGGACAAGGATCCTACTTTGATCCGACTTCAGTGATATTCAATGGGCTGAAGTCGGATCAAAGTCGGACCAAAGTAGTACAGGGAGCATTTTCAAAGTCGGGCCGACTTGTGTCGGACCAGTTAAGACGGCTCTCATAGGGAAACATTAATTTTCACACGTCATGCGACATGAGCTCCCAATGTCGGAGTGTTTGTCGTACCAGTGTGAACCCAGCCTCAAGGAAAATTTTGATTGGGACTGTCGTTTAGTCCACATTGCAACACATGTATGCTGCTCAAATTTTGTTTGTATGCACTAGCACTTTATATATGAACACTGTGTAATTAGCATTGAACATTTGAATTTTACATTTATTTTTTGCATATTGCAATGGAGCACTTTTTGCATTGGTGTTATTCATGCATGAGGTGTAAGTTCACTGTCCTAACACAGAAGGTTGGTGTAAGCGCATCATTATATTGTTTTATACTTCCATCAGTCTTGCCTGCACACCAT
Source organism: Rana muscosa (assembly GCA_029206835.1). Classification (NCBI taxonomy): domain Eukaryota; kingdom Metazoa; phylum Chordata; class Amphibia; order Anura; family Ranidae; genus Rana; species Rana muscosa. The sequence goes on from CM055122.1 coordinate 510,154,695, forward strand.
CAGTCAAAAATCCGACCGTCCCAAACGCTGCAACGTAAAACACTCTGACGAGCCGAGAAAAATGAAGTTCAATGCTTCTGAGCATGCGTCGACTTGATTCTGAGCATGCGTGGGTTTTTTCTCCGATGGAGTTCCACACAGACGATCGGAATTTGCTATAGTTTTTTTTTTCCATCGGCTAAATTTAAAACATGTTCTATTTTTTCTCACCGATAAAAAAAAGACAGATGGGGCCCATACACGATTGTTTTGTCCGATGAAAAAAGTCCATCGGACTGTTTTCATCGGTAAAACCGATCATGTGTACAGGGCATAAGGGAGCTAGGATGGAGGTGGAATCCTTATGGGTCGAGCTCTAAAGGGATGAAGCTAAGGGGAAAATAATACTGGGAGTATGCTATAGGCTCCCTAACCTGAGGGAGGAGGGGGAGACAGATCTCCTTATCACAATTTGGATTAGCAGCAAGGATGGGAAGTGTTATCATAATGGGGGATTTTAATTATCCAGACATAGACTGGCTGGAGGGAACCATGCATTCATCTAAGGCTCGCCAGTTCCTAAATGTCTTGCAGGACAATTTTATGGGTCAGATGGTAGACACACCAACTAGAAATAAAGCGTTACTGGATCTACTGATTACCAACAATACAGACCTGATCATGGATGTGGAAATACGGGGCAATTTAGGTAACAGCAATCACAGGTCAATTGGCTTCAGTATAAGTCACACAAATAGCAAACATAAGAGAAATACAATCTGTAATAGGATAGTAAGAACTGCTGCCTCCCTATATAAAGATTTCACCTAGGTGGAATCCAATAAGTTAATAAAAAAAAATTAAAAAAGGAAGGAAAGATGGCGCTGTTCTATGGAGAAAAACTATATATATCAAACAGGGGGAGGAGCCCTGTGCAATGAAAATGAATTAATTAAATGCTATATGGATCCAACTGGAGATATATCAGGTGACAAAGTAGGTGACAAATGCTACTAAATAAATGTAAATAAATGACATAAATGATACTATTATATCAATCCTGAAAGTGACTAGTGCTAGCAGAGAAATACATCAAATTTCATAAAGTTATATAAAGTGAGATGTGCTTCAATTTAATAAAGTATACTATCCGGATTGATAGACAAATAAATCAGAAACAATCTGCTGTGCAACTGTCCAAAAAAATCCCAAAAGTGACATGTGCTTTATCCAATTTGTGACAGTCTATAAAATTAATAATAATGATCCGTGAAGATAATTGCTTGAAGTGACTTTCCGTGCTCCCCTTATGTGCTTGCACTCACCAGAGCGCTTCACCCCTGCAGAAGAAAAATCAGAAGAGCTGCAGCGCTCTATTCAGTAGTATAGGACAAGGAAGCAGCGCTCTCTGTGTTCCGAGCGTGGTGGTACTTCCGGTTTTTGTTATTCGATCCGTGGAACGCATGCTCGGAACACAGAGAGCGCTGCTTCCTTGTCCTATACTACTGAATAGAGTGCTGGAGCTCTTCTGATTTTTAAAGAAAACTTTTTAAATTTTGTTTAAATAAAAACATAGCTTTGCAATACTACGCTATGGAGATTTGTTTATCATATTAAATCCTGTATAAAAATAATAATAATCATATTAAATTACATGTGGACACCTGGTTGGAGCTTACACCGCAGAGGGGGTTCTAGTAGGAATTTCATCACACTCTTATGCTCGTGGATGGTTTTTCTTCTCTGGCTGTGAGGGGAATGCCATGAACGAAGGATACCAGGATCTGGAGTGGATTTCTACTACATGCTTTTACCCCTGTAGGGGTGAAGCGCTCTGGTGAGTGCAAGCACATAAGGGGAGCACGGAAAGTCACTTCAAGCACTTAGATTCATGAATCATTATTATTAATTTTATAGACTGTCACAAATTGGATGAAGCACATGTCACTTTTGGGATTTTTTTGGACAGTTGCACAGCAGATTGTTTCTGATTTATTTGTCTATCAATCCGGATAGTATACTTTATTAAGTTGAAGCACATCTCACTTTACATAACTGAAGTTTGATGTATTTCTAGCACTCTGCTACCGTGTTTCCCCGAAAATAAGACCTACCCCGAAAATAAGACCTACCTCGATTTTCGGGAAGGGCTGCAATACCCCTACCCCTACCCTACCCTGAAAATAAGCCCTAGTTTAAAGTGCTGGTGAAATACTAGATTCCACTCTATAACAGTGTTATATAGTGTAGACTGTGTGTGTGTGTGTGTTTATGTGATCTAGTTGTGCCAGATACCTTCGGTATAGTGCTGACCTCCCGCTGCTCTCAGCTGATGTCACGCTGCTCTGCTCTTCTGAAAACTGTCAGGGGGGATCTCGGGGCCCCCTCCCTCTGCATTCCTTAGAGCTGGGAAGAGGCCTCTGGCGGGCCATGGAAGCGCAGAGCGCCGCTCAGCTAATGTCACGCTGCTCTGCTCTTCTGCAAGCTGTCAGCGGGGGATCTTGGGCCCCCCTCCCTCTGTAGTGCTCGAAGAGGGGAAGAGAGCTCCGGCGGGTTACAGATGCGCCCAGCACTAGAAGAAGGTATGTGGCACAAGTAGATGGCAGACATACACATTTTGCAATATGTGGTGCTGTGGATTTTAGGAATTTACAAGCACTTTTACACAGTTCCACATGGGGATTTCTGACAGGCAGGGGGGAGAGAAGGCAGCACATGGCATGATAAGACCTACCCCGAAAATAAGCCCTAGTGTGTTTTTGGTTGCCAAAATTAATATAAGACCCGGGCTTATTTTCAGGGAAACACGGTAGCACTAGTCACTTTCAGGATTGATATAATAGTATCATTTATGTCATTTATTTACATTTATTTAGTAGCATTTGTCACCTACTTTGTCACCTGATATATCACCAGTTGGATCGATATAGCATTTAATTATTTCATTTTCATTGCACACACAGGGCTCCTCCCCCTGTTTGATATATATTGTTTTTCTCCATAGAACAGCGCCATCTTCCTTTCCTTTTTTTAAAGAAGGGGAATACAAAGACACTGAATTTCAAAAGAACCAACTTCCCTAAACTACGAACCTTGCTAGAAGGCATAAAATCTTAGGAACAAAAAACAGGGAGGAGAGATGGGTTTGCTTCAAGAGCATATTAAAAAAGGGCATTAGCCAATGCATCCCGTTGGGTAATAAATTTAAAAGAGCGAGCAAAAGTCCTGGATGGCTTAACTCCAATGTAAAAATGCATATAAAAGCAAAGGAGAAGGCCTTCAAAAAATACGAGGTTGAGGGATCATCATCAGCATTCAGACATTATAAAGAATGCAACAAGAAATGTAAGGGTGCAATTAGGGCAGCTAAGATAGAACATGAAAAACACATAGCGGAGGAGAGCAAAAAAAATCCCAAGAAATTTGTTAAGTATATAAATAGTAAAAGAGGGAGGACAGACCATATTGGCCCCATAAAGAATGAAGAAGGACATCTGGGTACAAAGGATGGGGAGATGGCGAAGGTATTGAATTTATTCTTCTCCTCAGTTTTCACAAGGGAATCATGTGGCTTCAGTAACCAAAACTGCAGTGTCTATCCTCATGACACATCACAGGAAGCACCTCCATGGTTAACAGAGGACAGAATGAAAATTAGACTTGGGAAACTTAACATTAATAAATCACCGGGAACAGATGGCTTGCACCCGAGGGTACTTAGGGAACTCAGTCAAGTAATTGCCAGACCATTGTTCGTAATTTTTACTGACAGTCTACTGACTGGAATGGTCCCAGCTGATTGGAGAAAGGCCAATGTAGCACCAATATTTAAAAAGGGCCCAAAATACATCCCTGGGAATTACAGACCAGTTAGCCTAACATCAATAGTATGTAAGCTCTTGGAGGGGATGATAAGGGACTATATACAAGATTTTAGTAATGAGAACGGTATTATTAGCAGTAATCAGCATGGATTCATGAAGAATCGTTCTTGCCAAACCAATCTATTAACCTTCTATGAGGAGGTGAGTTGCCATCTAGATAAAGGAAGAGCCGTAGTCGTGGTGTATCTGGATTTTGCAAAAACATTTGACACAGTTCCCCATAATCGTTTACTGTACAAAATAAGGTCTGTTGGCATGGACCATATGGTAAGTACATGGATTGAAAACTGGCTACAAGGGCGAGTTCAGAGGGTGGTGATAAATGGGGAGTACTCGGAATGGTCAGGGGTGGGTAATGGGGTCCCACAGGGTTCTGTGCTGGGACCAATCCTATTTAATTTGTTCATAAACGACCTGGAGGAAGGGGTGAACAGTGCAATCTCTGTATTTGCAGACGATACCAAGTTAAGCAGGGCAATAACTTCTCCGCAGGATGTGGAAACCTTGCAAAAAGATCTGAACAAATTAATGGGGTTGGCAACTACATGGCAAATGAGGTTCAATGTAGAAAAATTTAAAATAATGCATTTGGTTGGCAAAAATATGAATGCAATCTATACACTGGAGGGAGAACCTCTGCGGGAATCTAGGATGGAAAAGGACCTGGGGGTCCTAGTAGATGATAGGCTCAGCAATGGCATGCAATGCCAAGCTGCTGCTAACAAAGCAAACAGAATACTGGCATGCATTGAAAAGGGGATTAACTCCAGAGAAAAAAAAATGATTCTTCCGCTCTACAAGACTTTGGTCTGGCCGCACCTAGAGTATTGTAACGCCGAGTGCTCCGGGTGTCCCATCCAGCCCGGAGCACTCGCGGCGTCGTCCCCTCTGCGGCACTCCGGCCAGCCCCCCTGGCCGTGGGCGCTGCTCCGCTCTCCTCTCCACTTACCTTCCTCTTCCTGCTTCCTCCCGGCGCGCGCGGCCCCGCTGTGTTCTAGGGCGCGCGCGCGCCGGTCTTCTAAAATTTAAAGGGCCAGTGCACCATTGATTGGTGCCCGGTCCAATTACGGTTCCACTACCCAAAACCTATTTAAACCCACTTCCCCTTCCTGTCCTTGCCGGATCTTGTTGTCCTAGTACCTTGCGGAAGTATTTTGAGTTTACCTTGCCTGTGTACCTGACCTTCTGCCTTTGTCTCTGACCACGAACCATTGCCGCCTGCCCTGACCTTTGCTACGTCTGACCTTGCCTCTGCCTAGTCCTTTTGTACCGCACCAGCCTCAGCCGCCAGAGAGGTGGAGTCGCTACTGGGGGACATGACCTGGTTGCTACCGCCGCAGCAAGTCCATCCTGCCTTGCGGCGGGCTCTGGTGAAAACCGGTAGCTGCTTAGAACCGGTCCCTCGGTGCGATTCGTACCATCCCCTCTCTGGTACAGTGGATCCACCTCCTGCCTCCTCTATAGTCGCCTGCCCGGCCCGTGACAGTAGATCCGGCCATGGATGCCGCTGAGGTGCCGCTGCCCAATCTCGCTGATCTCACTACCGTGGTTGCCCAGCAGTCGCAATTGATTGCCCAACAAGGACAGCAGCTGGCGCAGTTGACCGCCATGGTCCAGCAGCGTCTGCCGCGACAAGCTCCAGCATCTCCTCCTCTCCGAGCAGCCGCGTCTAGTTCAAAGATCCGCTTGTCTCTTCCGGAGAAATTTGACGGGGATTCTAAGATGTGCCAGGGATTCTTGTCTCAATGTGCCCTGCATCTTGAAATGATGTCGGACCAGTTTTCCACAGAACGCTCTAAGGTGGCATTTGTGGTCTGTCTGTTGTCTGGGAAGGCCTTGGCCTGGGCCACGCCACTCTGGGACCGCAATGACCCTGCTACGGCCACCGTTCAGTCCTTCTTTGCTGAGGTTCGTAGCGTTTTTGAGGAACCAGCCCGAGCATCATCCGCTGAAACCGCCCTGCTTAACCTGGTCCAAGGAAACTCCTCTGTGGGCGAATATGCCATACAGTTCCGCACACTGGCCTCAGAGCTAGCCTGGAATAATGAGGCTCTCTGCGCAACCTTCAAGAAAGGCTTATCCAGCCACATCAAGGACTCTCTGGCCGCACGAGACATACCCTCCACCCTGACAGAGCTTATCCACTTAGCTACCCGCATTGACATCCGCTACGTTGAAAGACGCCAAGAGCTTCGCCTGGAGAAAGATCTTGTTCGTACCAGGCGTTATCCGCGCCTGGCTCCTCTCTTCCTGAATCCTACGCATCCTGATACCATGCCTCCTGTCGAGGAGGCCATGCAAGTCGACCGATCTCGTCTGACCCTGCAAGAAAGGTCTCGCCGTAGGAATGAGAACTTATGCCTCTATTGTGCGAGCTCTGAACATTTCCTAAAGGACTGCCCCATTCGTCCTCCACGTCTGGGAAACGCTCGCACCTAGTGAGCGTGGGAGAGGCGTTACTAGGTGTGAATTCTTCCTCTCCACGTCTGACTATTCCTGTGCGGATCTCTCCTTCTGCCGGCTCCCCCTTCTCTGCGGTGGCCTTCCTGGACTCCGGTTCTGCAGGAAACTTTATTGAAGCCTCCTTCATCAACAGGTTCAACATTCCTGTTATCCGTCTCATCAGACCCTTCTTCATTTCCTCCGTAAATGGAGAGAATCTGGATTGTACCGTGCGTTACCGCACCGAACCCCTGCTCATGTCCGTTGGGGTCCTTCACCAAGAAAAGATTGAATTCTTTGTTTTGCCGAACTGTACTTCTGACATCCTTCTTGGCCTACCCTGGCTCCAGCGTCATTCTCCTACCCTCGACTGGACCACGGGAGACATCAAATCCTGGGGCTATTCCTGCCACAAGCATTGTCTTAAGTCTATACCCACCAGTCGAATTCCCATTTCTACTCCTTTGCCTGGCCTTCCCAAGGCCTATCAGGACTTTTCCGATGTTTTTTGCAAAAAACAGGCGGAGGTCTTACCTCCACATAGACCCTACGACTGCCCCATTGACTTGCTCCCAGGTACTACACCACCCCGTGGCAGAATTTACCCTCTCTCCTCTCCCGAAACCAAGGCCATGTCCGATTACATACAGGAGAACCTCAAGAGAGGGTTTATTAGGAAATCATCCTCTCCAGCCGGAGCGGGGTTCTTCTTCGTTACCAAGAAGGATGGTTCACTATGCCCTTGCATAGACTATCGTGGTCTTAATAAGATCACTGTTAAAAATCGCTACCCTCTGCCTCTCATCTCGGAGCTCTTTGACCGTCTGCGCGGAGCAAAGGTTTTTTCAAAATTAGACCTCAGGGGCGCTTATAACCTCATCAGAATCCGTAAAGGAGATGAATGGAAAACCGCATTTAACACCAGAGACGGCCACTTCGAATATCTTGTCATGCCTTTTGGACTTTGCAACGCCCCTGCAGTCTTTCAGGATTTTGTCAATGAAATCTTTCGGGACATACTATATACCTGTGTGGTTGTCTATCTTGACGACATCCTAATTTTCTCTACCAACCTTGAGGAACATCGGCTCCATGTCCGTCAAGTACTCCAGCGCCTCCGTGTAAATCATCTTTACGCTAAATTTGAAAAATGCCTTTTTGAGTGTAGCAGCCTTCCTTTCCTAGGTTATCTGGTTTCAGGACAAGGTCTTCAAATGGATCCTGACAAGCTTTCCGCAGTCTTAGATTGGCCACGTCCCTCTGGACTCCGTGCTATCCAGCGCTTCCTTGGATTCGCCAACTACTATCGCCAGTTCATACCCCACTTCTCCACCATCGTTGCACCGATAGTGGCGCTGACTAAGAAAAACGCGAATCCAAGGTCCTGGCCACCTCAGGCGGAAGAAGCCTTTACTCACCTAAAAACCGCCTTCTCTTCGACACCTGTTCTATCTCGACCAGACCCCACTAAGCCGTTCTTCCTTGAAGTTGACGCCTCCTCGGTAGGAGCCGGAGCCGTTCTTCTTCAAAGAAATGCTAAAGGAGGAAACGTCACGTGTGGTTTTTTCTCTAAAACCTTCTCCCCTCCTGAAAAGAACTATTCCATAGGTGACCGTGAACTGTTGGCCATCAAGTTGGCATTAGAAGAGTGGAGACATCGCCTGGAAGGTTCTCTTCACCCCATCTCCATCTACACTGACCATAAGAATTTGTCCTACCTTCAGTCCGCTCAGCGCTTGAATCCTCGCCAGGCCAGGTGGTCATTGTTCTTTGCCCGGTTCAATTTTCAGATCCATTTTCGTCCCGCAGACAAGAATGTCAGGGCGGATGCCTTGTCCCGTTCCTCTGATGCCTCCGAAACCGGGAACCCCCCACAACACATCGTACCCCCTGAGTGCCTGATTTCCTCTGCTCCCGCTGCTCTGGTGCCAGTCCCTCCAGGAAAAACTTTCGTTCCTCCAGGCCTTCGTCTCCAGATACTTAGGTGGGGCCATTCCTCCCATCTAGCCGGCCATGCTAGGATCAAAAAATCCTTACAATTGTTGGCCAGACACTATTGGTGGCCTACCCAGGAAAGAGATATGACTGACTTTGTACGAGCCTGCACTATCTGTGCACGTGACAAAACTCCACGCCTGAAGCCTGCAGGTCTTCTCCTTCCTCTACCGGTGCCTGAACTACCATGGTCCCACATTGCCATGGATTTCATCACGGACCTTCCGTTGTCTCATGGTAACACTGTCATCTGGGTGGTCGTTGACCGCTTTTCGAAAATGGCTCATTTTGTCCCTCTTCCTGGTCTGCCTACTGCACCTCAGTTGGCGAAGCACTTTTTTCTTCAAATTTTCCGTCTCCATGGCCTTCCCTCACATATCGTCTCGGATAGAGGCGTTCAATTTATCTCAAAATTTTGGAGAGCTCTCTGTACTCAACTTAAGATTAAATTGAATTTTTCTTCTGCTTATCACCCGCAATCCAATGGACAGGTGGAGAGAGTTAACCAGGTCCTTGGTGACTACTTACGACATTTTGTCTCCGCCTGTCAAGACGATTGGGTCGACCTATTGCCCTGGGCGGAATTCTCATACAATTTCAAGAACTCTGAATCGTCCTCCAAATCACCTTTCTTTGTGGTCTACGGCCGCCACCCTTTGCCCCCCCTCCCCATTCCCACTTCTTCTGGAGTTCCTGCCGTGGATGAATTAACCCGGGACTTTTCCTCTATCTGGAAAGAGACTCAAAACTCGCTATCACTGGCCTCTGCCTGCATGAAGAGACATGCAGATAAAAAGAGAAGAATTCCCCCTGTCTATCTCCCTGGTGACAAAGTGTGGCTCTCCTCCAAATATGTTCGGTTTCGGGTACCTAGCTACAAGCTGGGCCCTCGTTACCTCGGACCTTATAAAATCAAAAACCAAATCAATTCTGTCTCTTACAAACTCCATCTTCCTCCTTCTCTTCGCATCCCCAACTCTTTTCACGTGTCTCTCCTTAAACCCCTCATTCTTAACCGATTTTCCCCCAAGGTCACCGCTCCTGCTCCGGTCTCTGGTTCCTCCGATGTCTTTTCGGTGAAAGATATCCTCGCCTCCAAGGTCGTCCGAGGTAAAAAATTCTTTTTAATTGATTGGGAGAACTGTGGTCCTGAAGAGAGATCCTGGGAGCCTGAGACCAACATTTTAGACAAAGAGCTCATCCGTAGATTCTTGGGCTCCAAGAAAAGGGGGAGACCTAAGGGGGGGGTACTGTAACGCCGAGTGCTCCGGGTGTCCCATCCAGCCCGGAGCACTCACGGCGTCGTCCCCTCTGCGGCGCTCCGGCCAGCCCCCCTGGCCGTGGGCGCTGCTCCGCTCTCCTCTCCACTTACCTTCCTCTTCCTGCTTCCTCCCGGCGCGCGCGGCCCCGCTGTGTTCTAGGGCGCGCGCGCGCCGGTCTTCTAAAATTTAAAGGGCCAGTGCACCATTGATTGGTGCCCGGTCCAATTACGGTTCCACTACCCAAAACCTATTTAAACCCACTTCCCCTTCCTGTCCTTGCCGGATCTTGTTGTCCTAGTACCTTGCGGAAGTATTTTGAGTTTACCTTGCCTGTGTACCTGACCTTCTGCCTTTGTCTCTGACCACGAACCATTGCCGCCTGCCCTGACCTTTGCTACGTCTGGCCTTGCCTCTGCCTAGTCCTTTTGTACCGCACCAGCCTCAGCCGCCAGAGAGGTGGAGTCGCTACTGGGGGACACGACCTGGTTGCTACCGCCGCAGCAAGTCCATCCTGCCTTGCGGCGGGCTCTGGTGAAAACCGGTAGCTGCTTAGAACCGGTCCCTCGGTGCGATTCGTACCATCCCCTCTCTGGTACAGTGGATCCACCTCCTGCCTCCTCTATAGTCGCCTGCCCGGCCCGTGACAAGTATGCTGTCCAGTTCTGGGCACCAGTCCTCAGGAAGGATGTACTGGAAAGGGAGAGAGTACAAAGAAGGGCAACAACGCTAAAAAAGGGTCTGGAGGATAATAATTATGAGGAAAGGTTGCAAGCACTGAACTTATTCTCTCTGGAAAAGAGACGCTTGAGAGGGGATTTAATTTCAATTTACAAATACCATACTGGTGACCCCACGATAGGGATAAAAGTTTTTCGCAGAAGGGATTTTTAACAAGACGTGGCCACTCAGTAAAATTAGAAGAAAAGAAGTTTAACCTTAAACTACGTAGAGTGTTCTTTACTGTAAGAGCGGAAAGGATGTGGAATTCCCTTCCACAGGCGGTGGCCTCAGCGGGGGGTAGTGATGAGCCGAACACCCCCGGGTTCGGTTCGCACCAGAACCCGCGAACGGACCGAAAGTTCGAACGAACATTAGAACCCTATTAAATACAATGGATGCGAACGTTCGAATTCTAAAGTGCTAATTATAACAACTATTATGCATGTTACTGTCATAAATAGGGTTTGGGAACCCGGGTTCTGCACCAGGGGACATGTATCAATGCAAAAAGAAGTTTTAAAAACGGTCGTTTTTCGGGAGCAGTCATTTTAATGATGCATAAAGTGAAAAAAAAAAAGTCAAATATTCCTTTAAATATCGTACCTGGGGGGTGTCTAAAGTATGCCTGTGAAGTGCCACGTGTTTCCCGTGTTTAGAACTGTCCCTGCACAAAATGACACTTCTAAAGGAAAAAAAAGCCATTTAAAACTGCTTGCGGCTTTAATGTAATGTCTGGTCCCGGTAATATGGATGAAATTCTTTAAGAAAAATGGCATAGCTACCCCATGACCCCCCCCCCTACCCCAGCCCATTACCAGCCCCTTTGGGTCTTGTATGGATATTAAGGGGAACCCCGCACATAAAATAAAAAAGGCCCTATATACTCTGAACAGCCGTATACAGGCGGTGCATACAAGACAGGGACTGTAGGTTTGTTCTTATGTAGAATCTGTTTGTAATTTTGAACAGGTACATTGTTGAAGTGTAGCTCCAGCCCAAAAATCTATTTTTAAACTTTTTGGGAAACATAGGTAAGGGTTATCACCCCTGTAACATTTGTTTTGCTGTCTGTGCCCCTGTTCAGAACATTTCACCTCACTTTCCGTCCCAATGACAACTGTTTTTGAAATGTGGTGTTTTTCTTGAAACAAGGATTGCTGATAAAGCATCAGTACAGATGAGACCCCTTTCTCCCATATTTATTCTTACAGGAGAGAATTTTCCTTTCTAGGGGTAGATTTCCTCTCACTTCCTGTTGTCTTCTTTCGTTTGCAAGTAGGAGTCGTTTGTAAGTTGGATGTTTGAAAGTAGGGACCTGCCGTATATACTCTGCAGAAATAGGCCCCTTAGTTGTTGGTGTTGGCACAACACTGTAAGCACTCAGTTACTCTTGGTTGGTGCTGGAACGCCCTGCTGTCAACTATTATATCAGGAATTTTAATTACATATAATTGTTGAACAGTGGTAGTAAAAATTGGGGCTTTGATGGTGGTGCTGGTGCCACAACACTGTAAGCCCTGACAGTTACTCTTGGTGGGTGCAGCAATGGGCCCTGCTGTGAATTATTAGATCAAGAATTGTAATTACATGCCCCTTTTGAACAGGGGCTGAAAAATTGGGCCTTTCGTGGTGGTGGTGGTGGTGGCGTTGCCACAAGACTGTAAGCCCTCAGAGTTACTCTTGGTGGGTGCAGCAATGGACCCTGCTGTGAATTATTAGATCAAGAATTGTAATTGCATGCCCCTGTTGAACAGGGGCTGAAAAATTGGGCCTTAGGCACTGGTGGCACAACACTACAACCCCTCACAGATACTGTACTTGGAGCACAGCAATGAGCCCTGTTGCAAAGTATTGCTTCAAAAATTGTAATGACACGCCCCTGTTAAACAGGGGCTGAAAAATTGGGCCTTAGGCACTGGTGCCACAACACTCCAACCCCTCACAGATACTGTACTTGGAGCACAGCAATGAGCCCTATGGCAAATTATTGCTAAAAAAATTGTAATTACACGCCCCTGTAAAACAGGGGCTGAAAAATTGGGCCTTAGCCACTGGTGGCGGCACCCATAAACAAAAATGATCTTCCAAGCTATCATCATCAATCGTATCATTGAGGACTCGGAGGAGGAGGATAGCCAGTCAACATAACAGCACAGGCACTCAGCATCAGCATCAGTCTTGAAGGGATGTGACATGTTAAAATCAATTAGTCTGTTATATCAGCATCAGGTGTGTGGTAGCTGGTGGTGATCCAAGACTGGTTCATCTTGATGAAAGTCAGTCGATCAACCGAGTCGGTGGACAGGCGCACCCTGTGATCCGTGACAAATCCTCCAGCAGCACTGAATGTGCGTTCCGAAAGAACGCTGGATGCAGGACAGGCCAGTAGCTCAATTGCATACTGTGCAAGCTCTGGCCAGTGATCCATCCTCAAGACCCAGTAAGCCAGAGGATTTTCGGTGGGGAAGGTGTCCAAGTCTGACCTTGCCCCTAGATATTCCTGCACCATGTTTATCAGACGCTGGCGGTGGTTGCTGGAACCGATCATACTTTGGGGCTGCGGACTAAAGAATTGTCTGAACGCATCGGTCAGACGGCCACCTTCCCCACCGCTCCTTCTTTGACTGGCCGAAGCCTCAGCAACTCGTTGTCCAGGACCAGGAGTTTGTAACCTCCCAGTCTCTGGGAACGCGTTGCACAGACCTTTCTGCAAGGCCTCCCGGAGTTGTCTCATCCTCTGCTCCCTCTGCGACGGTAACATAAGGTCCGCAACCTTACCCTTGTACCGTGGATCAAGGAGAGTGGCCAGCCAGTAATGGTCCCTCTCCTTGATCCGAAGAATACGAGGATCCTTCCGCAGACTTTGCAGGATCAGGGAGGCCATGCAGCGTAGGTTTGCTGAGGCATTCGCTCCGGAGTCCTCTGGGTCACTAAGGACGACATGATCCGCAGCCACCTCCTCCCAGCCACGTACAAGTCCACTGGTTTCTTGGGACTGTAAATCATCCCTAAAAGACTGCTGCTGATGATGCTGAGTGCCAGCCTCCACCTCCATGCTGACACAATCCTCCTCCTCCTCCTCTTCCTGTGCGATGGGTGGGACAGAAGGAACACTGTCTGGGTAAAGGGGGCCTTGAGAGGCAAGGAAGTCCTCCTCTTCCTGCCTCTGTTCTGCCTCAAGTGCCCTGTCCATTATTCCACGCAGCGTGTGCTCCAACAGGTGGACAAGAGGTACAGTGTCACTGATGCATGCACTGTCACTGCTCACCATCCTCGTGGCCTCCTCAAATGGTGCCAGGACAGTGCATGCATCCCTGATCATGCCCCACTGGCGTGGAGAAAAAAAACCAAGCTCCCCTGACCCTGTCCTGGTGCCGTAGTCGCACAGGTACTCATTGATGGCCCTCTGCTGCGTGTGCAGCCGCTGCAGCATGGCCAACGTTGAGTTCCACCTGGTGGGCATGTCACATATAAGGCGGTTCTTGGGCAGGTTCAACTCCTTTTGCAGCTCAGCCAGGCGAGCACTGGCATTATAAGATCTGCGGAAATGCACACAGACTTTCCTGGCCTGCCTCAGGACATCCTGTAAGCCCGGGTACCTGCCCAAGAACCGCTGCACCACCAGGTTAAGGACGTGAGCCACACAGGGCACATGGGTCAGTTGTCCCTGTCGGAGGGCGGAGAGGAGGTTGGTGCCATTGTCGCAAACCACCATTCCTGGCTTAAGCTGGCGTGGCGTCAACCACCTCTCGGCCTGGCCCTGCAGAGCAGACAGGACCTCTGCCCCAGTGTGGCTTCTGTCCCCCAAACACACCAGCGCAAGCACGGCATGGCATCTTTTTGCCTGCGTACTTGCGTAGCCCCGTGAACGGCTACGGAGCACCGCTGGTTCATAGGACAAACCACAGGAAGAGGCCATGGAGGAAGAAGAAGAGGAGGGGGTGGAGGAGAGAGGTGTGTCACAACCAGTAGTAGCATTTTGGAGGCGTGGCGGTGGGACAACCTCCAACACTACTGCACCTTGTCCTGCATCCTTCCCAGCTGCCAAAAGAGTGACCCAATGGGCCGTGAAAGAAAGGTAACGTCCCTGTCCATGCCTGCTGGACCATGAGTCAGCGGTAATATGCACCTTACCGCTGACCGCCCTGTCCAGCGAGGCCAAGACATTGCCTTCCACATGCCGGTAGAGAGCCGGAATAGCCTTCCGTGAGAAAAAGTGGCGTTTGGGAACCTGCCACTGAGGAACCGCACATTGCACAAACTCACGGAAGGGGGCCGAGTCTACCAACTGAAAAGGCAGCAGTTGAAGCGCTAGCAATTTAGCCAAGCTAGCATTCAACCGCTGGGCATGTGGATGGCTGGGAGTGAACTTCTTTCGACGGTCCAGCAGCTGGGGCAGGGAAATTTGCCTGCTAGAATCGGACGTCGGTGTACTGCTAGCAGAGTGGCCGCAAGTACTTGGCTGTGACACACCTAATTCTACACCTTCATTCCTCTCAGTGCATGTTTCAGAGAGGACTGAAGTTATAGTGGGGTTGGAGATCCCAGCTGATGCGGTGCAAGGAGAGGTCCGCTTTGTTCTTTGGTGTGGGTCTTTCAGGTAGGCTTGCCAACGAGCTGCATGGCAGGTCAACATATGTCTGGTCAGGCATGTGGTACCCAAGCGGCTGATGTTTTGGCCACGCGATATACGCTTGAGACATATGTTGCAAACAGCAGCTGTGCGATCTGATGCACTAGCCTCAAAAAAGGCCCACACCAAAGAACTTTTTGAATGACGGGCAGAGGCAGCGCCCTGCACAGGCGGAGCTCTGCGGTGTGATTCCGTCGGTGTACTGCCCTTACGCTGGCCACCAAAGGGCATCCTGCCTCGTTGGAGATGTGCCTCCTCCTCATCCTCCTCCTCCTCCTCTCTCCTATTAGGCACCCACGTGGAGTCAGTGACCTCATCATCACCTCCCTCCTCATCACTGGAGCCAATCTGGCAGTATGCTGCAGCTGCTGGAACATGACTGCCAGATTGGTGTCCTTCTTGAGCATCCCCTCTGTCTGCTCTCACGCTACTGCCTTCCTCTAGCTGGGTTTCATCATCAGACCCTTCGAAACGCTGGGCATCCTCCTGGAGCATGTACCCAACACTGTGCTGAAACAGTTCGGGGGACTCCTCAGGAGGAGGACATGGTGGGTCTAGGGAAGGAGTGACTGATGATGAGTCTGACATTGATACCAGGGAAGAGGACGCTTTGGCAGCTGCTTTTCCAGTACCCTGAGCCTGGGTGAGAGAGGATGAGGAGGAGGAGGAGGGCTTGGTCATCCACTCTACCAAGTCTTCGGCATGATGTGGCTCAACATGTCCAGCTGCCGAAAAGAAGGACAAGCGTGTCCCATGGCCATGTGCTGATGACAATGCACCGCGTCCACGACCAGCACTGTTGCCCCCAGACACAGAGCCTGCTTGCCCTCTTTTATTGCCTCCTGACTGTCTGCCTCTCCTTGTTTGCCTTCCAGACATTCTAATAGATGGCCTGCAGGGAGATGGGAAAAAAGCAATAAGGGCTACCTTCAGGTGTCCTTCTCTGTCCCTTGAAACAAGGACTTTGACAGTGAAAGAAACTGACACACTCTCCCTACCTACAGTTTTCTGTCCCTAGAAAAAAAGTTTTTTTTAAGCACAATTTAGCACAAGGAGAATTCACTCACTGTCCTTCCAGGTCCCTGGAAACAAGGACTTTGACAGTGAAAGAAACTGACACACTCTCCCTACCTACAGTTTTCTGTCCCTAGAAAAAATGTTTTTTTTAAGCACAATTTAGCACAAGGAGAATTCACTCACTGTCCTTCCAGGTCCCTGGAAACAAGGACTTTGACAGTGAAAGAAACTGACACACTCTCCCTACCTACAGTTTTCTGTCCCTAGAAAAAATGTTTTTTTTAAGCACAATATAGCACAAGCACAAAACACACTGACACTCTCCCTACCTATCCTTCTCTTTCCCTAAACTAAAGGAATCCAGGTTAAGCAAGAAAGAAATAAAAGTCACTGTCCCTGCCTATGCTGCTCTATCCCTGCTCCGGAACACACTACACTAGGCCGCCGTGCTGGCGGCCTTTTATAGTGTGGGGCGTGTACTAAACACCCTCAGCAATAATTGGCCACAGGCATCCTGCCTGTGGCCAATCATTGCTCTCCTCGCTGCCGGCGCTGTGATTGGCCAAGCATGCGGGGTCACAGTGCATGCTTGGCCAATCACAGCGCCTGGATGACACTGCGATGGCGTAGTGCATTGTGGGCCGTTCGCGTCACTCGAATTTGGCGCGAACGGCCCAAATCGTTCGATCTTCGTCGAACGATCGAACAGCCGATGTTCGAGTCGAACGTATGTTCGACTCGAACACGAAGCTCATCCCTAGCGGGGGGCATCGAGGGTTTCAAAAAACTATTAGATAAACACCCGAACGACCACAACATACAGGGATTTACAAGGTAATACTGACATATAATCACACACATAGGTTGGACTTGATGGACTTGTGTCTTTTTTCAACCTCACCTACTATTTAACTATCTAACTATGTATTATAATACCAAATGATGCAGATACTGGAATCAATGTTTTTATTGGGGCACATTTACCAAAGTGGGAGTGAACAACAAGAAAACATTTTCACTAGATTTAATTTCTCCTGTTCTTCCCAATAATTTAATTCTAGAAGCCATTATATTTTGTTAAAATTACATTACATCGAATAAGCTAGTTGATTCCTAAGGAAAATGTTGGTTTGTTTCTGGAGCTCTGTGATTTTGCCCATGTTATCAATGAAAAAACTTTTTAGGTATAACAAATATAGTTTTCCACTGTTCTGCACCATTACTGCAATCTTTTATTATGAATATAAGGGAACTTTTGCAGTACTCTATATGTTTGGTGTACTATTCAAAACTGCTATTGTATTAAATTGCAGGCATTTCACAGATATTCGGAAACATGTTTGGGCTGATTTACTAATCTTGTAAGGCTCGATTTGCACGGGCGATTATACATGCTGCATTTTCCAGTGGCAAGTATCATCTGAAATTGACAGATGTGTGCGAATAGCTGTGGCTACTGAGTCTGTACAATACAGTGACAGCTAGCCTTAAGCCTCATACACACTAGTCGGTTTTTTTTCATTCAACCTAGCAGGACTGAACAAAAAATAACTGACAGCTCAGGAGGAGTCGCTGTACTAACTATCCAACGTTAGTACAGCGATCTCCCCTGCTGTTCTATTCTATTCTGACAGGGGGATGGCAGAACACTCTAGTCAGTGCTCTCAGCCGTTTTTTCATCCAAAAGAGAGGATGAAAAACCCAACGTACTGGGGGGGAGCCTGCTTTCTCAAGAACCTCCTGCTTTAGGATAGGTATGCCTTTAGAAACATGTTACATGCTACCCCTGTATTTAGGATTTGGGGTACTTTGTCGCAGTTTGTGGGCTTAGCACTATATGACCATATAGTGTGACCAAACCCCCGTATATATTTTTATGTATATGTTCAGGTGTTTTTAACTAGCCTTGTAGGATGAATGTAGCTCTTGAATGTGTGCACTGTAATCTGTTTTGTTCTGTTTTTGGTCTTATGGCTGCACCATCTTGAATTTAAATGCATTTTAGAGTGTGCCCCCCAAATATGTTTTTGTATTGTAGCAAACCCTGACCAGGTTTTTTTGGGCTAGTGCACCCCTCCCCCTCCTCATTACCTCTTATTTAGTGGCCACCAGTTCATAGGAGGAATCCCTTCAGTTCTCCCACATAGAGGAGTTTGGCTCCCATGGTTGAGACGCAGGATCTTTCATTCTATTCCTAGGGTAGGACCCACGAAATTTGGGGTACTTTGTCGCAGTTTGTGGGCTTAGCACTATATGACCATATAGTGTGACCAAACCCCCGTATATATTTTTATGTATATGTTCAGGTGTTTTTAACTAGCCTTGCAGGATAAATGTAGCTCTTGAATGTGTGCGCTGTAATCTGTTTTGTGCTGTTTTTGGTCTTATGGCTGCACCATCTTGAATTTAAACGCATTTTAGGGTGTGCCCCCCAAATATGTTTTTGTATTGTAGCAAACCCTGACCAGGTTTTTTTTTGGGCTGGAGCACCCCTCCCCCTCCTCATTACCTCTTATTTAGTGGCCACCAGTTCATAGGAGGAATCCCTTCAGTTCTCCCACATAGAGGTGTTTGGTTCCCATGGTTGAGTCGCAGGATCTTTCATTCTATTACTAGGGTAGGACCCACGAAATTCAGGGGACTTTGTCGCAGTTTGTGGGCTTAGCACTATATGACCATATATGACCATATAGTGTGACTAAACCCCTGTATATATTTTTATGTATATGTTCAGGTGTTTTTAACTAGCCTTGCAGGATGAATGTAGCTCTTGAATGTGTGCGCTGTAATCTGTTTTTTACCCCTGTATTTAGGGTATAACTTGTAACATGCCAGGGGCCCCCTTTTCTCCCCTGCAGGCCCCAACACATGTAAAATCTGTGCAACTGTGAAGCGCCACTCGCACAGTCGTATCATTCACGCACTGTGATCTGTGAATGAATAATCTACTGCAGCAGACAGCTTGCAGGTCTCAATGCTGATCAGCACCCTTGTAGACCACTGACTCTTCCTACAGCTCAGAACATGACAGCATGTACAGGCGCAGAGCTGTAGGCAGTGTCTGCAGGCGCTTGACATTGCAAACACAAACTGCAGACTCCTGTGAAAAAAAATAAAAAATGCACATTTTCTTCAAAAATAAGTGCATTTACTATTTTTTTTCCATAAAGGTGCCTCTAAAAGTCAGCAATGGCAATTTCGATATTTCTACCCCCACATGAAAACATAGTTTCTTTATATAAAGAATGTACTTTGAGACAATGGTTACTCGACACAACAAGGGAAACATCTTTAGAACCTAAATAAATATCTAGCTTCAGATGTACAAGCTTCAGTTGCTTAGTAAATAGATATATTATTCCACTGAATATCATTTATCCCAATACAGAGCTGCATAACAGGTGTATGAAAAGCATCTTCTAGTCCTATTGCAATGTGTTTCCCCACACAAAGCTAACTCTTTTGACATGTTATACAGATGGAGCTGCCTTGTGTGTGTACTAAGCAGACTTTCTAATTCATACAAAGCGTTATAACTGTGGCTAAATGCAATGCCTCTTAAATTCCTTGTTTCCTCAATGTACACATTCCAAAAGAGCCAGATCTGAATTTAGATGCATTTGTTAACCTGTATTATTATGTGTAGAAATATTGGTATAAAAGTTGTTTCAATCATCTTCTAAGGCAGGGACCTATGCATTCTGTGCAGTCACAAAGACTAAATAGAGTTATTTTTCCCTGTCTATAATCATTCCTCCTTTTACCCAGGCAGAAAAAGTAAGTTTACTGCTGCACACAATAGCCCTCTCCAGTCTGAGGTTTGGGAGACCTGAGTGACCTAGGAAAGTTAATTAGTGGACTAACAAAGAATAAGGCAGAGTAGAATACATTGCCTCTCCTCCAGCCAAAGATGTCATCCATTAATTAGGGAAATCGTTAAGGTGGCCTTTATTGAGGCCATAGAAAATCTGCAGTTGGCGGTCGACAGTTTTGATCAGATTTGCCCCAGCTAAATAATGCTACCCTTAATGGTAAGGAGGATTTCAGGGATTGGGTTGGGGAGGGATGTGTTTCAGCAACATTACAGTTAAATAGCCGCCAATTGTGACGGCTTTGATTCTCAGGGCATACTTTGTCCATGATGTAATCTTTATTGAACCTGAGGGAGTAGGGGAGGGAGAATAGAAAAAGAGTGGGAGATAGAGAAGGAGGGAGAGTTGGAATGGTAGAAAGATGGCTGAGAGACATGGGGATAAGCAAAGGAATAAAGTACTCTAGAGAAAGAAGAGACATTAGCTCTCAATAAGCTGGAACGGATGGATGGATAAGTGGACACACCGAGATAATGGCTTACAAAATGGTTGCTTACAATAAATGTTGAAGAAAAAGCTAAGCAGAAATTTTGGTAAAAGGGCTTGGGGCTACCATACCATGAGACATTTAGACATAATAATAAAAATGGGAACTATGCATATTCAAGGCAATAGGTAATACTCTATCAAATAGTTGCACTGCAAAATTAATCTGACCTGAGTTTCTGGGCATATGGCTCCATGGTTGATATGAATTGTGGCTTAGGAATTTGGTTAAGAACTATTACTTAATTTTTTCGACGGGAATTGTGCGATGACAGGCTGTTGTCGGAAAATCCAACCATTTGTATGCTCCACCGGACAATTCTTGTTGGATTTTCCGTGGACAAATGTGGGATAGCATGCTTTAAAATTATCCGCCAACAATTGTGTGTTGTCGGATTTTCCTATCGTGTGTACACAAGTCTGTCGGACAGAACTCCAAAGTACAAACACGCATGCTCGGAAGCAATGCTCACCAAAACAAAACATTAGCAGAAGTTGTCCAAAGGGTGGTGCTAAAGAGCTGAAAAACCATGTAGTTTCGTGTTTGTTGGCCGACAAGTCTTTGCTGTTTGTATGCAAGACAAGTTCCTGGCCAACGCCCTTCGGACAAAAGTCCTACGCTTTGTCCGATGAAAATCTGATCGTGTGTACGAGGCTTAAGGGTTCAATCTCTGCTACATAAAGGCAAAGAAATAATGGCATGAGCTTTAATTACACCAAATGTGAATGGCATCTAACACTACTGGGGGATGAAAGCAGATCCAGTTGTATGATAAACTATGTTAAACATTTGAGATATGGGTGTTTATATGTTAATATAAAATCTCTTCTTAAATGCTTTAGCTATATACACACTTTAATGAAGAACTCTAGATCCTTTTGTTGCATCTCTTAAAGCAGAGTTCGACAACTGTATAAACATAATCTTAATCTATATATCAATGGCAAATTTTTCTTCAATAGTCATTATTTTTTTTATTTTTTTATGTCAGCTTACCATGATTGTAAGCTTTTTAATATCACTTCCTCCTTCTCCCACCCGCGGCTGTCTCAGTCATTTCCTGCGGTGCACTGTCTCCTGGGAGCTTTGTGTCATAATTCCCAGGAGTCAGTGTGGATTGCCGCAGCTCATCATTGCAAAATTCGAAAACCAGAAGTGACGCAATGGTGGAAGTGACACGATACAAGGCGTTGCCGAACGCCATTTTAAAAGAGGGCAATCAGTGTATAGTTGCCTTTGTTACCATCACAACAGGGTCGGGTACTCCAGACGATGCCGCCCGTTGTGATGGCAACCTGATTCATTTCCTGCTCTGCGAGTGTTGCATACTGCAAATGCGTGAGAACGGGCGGTGCATGCTGGATGTTCAGCAGCACCGAATCCCGGGAAGATTATGCTTGTGAGCTTCACATGCCCACAAGCAAGATGGGAATTGCCCAGAACAAAAAATATAAGGTGATTTTTCTTATAAAATAGTTATTTTAGCGGCGCAATGCATAGGAATAATTGCTTGCCATTATTGTATCTTATAATGTAATTATATGAATTGAAAAAAAAAATTGTCCCTATGTCGTTGGAACTCCGCTTTAATTAAAGCCCCTTACACATGATCAGAAAATTGTATAAAAAATATTGCTTTCGAAGCGATGATACAATAATCTGATCGTTAGTATACATTTTGTCTGCAATTTGCAGAAGGAACAAACACGAAAATTTTCTTTTGGTTTAATCAGTATAGTTTTTGTCTGAAAATACAATACAAATACACTACAACACGTGACATCACTTCCAATTTTTTATTCTGTCATATGAGAATTTTAATATTTTAGTAACCTCTTCATTTTCGAACTGGAGACTAACATGCAAAAAAAAAACACCAAAAAAACAAACGATCATTCGTCTGATAATCTCATCATGTGTACTAGGCTTTAGGCACACTTGCCCTCAATTTTGCTAGACAGTTGAGTAACAGGTGTTGTTTGACCTGTTTCCCTGATCACTTCTTTGTCCATTAGAAAAGGGCAAACCAAAGAACACCCTGTTTTGTCACCCAACTTCACCACAACTAAAGATCTAGGCTGACAAGAAAATGTTCCCCCAAAGCAAAACTATGGTTGTGGCAGAAGCTGTGTCTTATAATTAGACTCTGGAACATGTGCATTAATCAGATAAAATTTTGCTGGCAAGACAGTGTATACTGCAATGGGTAGTCTAGTGTAGACAGTTGTTTAATATTTTAACATGAATCATTTAAATCTTTCATTATTTAATGATTTACCAATAGCCTGGATGAAGACTTATCATCAACAAATATAGTTTTAATTGTTAAGAAGAACATTTACTTTGGGGGGCGTGGCCGGATGGTGAAGAGAGGAGTCACATAGACACACTGCTCCAGCTCTCAACCGACCTTATCCTGGGTCCGTTTTCCTCGCCAAAGGTACCGATCTGTTCCCCACGGAGGTGTGCACCTGGCAGGCTGGCTGAAATGGTAAAATACGGGCCGCCCCGGCCCCCATCCACGGCGGAGCAACTGACTCGGTTCAGGAGGCAAGATGGCGCTGGGACACATGCAGGGCAGACAGACACAATGCAGGCCTCCTCCTCTGCTGACAAGAACCATGCTACAGGGGTGAGCGCTTCAATTCCTGCCCTCTTTCGCTCTCAAGCAGACCCCCTGATGTCCCAAGATTTCCAGCAATTCACTGAGACTGGCCTGTCTGTGGATTCTCCTACCCCTGCTAAACCTACACTGTCCACCATTATGCTAGCTATCCAGGACTGTAAGGCCTCCCTTTCTACTCAGATAGCATCTATTCGCATGGACTTTTCACTACTTAAACAGGATGTCCAGAACCTCCGTGATAGAACCGGAGAGGCAGAGGACCGTATTAGCTCCCTGGAGGACACTGTCAATCCCCTATCAGTTAACATGCGGGATGTCACTAGCGAGATGGCGGCACTCCGTGCCAAAATCGTTGATTTGGAAAATTGTTCTCGCAGGAACAACCTCAGATTTGTAGGGTTCCCAGAAAGGGCCCTCATCCTGAAAATTTTCTTTATTCCTGATTGCGGGACATTTTTGGTACAGATGTGCCCTCATTCTCTCATGTCATTGAACGAGCGTATCGCACCCCTCCCCGCCCTCCCCCTGAGGGTGCCCCATAACGCTCCATTATTGCTCGCATTCTCAACTTCCAGGATAAAGTCGCCATCCTGCGCCTAGCTAGGGAGAAAGGCCCTCTCAAATTTAATGGGAAGACCATCTCTGTCTATCCTGACTTTTCTGCTGAAGTTCAACGCCAGTGAATCTCCTTTTCTGCAGTGAAATCTTGCCTGCGCACGGAAGGTCTGTCCTATGCCATGCTTTTCCCTGCCAACCTGCGCATCATTTATGATGGTAAGGCTCATTTCTACACCAGCCCCAAGGAGGCCATGGGGTGGCTAAATGATCGTTTTGGAGCTGCTTACAGATGCAGAAATGACTAACGGTGTCCATAGTCTCAGGACAGCACATACCAACTGCCTTACTACCAGACCTCTGTGCTTCACTATGTGTATCCTGTGCCTTTATTGCAATTTACACTGACTGCTATTTAAGCCACCTTATATCCTTTGCTGGGTGATACCCCTTCCCGGATGTGCCGGATGCTGTGATTTTTTTATACTTATCCCACCAGGCCTTCGTTTCTGGAATCTCTCCCCCATTTGCACTATTTACTATCCTGCCTTGCTTGGATTGGAGGACAACGAATCCTGCACTTTCCCACGGCCGTCAGGACTTTGCACTCTACACCCAGACATGTTTATATATTTTTTTTCTGCCACCGGTTGAGAGCCACACCTGACTCCACACTACCCTCACACCAGCTTGTGGCGAGGCCACGGAACACATTTTTTTTGTGACCTTTGCTGACTCTTTTTGTCAGGAAGGTCTTTCGGTTTGAGATCCAAGGCTCGCTATGTTTGGGATGGCCGAGTGTGGTGGGGGGTGGGGACGAGATGGGTTCTTTCTTTTTTGGACTTTTGTTTTTTCCTTTTTTTGCAGCTCAGTTTTGTATTTTTACTGTGATATTGTCTTCTCAGGTTGCTGCCTAAGGCAGATTGTTACTGTTTTTATTTTTTCCAATGCAGGCTCCTATTCTCCTGCTGGCAGATCAACGCACTTTTTTATTTATGTGCTTGCATGTGCTTCAGGGTGTTTGGCCTATCCGGTCATTTATGTGTATGTTTCCATGTTACTCTATGCTTACTTATTACTGCACTTATTACTGTATGTTTTGCAATGGCAAAGCCCCTAAGGATTGTCTCATGGAACACTAGAGGTCTGAATGCACCCCAGAAGAGATCTCTGGTCTATTTCGTTTTAAAAAAATGTCACCCTCATTATCTGCCTCCAGGAGACTCACCTTACAGGCTCTAAAACAAGGGCCTTAAAAAGCCAATGGTTGTCCAACTCCTACCATGCCACTCATACTAATTATTCCAGGGGGGTTTCTATTCTACTGGCCAAATCTCTCCCAGCTGAGACGTTTCAGGTTAAAACTGACCCTGAGGGAAGGTTCATTATTCTTACTCTACAGATTTCTAAGGTGACACTTACCCTGGTAAATGTTTATATCCCCCCTCCGTTTTTGGCGGAGCTACTCTCTAAACTGTCTCTTCAATTGCTGACTAGACCTCCTGCCCCCCTACTTTATGTGGGGGACTTGAATGCTATTTTAGATCCAACACTGGACCGACTGGGGGGTGGGGGCAGACCCTTTCCCTCCTTCCTCGATGGGATCCAGGTTCATGGCCTTACAGAAGTATGGCGCTGGAAACATCCGGATGTGCGCCATTTCGGACTCTTTCCACACCATGTCCCGATTAGATATGGCGTTTGTCCCGGCCGAGACCCTTCCTGTTGTCTCTGCTGCTTCATATCTGCCCAGGGGAGTTTCAGATCATGCCCCTCTCTCTGTGGATCTCCTTCTCCTTCCAGGTTCGGGGCCTGCTATTTGGCGCCTGAACTCCTACTGGCTGGAGGACGATATCGTGCAGGGTGAATGTAAGACGGGAATTGCAAACTACTGGAGAGACCACTTGGGGAAGGTAGACCCCCCTACTGAATGGGATGCGTTTAAGACAACCCTGAGGGGCACCTTCATGTCCATCACGGGGGTCTTACGTAAAAATAACCGGATGCTTACCGAGGAACTTGAGACCGCTATGGTGAGTGCAGAGTCTGAATACACCTCTAACCCTGCCTCTGATACGAGAGAGGCATGGGTACAGTGTCGTAGGGAGTATGAACTCTGCCTGCTGGACCTCACGCAAAAACGCATGTTACATGTTGCTCAGAAATCGTTCGAACATGGTAATAAAGCTGGACGTCTCTTGGCATACTTGTCCAGACCTGAATACTCCCCCATCTCTATCCCACATATGGTTACTACCCAAAGCCGTATCAGTGACAACCCGGGAGATATCCTGGATTCCTTTTTATGTTTCTATAAAGACCTGTATACCTCTACGGTTGATTATGACGACACCCAAATGACTGATTACCTGGCTGACATATCTCTCCCCTCCTTATCTACTGAGGGGCGGGATATGTTGGAGGCACCTATCTCGGTGGAGGAGATTGCTGCAGCCATTTCACAAATGCCTGCTCATAAGACCCCTGGGCTAGATGGTTTCCCGACCGAATGGTATAAACAATTTAAAGACCTTTTGTGCTCCCTCCTTCTGCGGACATATAACAAAGCTCTAGAGGCCGGGGTCCTTCCCCCAACGATGTGGAAGGCTCTGCTTGTGCTTCTTTTAAAACCCCGTAAGGACCCACTTAAATGCGAATCTTACCGTCCCATTTCTCTTATCAATGTGGACATTAAGAGGCGCACTACAGGTCACGCAACTGACGTCACTTCCGGTCCCGCTTGGTTGTCTGTTCCTGGAGGTGGAACGCACGCCAGCTCCTACAGGTGCCGGACTTCCATCCACTTGATTCACGCTATTACAGCCTCAGTGCCAGGTTCGGGGCACTTTCAAAGTAAGCGCGTTTTTGGCTTCTGTACATTTTAATTGTTCAATAAATAGGATTACACTATTTTCGGCTTCTCTCTTCTAATTTGCATACCACCGGAGTTATCCATATCTCAGAGCTAACTATCGCCTGTTCAGCTGACACCACCTTCCAAACTACTCAGCAAGTGGATACTTGCAGAAAGCGTATTTGACCTCTTTTTTAGTTAAAAGGGTCAACGTTTTGGGGTAAGCTGCCATCTTTATCGTAGCACTATCGGGTGATATTGATTACGGTGAAGGTGGATTGCAAAGTCACAAGATTTATTTGATTATCATTTGGAATATCAAGCACTTGGAGGATTCATAACACATGCAGAGAGTTCTTTTGACTAAGATTGTTCACTGTTGTTGTGGGGACTTTGTTTTCACATTTGGACTTTTTTTGCACATTGTCTATTGTATAATTTTTATTTAGAGTGTGGTTACTTGATCGTTTGCACTCATTTGTTTGGTAGGACTGTATTTATCACTTCGCCAATATATTGTTAACCCTTTTGGTATACTATTTAGCACCATTGAGATAGGTGGGTGTAATTTATTTATTTTCATGTCCTAAATATATAGGGGTCCTTTTATTCATGTTTGGGACTCGTAATTAGCGCCCTCACTTTTACTATTTTTTCACTTTGTTTTCAGTTATCACTGCTTATTTGAGGAGCAGCATATTATATTAATTATTGTTTGGCGCGGGTTTCTATTATATCAACAAAGCTCTAGAGGCCGGGGTCCTTCCCCCAACGATGCGGGAGGCTCTGATTGTGCTTCTTTTAAAACCCTGTAAGGACCCACTTAAATGCAAATCTTACCGTCCCATTTCTCTCATCAATGTGGACGTTAATATTCTGGCCAAGATTTTAGCTAACCACCTAAATGATGTAGTAATGTCCCTAGTTCACAGTGATCAAGGGGGCTTTATTCCCGGCAGGTCCACCAGAATGAATATTCGCAGGCTGTTCCACAACCTACAGTATCCACATGACTGTCCTCCCACCCGTGCCATTGTGTCCTTGAACACATGCAAGGCGTTCGATAGTGTGGAATGGCCATATCTTTTTCGGGTACTACAAATGTATGGCTTTGGCCCATGGGTGATAGCATTGGTAAAACTTTACACTTCCCCGGTAGCTCGGGTGCCGGTCAACTCCTCTATCACTGAACCCTTTCCGATAGCTAGGGGCACGCGACAGGGGTGCCCGTTGTCACCCCTCTTGTTTGCCCTGGCCATGGAGCCACTGGCAGTAAGTATCCGGTCCTCCCCTTCCATCAGGGGTCTTCCAATTGCCACTATAGAAGAATGCATTTCACTATATGCGGACGACACATCTGTGTATCTGGCTGATACAGATGGGTCACTGCAGGCTTTATTGATGGAGATTACCGCCTTTGGTGATTATTCAGGCTTCCAGGTGAATTGGGTTAAGTCCAGTCTTTTTCCATTGGATGTGGCTGTGCCCCCCCTAATTCACCCGGATTCCAAACTTCAGGTGGTGTCCTCATTTAGGTACCGTGGGGTTGTGGTGCAAACCCCTTTATCTTCATATATCACCAATAACCTTTTGGTCCGCCTTCAGATGCAGACCAAGCAGTGGATGGACGTGCCATTGGACCTCATGGGAAGGGCCAATGTTTTAAAAATGATTTACTTACCAAGATTACTTTATATCCTTGCTAACTCCCCCTGAAAGGTGCCTAAAGCTATCTTCAAACGCATAGACACAATATGCATGACTTTCCTGTGGAAAGGCGGCTCCCCCAGGGTGGCACTTGAAACATTGAGATTACCGGCACACTTGGCGGGCCTGGCATTTCCAAATTTCTTCCTCTATTACTTAGCATCCCAGTTGGTGCACATCCATGATTGGCTGTGTCCAGTCCCAGCAAATGCTTGTACCTCCACGGAGGGGGCTATAGCATCCTCTTTGGAGACTCTGCATAATATCATCTACAGAGGACGGGTCCCTGAACGCTCCGGAACCTCTCTATTGGCCATCTCCCTTTCATCTTTCCGTTAAATTGTCAAGAAGGTATCCACGCATACCTGGTCGCAGTCCCCTAACAACCCTCTGTGGTTCATCCCTAACCTGCAGGAACTGTACTCTCTTCCTGATCCCAATCGCTGGTACTCTAAGGGGGGTCAAATACCTATGTCACTTATACAATGCTCAGGGCTTTAAAACGTTCTCTCAACTACGCTTAGACTTTGACCTACCAAACTCATACTTATTTTACCACTACCAGCATCGGCATGCTATGCAGGCCCAGTTTGGTTCCCTGAAAGACCCCACTGACCTGCCACTATTGGAAAAATTGCTCCGACAACCAGATCCCACTATACTTATTTCCACTTATTACGCAACCCTGCTGACCGATTCTAACCCCAGATTCCATAGAGCTCAGGACAAATGGACCTCTATGGACATCTCCTTAGAGGCCGAGGACTGGTCGGAATTCAATGATACCTACAAAACATCTGTCATTGTGTCCCGAGACCGAGTCATACAAGTTAAGATTTTCCACCAGACCCACCTTACTCTGGCGAGGTTGCATAGGATGGGTCTCCTGTCCTCGGCCGCTTGCTTCTACGGCTGCGGCCAGGAGGCCAATTTCTTACACTGTTTTTGGTCATTCCCAATGATTTGGGACTTCTGGGGGGAGGTGGATGCCTTTGTCTCCTCGGCGTTAGGCCTGCCAAATGTAATTCACCCCAATAACTGCCTACTATGCATTTTTGGTGACTTACACCTATCAACGCATGCCATGAGACTGCTCCGTATACTATATTTTTATGCTAAAAAAACATTCTACTGTCCTGGAAGGGTGCACAGACCTCTTTTGAAAGCCCTTCGGTTGAAACCTATTATTGACTCCATCCTGCTATATAAGCTTACTTTTGAAATCCGGAAACGGACCAAAACCTTTCATAAAATTTGGGGAAGGTGGCTGGCTAGCCCACTTACTCTCTCTCAGCACTAACTGAAGTACACTTGTTTGACCAGTGGTAGACCGTGCCCTAAGGATCTCTAACGCCTAGACTCCCACCTTTGCTGTGCCCGTATTGGTCTACATGCACCTTTTCCCGGTGTGCCTACTGTATATCCTTTGTATTGATATCTCTTTATTTGTCTACATCTAAACATATTGCCTACCGTTTCGGACCAGTCTATCTGGTACGGTAATTGTGTGTTTTTTCTGTGTGTGTATTGTTTGTTTTTTTCTGTTTGTTAGTTTGTTGAAAAACTTCAATAAAAATATCTTTAAAAAAAAAAAAGAACATTTACTTCCTAAATGCAATGTAATGATGGTGCTAACCCAAGCCTACATTTTCTAATTTGCTATTTTGTTACCCAATTTGAAGAAACTTCTTATTCTCTGGTTCTTGCAGTGACCACTAGGAAGTATTATCATTAGGTGCCGTATCAAGTTCATATCTTATGTTAATAAGTATTGTTCTATTTTTTTTTAAATGGTTATATTACAGTTGTGCTCATAAGTGTACATACCCTGGCAGAATTTATAATTGCTTGCCCATTTTTTAAGAGAATATAAATGATAACACAAAAACTTTTCTTTCACTCATGGTTAGTGTTTGGCTGAAGCCATTTATTATCAATCAACTGTGTTTACTCTTTTTAAATCATAATGACAGCACAAACTACCCAAATGACCCTGATCAAAAGTTTACATACCCCAGTTCTTAATACAGTGTTTTGCCCCCTTCAACATCAATGACAGCTTGAAGTCTTTTGTGGTATTTGTGGATGAGGCTCTTTATCTTCTCAGATGGTAAAGCTGCTCATTCCTCTTGGAAAAAAGCCTTCAGTTCCTGTAAATTCTTGGGCTGTCTTGCATGAACTGCACGTTGGAGATCTCCCCAGAGTGGCTCAATAATATTGAGGTCAGGAGACTGAGATGGCCACTCCAGAACCTTCACTTTATTCTGCTATAGCCAATGACTGGTCGACTTGGCCTTGTGTTTTGGATCATTGTCATGTTGGAATGTCCAAGTACGTTCCATGCGCAGCTTCCTGGCTGATGAATGTAAATGTTCCTCCAGTATTTTTTGATAACATACTGCATTCCTCTTGCCATCAATTTTGACCAAATTTCTTGTGCCTTTGTAGCTCACACATCCCCAAAACATCAGCGATCCACCTCCGTGTTTCACAGTAGGAATGGTGTACCTTTCATCATAGGTCTTGTTGACTCCTCTCCGAATGTAGTCTTTATGGTTGTGGCCAAAAAGCTAAATTTTGGTCTTATCACTCCAAATGACTTTGTGCCAGAAGGTTTGTGTTGTCATTATGATTAAAAAAGAGTAAACACAGTTGATTGATAATAAATGTCTTCAGCCAAACACTAACCATGAGTGAAAGAAAAGTTTTTGTGTTATCATTCATTTTCTCTGAAAAATGGCCAAGAAATAATAAATTCTGCCAGGGTATGTAAACCTATGAGCACAACTGTATTAGGGCCAAAACAACTAATCGATTAATCGACAACTAATCCATTATGAAATTAATCGATTACTATTTTCATAATCGCTTAATTGGCCAGTAACCTAATGGGGTTGAAAAAAAATGTATCCCTTTATAGTACAAAAAGAGCAAATCGCTACTGTAAATATTACTTTCACTGTCCCACAGTAAAAAATGAACCCCTTACAGTAGCGATTATTTTCTCTTTTTGTACTAATTTTAGTTTTTTTAACCCCATTATGTTACTAAACATCTCAGGCCTGGGTCAAACCTCTGTGGTGATTTTTTGCAGAAACACACTACAGTTCATTTACATGATTTCCTATAGTACACATTCACATCTATGCTTTTTTCAGCTGCTGCATATTTGGAAAGGGCAAGGACTTTTTTTTAATGCAAAACGGTGCTATTTTGTTTTTTTGGTTCAATATACTTCAATGGAGAAGCTGCAGAAAAGCATGTAATGCGTTTTTGCGGCAATTTGTGTTTTTTAATCTGCCCAACAACAAATTGTCCCAAAAAAATTTAAAAAATGCAAATCGCCGCAAAATCACCTTTTTTTTTTTTAAGGTGATTAATCGAAACAATAATCGCTAACTATCCGATTATGAAAATAAACTGTATATACACATTTATGTTTAAAAAATCACAGTGCTGCTGAAACTACACACGCAAGTTCTAGTTTATGGCAAAACCACAGTCAAAAAGTCCAACAGTCTACAATGTTGTAATAAAAAAACAAAGGTATTACTTGAATACATTTTACAAATGCATGCGGCAGCCGCACAACATGGCTGATACAGTATATTGAGGGAGTAGAGAATCTTTAAACAATAAATTGTGTGAATATTGGCTTTATTTATCCAGTCGTGTGAAAGGAACATTCCCGTTTACTTCTTTCATCTTGACATGATGGGATTATTAAAGCGAACAACCGCATACTTTATAGTGTGACGATATTAATTTATTTTAGTAAATCAGCCTAAACATGTTAATAAATGCTTCTGTGTATTTTGATACTACTCTAATATAATGGAGTATGTTTGGCATCAGGATGAAAAGTTGAGACAAATCTTACCTGCAGGTTACCCCATCCTCCAAACAATAAATAAAAATAAAACAACAACAGATTAGAGATCCAAACTTACAAAAAGGGTGGAAGACCTCTAAAGCTAACCACACACTAGACAATCTGAAATGTATGATCCCCCTTGGATCTACCACCAACCAGAAGCCTACCTGGTTTAAATAAATAAATTGTTTCGGTTTGTCCTCAAATTGCATAGGTTTGGTAAATCAAAAGAATATTGGACAGAGATTGTATAGTGTATGGCCAGCTTATTGTGTTAAATCATGTCCCTAAGTTATACTGGTGTATGACATTAATGCATTTTTAGCTTTGGATAGAATGAAGAAAGATAGGAACCCCTGCCTGTTTTTTATTTACATTTTTTTGCTATTTGGCGCTCTGTTAGAGGATTCCTGACAATCTGTCCAGGTGAACAACAGATAGGAAGTGAGGAAAAATTTGCCACAAAAATAAAATATCTCCCAGTTGATCCACCCTATTCTTCTAAAGAAAATCATTTTTATTTCTATCTGTAGCTCTGTCTGGTAAAACGTTGTCAGCAGAACAGAAAATGAGGTTAAATCTCTCCAATGAAGAAACGTACTTATTTCCAATACAATGCCCCAGGTAAATTTGATCTAATTTGGTCACACTGGCTAGGTGTTGCAATATTTAACCACTATTTAAAATGTAAGAACAATTGCCCTATGACCTCAACTTTCTGGGTGTCTGTTTTCACTATATGGTTTGCATAGTGTTGTAATACAGATTATATGATTATGCAGCCTTTTCCTGTTGAAATTTGATGTGTGTTTTTGTACTTAAGCTATACCAAAAACTTTGATAATAAAAAACGTTTTGGCTGGATACACACTTTAAATTACTTTTAGATTTATTTCTTTTGAAGCAGATCTGTAATTACAGATTGGCTTCACAACATTAAAATAAATTCTTCAACGGTATTTATTGTGGGAAAATTGTTTTATTTCCTTTTTTTTTAACTTTAGCTTAGAATTTATTTGAAATGACTACACTTTTGCTTACATAGCAAAAAAAGACAAAAGCATAGACAAAAAACACATGCAATATTAGCATTTAATAAATGCTTTGCACAGACAGACAATCATGTGAAAATAAAGTAGCTAGGAATATATAGTTACTTGTGTTTAATTTTATTTTGAGGTTGATTATGCCAATGGTCAGCTTCAGCTGCTGTACTGTCTATAGCAGCCCCCTTTTTTTTTTTTTTACAGATAAATTCTCTTTATAATGTGCTTATGTTTCCAAAGGGACAGTATTTTGAGATTTTTTTTTTTTTTTTGGGGGGCTTTTTGTTTTTTTTAATTTTATTTTTATTATTGTATGTCAATAAGACCTTACTTAAGTTAAACAGTTTTTTCTTTTGCTGGAAGGTTGCTCTTTAACAAGAAGTATTTTAATCAGGGGTGGTATTTTATGGTTTCCATTTCTTTTAGGGGGTTCTTGATTTTTGTTCTATGTTTGGGGTGCTCAAAGCGTCATTTTTGTTTCTAATCTGTTCGGATTGGAAAAAAGGAAAAAAAAAAAAACCCCAAAAACTAAGTGCAAAAAATATTGATTAGGTCTATTCTCCCTTAATAAAACTGTTCTGCTGCTGGCCAATTTCCCACTGCTATAGCCTTTGCGGCATCTTAATTCTTGTAGTAAAGCCCCTGTGTTTTCGCCATTAAATTTAGCCTAGCCTTGCTATTTAAAATTGTTCTGCTGCTGTGTCAGCTGCAGTCTCTTAGATTGTGCAGTAAGACACCTGCCTGTACTCTTTTTCACTAGTACATTTTGACCAATTTTTCCTGATCAAAACTATCCTGCTGCTGGCCAGTTTTACACTGTTGTATCCTCTGCAGTATTTTAATTATTGTAGTAAAACCTCCCTTACATATGCTCTATGTATCTAGTAAATTTGCAGTTAAAATCCTATTTAAATACTTCAACCCCGGAAGGATTTTCCCAATTAATGACTAGGCCATTTTTTGCGGAACGGCACTGCGTCGCTTTAACTGACAATTGCGCGGTCATGCAACGTTGTACCCAAATAAAATTGATGTCCTTTTTTTCCCACAAATAGAGCTTTCTTTTGGTGGTATTTGATCACCTCTGCGTTTTGTTTTTTTTGAGCTATAAACAAAAAAAAACTGACAATTTTGAAAAAAACAAACAATATTTTTTACTTTTTGCTATAATAAATATCCCCAAAAAATATATAAAAACGAATTTCTTCATCAGTTTAGGCCAATATGTATTCTAATGCATATTTTTGGTAAAAAAAAATCACAATAAGCATATACTGATTGGTTTGCGCAAAAGTTATAGCGTCTACAAAATAGGGGATAGATTTATGGCATTTTTATTATTATTTTTTTTTACTAGGAATGGCGGTGATCAGCGATTTTTAGCGGGACTGCGACATTGTAGCAGACAGATTGGACACTTTTGACACTTTTTTGGGACCAGAGACATTTATACAGCGATCAGTGCTAAAAAATGGACTGATTACTGTATAAATGACACTGGTAGGGAAGGGGTTAACCCTAGGGTGCGATCAAAGGGTTAAGTGTGTCCTAGGGAGGTGCTTTCTAACTCTGGCGGAGTGGACTGACTGGGAGTACAGAGAGATTGCTGTTCCTAATCACTAGATCCCCGTTCCCTCTCTGTGGAGTGATCGCGTGTGGCCGGTGGACTATGCAGGCGCTGGCCACGCGCATCGGATCCGGTGTTACAACACGTGTGTGACCGCTGTATCTATTACACAAAGCGCCGTACCGGTTTGGCGATTCAAGCAATAGAGCCGCCCTGCCGCAGTTTGACTGCGGCAGGGCGGCTCTATTGCATAAATCGCCAAACCGGCGATTCACGCAATAGATTGGCAAGTGGTTAAAATCTATGGTTTCTTAATTCTTGAGATGAATCCCCTACCTATGCTCTTTGTCTCTAGTAAATTTAGGCCTCAGATCAGTGGCGGCTGGGGGTTCTTTGTTTGGGGGGCAAACAACCAAACCCCCCCGCGGCAACTCAAACCTCCCCACTGTCCGCCAGTCGGTCCACCGGCACTGACCCCATCTAGGCGGTGGGCATTCGAGAAGCAACGATGGGGATCGGGCATCTGAGAAGCGACGGTGAGGATCAGGTATCCAGGCATCGGCAGGGACCGGGCATCCATGGTATCCAGTATCAGAACTAGGGATGAGCTTCGAGTTCGAGTCGAACTCATGTTCGACTCGAACATTGCCTGTTCGCCCGTTCGCCGAACAGCGAACAAATTGGGGTGTTCGCGGCAAATTCGAAAAATCTATGGGAGAAATCTAAAGTGTTAATTATAAAGGCTAATATGCAAGTTATTGTCCTAAAAAGTGTTTGGGGACCGGGGTCCTGCCCCAGGGGACATGTATCAATGCAAAAAGAAGTTTTAAATAGGCCGTTTTTTCGGGAGCAGTGATTTTAATAATGCTTAAAATGAAAAAATAAAAGTGAAATATTCCTTTAAATTTCGTACCTGGGGGGTGTGTATGATATGCATGTGAAGTGGCGCATGTTTCCCGTGCTTAGAACTGTCCCTGCAAAAAATGTCATTTTTGAAAGAAAAAAAGTCTTTTAAAACTGACTCGCGGCTATTAATGAATTGTCGGCTCCCGGCAATACATAATACAAAAGTCATTGATAAAAAAAAAAAAAAAAAGCGTGGGGGTTCCCCAGAATTCAATTACCAGGCCCTTCAGGTCTGGAATGGATATTAAGGGGAACCCCGCCGCAAATTAAAAAAAAAATTGACGTGGGGTTCCCCCAAATATCCATTCCAGGCCCTTCAGATCTGGCATGGATTTTAAGGGGAACTCCACCCCAAATTTAAAAAAAAAAAGGCGTGGAGTCCCCCTAAAAATCCATACCAGACCCCTTATCCGAGCACGCAACCTGGCCGCCCGCAGGGGAAAAGGGGGGGACGAGAGAGCGGCCCCCCCTCCCTCCTGAACCGTACCAAGCCACATGCCCTCAACATGGGGAGGATGTCCCCATGTTGATGGGGACAAGGGCCTCATCCCCACAACCCTTGCCCGGTGGTTGTGGGGGTCTGCGGGCGGGGGGCTTATCGGAATCTGGAAGACTCCTTTAACAAAGGGGACCCCCAGATCCCGGCCCCCCCCTATGTGAATTGGTAAGGGGTACATTGTACCCCTACCATTTCACGAAGAAAGCGTAAAAAAATGTTTAAAAAAACACACAAACACCTTGAAAAAGTCCTTTATTTAAAAAAAAAAAAACATTCCAGCGGTGAAATCCAGTGTCCCGCGGCGATCCCGATGTCCAGCGCTGTCCTTCATTGGTTGTGCCTGAGCGGACCTGATGGGGAACTCCCTCTCAGTATTTTAAATGTATAGACCCGCCCCCTCTAAAGTTCCCCATCAGGTCCGCTCTGTGTAATTTAAATTTACATAGTGAAGGAAGTTCCCCGCTCAAGCCAATGACGTAGGCGGGTCTGACATACCGAGGGGGCGGACCTGATGGGGGACTGCTCTCACTTTGGTAATACATGTATAGACCCGCCCCTTCTCATGTTCCGCATCTGGTCTGCTGAGCGGACCTGATGGGGAACTTTAGAAGGGGCGGGTCTATACATTTAAAATACTGAGAGGGAGTTCCCCATCAGGTCCGCTCAGGCACAACCA
This sequence comes from Rana muscosa, assembly GCA_029206835.1. Taxonomy (NCBI): domain Eukaryota; kingdom Metazoa; phylum Chordata; class Amphibia; order Anura; family Ranidae; genus Rana; species Rana muscosa. The sequence continues at coordinate 510,191,296 of CM055122.1, forward strand.
ATGAAGGACAGCGCTGGACATCGGGATCGCCGCGGGACACTGGATTTCACCGCTGGAATGTTTTTTTTGTGTTTGTTTTTTTAAATAAAGGACTTTTTCAAGGTGTTTGTGTGTTTTTTTAAACATTTTTTTACGCTTTCTTCGTGAAATGGTAGGGGTACAATGTACCCCTTACCAATTCACATAGGGGGGGGTGGGATCTGGGGGTCCCCTTTGTTAAAGGGGTCTTCCAGATTCCGATAAGCCCCCCGCCCGCAGACCCCCACAACCACCGGGCAAGGGTTGTGGGGATGAGGCCCTTGTCCCCATCAACATGGGGACATCCTCCCCATGTTGAGGGCATGTGGCCTGGTACGGTTCAGGAGGGAGGGGGGCCGCTCTCTCGTCCCCCCCTTTTCCCCTGCGGCCGGCCAGGTTGCGTGCTCGGATAAGGGGTCTGGTATGGATTTTTAGGGGGACTCCACGCCATTTTTAAAAAAAAATTGGGGTGGAGTTCCCCTTAAAATCCATGCCAGATCTGAAGGGCCTGGAATGGATATTTGGGGGAACCCCACGTCAATTTTCTTTTTTCATTTGCGGCAGGGTTCCCCTTAATATCCATTCCAGACCTGAAGGGCCTGGTAATTGAATTCTGGGGAACACCCACGCTTTTTTTTTTATCAATGACTTTTGTATGTATTGCCGGGAGCCGACAATTCATTAATAGCCGCGAGTCAGTTTTAAATGCATTTTTTTCTTTCAAAAATGACATTTTTTGCAGGGACAGTTCTAAGCACGGGAAACATGCGCCACTTTACATGCATATCATACATACCCCCCAGGTACGAAATTTAAAGGAATATTTCACTTTTATTTTTTCATTTTAAGCATTATTAAAATCACTGCTCCCGAAAAAACGGCCGTTTTTAAAACTTCTTTTTGCATTGATACATGTCCCCTGGGGCAGGACCCGGGTCCCCAAACACTTTTTAGGACAATAACTTGCATATTAGCCTTTATAATTAGCACTTTAGATTTCGAACGTTCGAGTCCATTGTATTTAATAGGGTTCTAAAGTTCACACGAACATTTTGTCTGTTCGCAGGTTCTGGTGCGAACCGAACAGGGGGGTGTTCGGCTCATCCCTGATCAGAACCCCTTCCCGATTGGCCGGGAGGAGGATCAGTGTTGCAACAGTGAATATTCATTCGCTGTTGCAACACACCTGGGTGGGCTCCGGACGCATCCTCTTCGACCTGAGCCCACCCTATTTTGAAGCCTATTAGAGCCTATGGATCTAATCAGGTGCTTCAAAAAAATACCCTGGCGACTGTAATTCATGCACCTGCTGCCCTGAAAGGGGGCGTATGCATGAATAGGGGTTGCATGAATAGGCTATGTATGAATCTATCCATTGCATATAGGGGGTGGCCTGGAGAGAGGGGGCCGTGCCCGGCCGCTCCTGCCTCAGATTGCTATTTAAACCTGTCGTACCACTGGCAAATTTTATACTGCTGTGCTATTTTTCTTTAGAAATGTTTTGTCTAAAAATGTTATTTGAACTTCTTCTGCTGCTGGCCAATTGGCCGATTTTTACTTCTGTGTCAATTGCTGGCTCTTATTTCTTGCTGTAAAACACTTGTACTCCTTGCCTCTTATTACATTTTGGCCAATTGTCCTGCTGCAGGGTCAATTTACATACATATACAGTATAAATATACATATATATGTATAAATACACTATCTCACAAAAGTGAGTACACCCCTCACATTTTTGTAAATATTTTATTATATCTTTTCATGTGACAACACTGAAGAAATGACACTTTGCTACAATGTAAAGTAGTGAGTGTACAGATTGTATAACAGTGTAAATTTGCTGCCCCCTCAAAATAACTCAACACACAGCCATTAATATCTAAACCGCTGGCAACAAAAGTGAGTACACCCCTAAGTGAAAATGTCCAAATTGGGCCCAATTAGAAATTTTCCCTCCCCGGCGTCATGTGACTCGTTAGTGTTACAAGGTCTCAGGTGTGAATAGGGAGCAGGTGTGTTAAATTTGGTATTATCGCTCACACACTTTCATACTGGTCATTGGAAGTTCAATATGGCACCTCATGGCAAAGAACTCTCTGCAGATCTGAAAAAAAATAATTGTTGCTCTACATTAAAATGGCCTAGGCTATAGGAAGATTGCCAAGACCCTGAAACTGAGCTGCAGCACGGTGGCCAAGACCATACACAGCGGTTTAACAGGACAGGTACAACTCAAAAGAGGACTCGCCATGGTCGACTAAATAAGTTGAGTGCATGTGCTCAGCGTCATATCCAGAGGTTGTCTTTGGAAAATAGACATATGAGTGTTGCCAGCATTGCATCCCCCCATAGTTAGAACACACACTGAGGAAACACATTTAACCCCTTGATCACCCCTAGTGTTAACCCCTTCCCGGCCAGTGACATTTATACAGTAATCAGTACATTTTTATAGCACTGATCGCTGCATATATGTCAATGGTCCCAAAAAAGTGTCAAAAGTATCCAATCTGTCCGCCACAATGTTGCAGTCCCGATAAAAATCGCAGATTGCTGCCATTACTAGTAAAAAAAAATGCCATAAATTTATCCCCTATTTTGAAGACGCTATAACTTTTGCACAAACCAATCAATATACGCTTATTGCGATTTGTTTTACCAAAAATATGTAGAAGAATATATATCGGCCTAAACTGATAAATTTGTTTTTTGTTTTTCAAATTTGGGATATTGTTTATAGCGCAAAGAGTAAAAACTGCAAAGGTGATCAAATACCACCAAAAGAAAAATCTATTTGTGGGGAAAAAAGGACATAAATTTTGTTTGGGTACAATGTCGCATGACCGTACACTTGTCAGTTAAAGCGACGCAGTGCCGCATCGCAAAAAATGGCTTGGTCAGGAAGGGGGTAAATCCTTTCGGGGCTGAAGTGGTTTACAAAGAAAACCAATTCCCATTTCATACTGTCAGCATGGGCAACACATGGAAGAGAAATGTCACAAAGCTTGAGAAAGAAAATGATCTCTTTACACAAGAAAGGTGAAGATACAAGAAGATCAGCAAAGCATTTACTAATCAGTCAGAATACTGTAGCAAAAGTGATACAAAAATTTAGCAAAGATGGAACTGCAACCATCTTACAGAGATGTCCAGGCCATCCACGTAAGTTAACACCTCGACAAGAGTGTCTTCTATAGAGAGGGGTTGAAGAAAATCACTATGCAAGTTCACTGCAGTTAGCTAAAGAAATAAAAAAGCCAAACTGGGGTGATTGTTTCCTGTGACACAATATGGCGTACACTATAGAGGAATGGCATTGGCATGCATGGATGTCGTCCTCGAAGGAACCCACCTAGAATTTCCAGGGTCCATGCTGAAAAACAAGAAGACTACTGGGACTCTGTACTCTGGAGTGATGAGACCAAGGTAAATGCTTTTAGAACTGAGAGCTTCAAAACTGTATGGCGTCGCAAAGGTGAGGAGTACAAAGAAAAATGCATGGTGCCTACAATGAAACATGGCAGTGGCAGTGTCAGGAATTCAGGAATTCTGAAGAGACAATTTAAGCACCACTCTCCATCCAGCATCCAGATTTTAAAAGAAGTCGTTCTTGAAGAATGGAAAAACATAAATGTTGCAATATGTCCCCAACTTGTTCATTCCTTACCTGTGGCAGCTGGTGCTCCATTGGGGGGGTGAGGGGCGGGAAACAAACCACCTGCCACCCCCCGGTCGATCAGTCCCAACCCCCCCACACCTGTCACTCGCTCGCTCATCTGTCTGCCCACCAGCCCCGCACTTACCCCATCTAGGTCGCGGGCAGCTTCAGATGCTTCCTGCCTCTCCTCCTCCTCGGCAGCTTTGCGTCGGCTTTCCCTGCGTCTCCTCCTCCTCTGCGGCTTCCTCCTCGGTGGCCTATGCAGTCGCGTTTCTTCTTAGCCAATCGGGTCTCAGGACCCGCATCTTGATTGGCCAGGTGGAGAATCAGGAAGACAATAGCGAATAATAATTTGCTATTGTCACACAACTGGGTGGGCTCAGGGCAAAGTGCTCTGCGCCCTGAGCCCACCCTTTTTGAAGCCTCCGGCTCTAATCATGTGCTTGGGAAAAAAAAAAACATTGGAATCCATGTGTCTGGTGTCCTGCATGTAGATTAGGGGGGCGGCGCCCCTGCCCCCCTGTATGGACGGGCCGCATCTGTTCCTTACCTAAAAGACTTAGTGCTGTCCTTACAAATCATGGAGGTCATACATAATACTAGATGTAGTAGTTTTTGTTGTGGGGTGTATTCATTTTTGCATCATCTAATTTTAGTAAAACTGAATATTTTATAATCTAAGCTAAATTATTAAGCTTTCATGTAATGTAGCTAAACAAATGTTCTATAAAACTAAATTTTTGGCAAAATTTTGGAAACTGTTCTTGTGTTCATTGAGATATTGATAAAAATCTTACTTTTCAAAAGAGGTATACTCATTTATGCTGAGCACTGTATATATATATATATATATATATATAGTGACAGCAGGAAGGTAAAGTCACCTGGTTGCATCCAGGGGGGTAGATATATTTCGCCCAGATTCAGGCTTTACGCCGACTTATACAGCTAGGTGGAGAGTTGTATAAGCCCAGCTGAGACTAGTGGGCTCATGGATGACTCATACCTCTAGGGAGAGGGCTGGGCGTCGTGCAGACAGGGAGTTGATGAGACCAGCTGAACCTTGTCAGCTCATTTAGGCCTCTATAAGAAACTCCCAGATTCATTAGATGTTAGCTCATGCCTGGAAGCAGACCTGTGTGGACTGTCTAGGGAGAGTGAACCCCTGTGCGGTGAGAGAAAGCCTGTGTGGCTATATATTTGCTTGGACATTTAAAACCAGGGACTTAGGGACTAGGACAGCACTAGGCTGATCCCAGTTGTTAGTTAGGAAACCTGTATGTTTAGTCAGAGGTCAAGTTGACCAGGATTTATTTTGTTTATGTTTTTTTTTGCCTTGCTGTGTTTTTGTCACTGTAAATAGAAAATAAACCGCACCTTTTTGATTTTGAAAACCACAACCTCCGTCTGCTGGGCCTGTTTTTGGGTGGGGAGCCCATCCCGGGGGTCACACACACCCGCTGCCGAGCTAACCCCCTCACAGTTGGTGGAGAACCAGTGGCAGTTTTTTTTTAAGCCAGCATGGAGGAGATACTGAAACAGCTGGCTCTAGCAAATGCCAATCAACAGCAGACAAATGCAGGTTTGCAAAGGAGCCTTGCAGCCCAGCAGCAAGCTCATCAACAGAGCCTTGCAACTTTACAACAGAGTCTGGAGGCTCAGCAACAAGCCCAACAGCAATCTGAGGCCCGCTTCATAGACCTGTTGCAGAAGCAAGAGCAGAGACTACAACAACAGATGGAAGCAGTAATGCAGCAACGTCCGCAGACCAGTGAGGAAAGCCGTCCCACTAATACCGCGTCCTTTGGGGTGAGTCGTTTATTGACAAAAATGACTGGAGAGGATGATCCAGAGGTATTTTTGACCACATTTGAAAGGACCGCTGAAAGAGAAAAGTGGCCTGAGGAGCAGTGGGCTGGACTAGTGGCTCCTCTGTTAACTGGTGAATCGCAGAAAGCTTACTATGACCTAGAGCCTAACCAAGCAAAAGACTATGTGATGCTAAAAGCTGAAATATTGGCAAGGCTGGGTGTCACCCTGGCTGTCCGGGCTCAGCGTGTGCATAACTGGACTTTCCAGCTTGGAAAACCCCCCAGGTCTCAAATGTATGATCTCATTCACCTGAGCAGAAAGTGGCTACAGCCAGAGACTTTGTCCGCACCAAAGATTGTGGAACGTGTTGTAATGGATCGGTTTTTGAGAGCTCTTCCTACTGCCATCCAAAAGTGGGTAAGCCATGGAGACCCAGAGACGGCCGATGGTCTTGTGGATCGTGTGGAGAAATACTTGGCTACAGAGAACCTGACGGCCTCTTCCAGAGACACTCGGACTTTCCACCCTAAGACCAGACCATCCCCAGGGGCGGATAAGAGGATTCCAAGGGGTGAGGGTGGAGAGAGTGAGAGGGTGGGAGCTCTACCCCAAGTTTGGCGAGAACAGCCTGGGAAATCAGCGGCTCAAGAGGCCGCAAGAAGGATCGTTTGCTACCGCTGCCGGCAAGCGGGACATATTGCAGCAAATTGCCCGGTTGTGGAGGAACCCATGCAGTGTGACTTTCTGACGGGCAGACGTCAGTCGCTGTGTGCGACAGTCGCATGCACTGCCATTCGGGGAACTGAGAAACATTTATGCAAAATGTGTATTAATGGTAGAAATGTTGTGGTATTGCTGGATTCAGGTAGCCTTGTGACCCTGATAAAGGCTGAGTTAGTTAAAACAGAGGTCTCTGGGAATAGCAAGGTAGCCGTTATTTGTGTGCATGGGGACACCCGAGAGTATCCAGTGACTACAGTGTGTTTCGAGACCCCCAGAGGTACCCTCTCTCATCCAGTGGGCTTAGTATCTCAGTTACCGCATGACGCCATTGTGGGAAGGGATTTTCCGAAGTTCTGGGAACTGTGGGATGATCCTGAGCCCCCCACTGGTGCCCCTATGTACCAGGAATGTGATAGCCAGAACTCCCCTGAGAGTGGTGAGGACTCTCCGGAATTTCCCTTGTCAGTATTGGCAGGGGAGACTCAAGAAACTGGAGAGGAGCCCACCTCCTCAGACGAAAACCTACCGTCTGTGGAGTTTTCTGATCTTGAGGTTCACAGGGAAAACTTTGCCACAGAACAGTTGAAAGACCCCGCCCTAATAAAGGCACGGGAAAACGTAGTGAAAATAGATGGCGAGTTAGTGAACCCAGATAATACCGGCACTTACCCATACTTCAGCGTAGAGAAGGACCTACTGTATCGGGTGGCAAAAAGGGCAGAAGAAACCGTTGAGCAGCTTGTGGTGCCCAAACCTTACAGGAAGTTGGTGTTGGAGTTGGCCCATGGGCACATTCTTGGAGGTCATCTGGGGACAGAGAAAACCCGAGAGAGGGTATTACAGAGATTCTATTGGCCTGGGGTGATGAAGGACATAGAAAATTATTGTTCCTCCTGCCCTGTGTGTCAGAGGTCGGCCCCGATGCCACATTTCCGTAGCCCGCTGGTCCCTCTACCCATCATTGAGGTCCCGTTTGAGAGAATCGCAATGGATTTGGTAGGTCCTATAATCAAGTCCGCTAGGGGGCACCAGTACATATTGGTTATAATGGACTATGCCACCCGTTATCCAGAAGCGATCCCTCTCAGAAATACCTCGGCCAAAACCATAGCCAAAGAGCTATCTCTTGTTTTTAGCCGGGTGGGTATTTGTAAAGAACTGCTTACGGACCAAGGTACACCCTTTATGTCCTGGGTTATGAAAGAGCTGTGTAAATTGTTCAAAGTGACGCAATTGCGTACATCTGTGTATCACCCCCAAACCGATGGGCTGGTTGAAAGATTCAACAAAACCCTAAAACAAATGTTGAAGAAAGTGGTGGATAGAGATGGAAGGGATTGGGACTGTCTACTTCCTTATTTGATGTTTGCTATTAGGGAGGTGCCCCAATCCTCTACGGGATTCTCCCCCTTTGAGTTACTGTATGGGAGACACCCAAGAGGGCTGTTGGATATTGCCAAGGAAACTTGGGAAAGTGAGAGTTCTCCCCACAGGAGTGTGATTGAGCATGTCGCCCTGATGCAAGATCGAATTGCACAGGTAATGCCCATCGTGAAGGAACATTTGGCCCAAGCGCAGTTGGCACAGCAGAGAGTGTACAACCGTGGAGCCAAGACCCGTACCTTTTCCCCGGGGGATAGGATATTGGTACTTGTCCCTACGGTTGAAAGTAAATTCCTTGCCAAATGGCAAGGCCCCTACGAGATAATGGAAAAAGTGAGCGAAGTGAATTACAAGGTCAGACAACCAGGAAGGCGAAAGCCCGAACAGATCTATCACGTTAATCTGTTGAAAGCCTGGAGGGATAGAGAGTCCCTAGTCGCAGACACTTGGTCACCAGCTCAAACTGGTTGCGTGATTCCTGAGGTTGGAATCGCAGCCACCTTGTCACAACCCCAACAACAGGAGGTTAAGGAGTTTGTGCTTCGCAACAAGGAGGTATTCTCTGAGCTGCCGGGACAAACATCTGGGGTAGAGCATGACATTATTACCCCGCCCGGTGAAAGGGTGAAGTTAAAACCCTATCGGATCCCAGAGGCCCGACGGGAGGCAATACGGGAGGAAGTACAGAAAATGCTGAACTTAGGGGTGATAGAGGAGTCCCAAAGTGATTGGTCTAGTCCCATTGTGTTGGTGCCTAAACCGGATGGGAGCTGGCGATTTTGTAACGATTTTCGTCAGTTGAACAAAGTTACAAAATTTGACACCTACCCCATGCCACGTATAGATGAGTTGATCGACCGGCTGGGAACAGCCCGATACATGACGACTCTTGACCTCACAAAAGGGTATTGGCAAATCCCCCTGGCCAAGTCGGCCAAAGAGAAAACCGCATTTGTAACCCCAGACGGGGCGTTCCAATATAAAAGAATGCCGTTCGGGTTACAGAATGCGCCGGCCACATTCCAGCGGAAAATGGACCAGATGCTGAGGCCCCATCGGAAGTATGCTGCGGCTTACCTGGATGACATAATTGTCCATAGCACAGATTGGGCCTCACATCTGCCAAAAGTGCAAGCAGTCCTGGACTCTGTTCGGGAAGCAGGGTTTACGGCTAACCCCAAGAAGTGTACCATTGGGCAGGAGGAGGCCAAATATCTTGGGTACACCATTGGGAGGGGAGTAATAAAACCCCAACTCAACAAAGTCGAGGCCATCCAGAGTTGGCCACGTCCCAACAGCAAGAAGCAGGTACGAGCCTTTCTGGGAATCGCTGGGTATTATCGGCGATTCATTCCCCACTTTGCTTCTAAGGCTGTGCCCCTAACCAACCTGACGAAGGGGAAAGGGTCGGTCATGATTAAATGGACCCCCGAGGCTGAGGCAGCATTCCAATTCTTGAAACAAGCCTTATGTAGCCAGCCAGTGTTGTACTCACCCGACTTCTCTAGAGACTTTGTCGTACAAAGTGATGCGTCAGATGTGGGGTTAGGAGCAGTATTGTCCCAGGTCTGGAACGGGGAAGAGCACCCAGTCATTTACCTCAGCAGGAAGTTGAAGTCCCATGAGGTAAATTACGCCACCGTTGAAAAGGAGTGTTTAGCGGTGAAGTGGGCTCTAGATTCCCTTCGGTACTACCTGCTAGGTAGGCACTTTGACATGGTTACGGATCACGCTCCGTTAAAGTGGATGGCTCAAAACAAGGAAACAAATAGAAGAGTGAATAGGTGGTTCCTGGCCCTCCAGGAATTCAACTTCACAGTAAAGCATCGCCCTGGCGTTCAAATGGGGAATGTGGATGCTTTGTCTCGAGTACATGAATGCCTGATTGCTGGTGTTCCAACCCCGAGGTTAAAACAAGAGGGGGGGGTATGTGACAGCAGGAAGGTAAAGTCACCTGGTTGCATCCAGGGGGGTAGATATATTTCGCCCAGATTCAGGCTTTACGCCGACTTATACAGCTAGGTGGAGAGTTGTATAAGCCCAGCTGAGACTAGTGGGCTCATGGATGACTCATACCTCTAGGGAGAGGGCTGGGCGTCGTGCAGACAGGGAGTTGATGAGACCAGCTGAACCTTGTCAGCTCATTTAGGCCTCTATAAGAAACTCCCAGATTCATTAGATGTTAGCTCATGCCTGGAAGCAGACCTGTGTGGACTGTCTAGGGAGAGTGAACCCCTGTGCGGTGAGAGAAAGCCTGTGTGGCTATATATTTGCTTGGACATTTAAAACCAGGGACTTAGGGACTAGGACAGCACTAGGCTGATCCCAGTTGTTAGTTAGGAAACCTGTATGTTTAGTCAGAGGTCAAGTTGACCAGGATTTATTTTGTTTATGTTTTTTTTTGCCTTGCTGTGTTTTTGTCACTGTAAATAGAAAATAAACCGCACCTTTTTGATTTTGAAAACCACAACCTCCGTCTGCTGGGCCTGTTTTTGGGTGGGGAGCCCATCCCGGGGGTCACACACACCCGCTGCCGAGCTAACCCCCTCACAATATATATATATATATATATGTATATATATATGTATATATGTATATATATGTAGCGCTAGCCTCACTCTCCCTCTCGGTTTTCTCGTTTGAGTGGCTTGTGTCTAGGGGTACCTGGGAGACGAGAGTGCAGGAACACTACGCCAAGCTCTCCCCTCGTATGCGTATGAGGGTTGAGCAAAGTCACTTGAATTACCTCCGGGTCTGTTCACTGCATACGAAGCCTCCAGTTGTTCCATGGAGATGTGTCTGCCAATAACATAGAGCCCCACACCAATCAAAAGTCCAACACTCCTTTATTTCTCTGCCTTCAGGGTGAACACGATTAGTTGAACTTTTAGTAACAGACAAACAGGGGTGTGGATACGAGTAGGCCCAGGCACAAATTAACTCTCCTATTCCTTTGCTAGCGAATAGGCCTGGCGCACGGTCTCTGCCTCCGACCGTGAGTTTTGGTCGCTACCACCGACCGGATGAACCGTTGAGGCCCCTGCCACAGGCCTGATAGCAGGTCCCTGCCACTGACCTGAGTTGAATAGTTGGACCGCTGCCACCGGTCATAGAACATGAACCACCTTCCTCTATGAACTTGGCCCCTGTTCGGGAAAGATATCCCTCCGGGCGGTCTCCAGAGGTTCACCTGGCACTGGCAATATGCTGCACCAGATCTTTGGATGAATCACTCCTCCGGTCCCTTACGCCTCTGGATTCGGGTGCCCAACTCCCGGGGCACCCTAGGACAATCCCTCCCTCGCGGGACCCAGCAGAAGGTACTGGGCCCCAGACCTCCGGCTGAGAACCTCACCCCAGACTGAAGGTGTCTGGGATGGAACACGAACTCCAAGTGTCCAGGCCTAGGCCGCCTGGACACCGACCGCGGACAGCAGCCCTCAGGCTGAAGGTGCCTGGGACTCGAACCTCGTGGCGAAGATGTCTGCCCCCTTTATATCCTCCCCCAGCAAGCACAGCGGGTTCCCTGCCCCGCCGTACAACTGCTGCGAAAGGTCACTAAGGGTACGGCACTGCAGTGATGGTTCAACCCCGGCCCAAAGTGACAGCGCCACCTGCTGGGCCGCAGGGAACTAGACATCACTGATGTCTTCACCAGATTTAAAAGTATATACCCGCTACATATATATATATATATATATATATATATATATATACACAGTGCTCGGCATAAATGAGTCCCTTAATATTCCCTTAATATTCCAACCAGACCCTTAACCATGCATGCAGCCTGAGAGGGTCCCTTTCCATGCCAGACCAGGCTACATGCCTTTTAACATTATGGGGGATACCTTGTAAGAGGGAGTGACAAAGCCTCCTGTCTGTAAGGCCAATTTATCCCAGTGGTGAGAGACAAGGGCCTCATCCTTTGCACATCAGAGGTGGGGGGTATATGAGATGGACTCATTGGTGAATCTGGAAGCGTCCTTTGCAATAAGAGGGCACATAGAAATGTGTCCATTAACAGGGAAATTAGTATAGGGGTACTTTATTGTTAAATAAATACACAGACCTTAAAAATGGTCTTTAAATAAAAAAAAAAAAAACAACAAACAAACAGAAACACATTTTTTCTCGTCGTTTTTCACGTCGTTCTTTTTAACGTTGTGAAAAACGGTCGTGTGTATGCTTTTGCGAGGGGAAAAAAAACACGCATGCTCAGAATCAAGTATGAGACGGGAGCGCTCGTTCTGGTAAAACTAACGTTCGTAATGGAGATAGCACATTCATCACGTTGTAACGGACTGAAAAGCACGAAGACTGAAAAGCGCAAATTGTCTCTCACCAAACTTTATTAACACGAGGATCAGCAAAAGCGTCCCAAAGGGTGGCGCCATTTGAATGGAACTTCCCCTTTATAGTGCCGTTGTATGTGTTGTAGTCACCGCGCTTTGCTTGAGCGTTTTTTTTTTTCATGAACGTGTGTATGCAAGGCAGGCTTGAGACGAATCACAAAAAATCACGTCGAGAGAAACTTTGTTTTTTTCCATGACATGAATAACGGTCGTGTGTATGCGGCATTAATCTAAAGCCTCGTACACACGGTCGGACTTCCATCGGACTTTTCCGTGGTTTTTTGTCCGAACGGAGTTGGTTGGGAACACCCATAGCATACACACGCTCGGACTTTTCTGCAAACTTTCTTAAAACTTCTTACAACATCACGTGTTTTTTCTGCTCTTTTCTGATCTTTACTGCCACCCTTTGGTCAACTTCTGCTATTGTTGGTTGATTTTAACATTAGCTGTTTTGTCCATCGGACTAAAGTCCGATGGTTATCTGTACACACGGTCGGACTTTGCTCCATCGGACTTTTGTTGGGCAAAAGTTTGTCCGTTTGCAGACCCAACTTTTGTCCGATGAAATCCAAAACCAAACGAAAAAAGTTTGTCCGATGGAGCGTACACACGGTCGGATTGTTGGTCAAACTTGCTCAAAACGAAGTTTGTTGGGCAAAAGTCCGACCGTGTGTACGGGGCTTTAGTCAATCATGTGTCCATTTGTCCAACAATGTAATTCTCGTCCTTCACAATGACCCGTCGTCAGATAATGTTTATACAGTATACTGCACTACTGTCGCTAAATAAAAGATTCACTGAATCTGACAATGTAAATAGATAGCAGGGAATCCCAAGTCATGTCATTGCTGCAGTATGTAAGCCAAACTAATTGCAAAATAAAAAATAAATGCCACAACCAAATATAAACATGTAAGCCCTGTACACACGATCGGATAACCTATGGATTTTCGTCCGATGGATTTGACCATCGGAAATCCGATGAAACTGTTTTTCATCAGTCTTGGCCACACACCATCAGTTAAAAAACCGACGGCAAGAAAACGACGGCACGTTCAAAACGTACGACGCGCTATAAAAGGGCCGAACAAATCTAATGGCGCCACCCCTTGGGCTGCTTTTGCTGATTTCGTGTTACCGCGTGTTAGTAAAAGTTTGGTGAGAGCCGATTCGCGCTTTTCAGTCTCCGTGCTTTGCAGATCGTTTTCTGGTGTTCAGTTTGTGCTTGTGGGTTTGTATTTGTGATTCAGTGCGTGCAGTCAGGTCGTTACTGCCTTGCAGTGCCTTCTTGGCCATTCGTTTACTGTTTTTCAGGTCGTTCTTCTCAGGCGTGGCTGTTCCACGGTGCGTTCTGTTTGAGTGCGTTCTGACCAGCCGACCGGTTTAAAACCATGTTTGAAGTGCGTTCTCGTTCTCGAGCTCGTGCTGGCTTTGGACTTGGTGTTGCAGTTAACACTGTAACCCGAGTTCAGTCTGTGAACAGGGTGAGGAGGAGTTCATGGACTAAGAATTGGTTGCTCCAGCGGGACCAATTCTCTCATATGCCTCTGCTGCGGGAAATCCATGAGAATAATCCTGATGATTTCAGGAATTATCTCAGGATGACGGACCCCGTATTTCACCGTCTGTTGGATTTGCTGTCCCCCTATATCACGAGGCAGGACACTGTGATGCGCCAGGCCATCACTGCCGAGCAGAGGCTTATTGCCACGTTGAGATACCTGGCGACTGGGAGAAGCTTGCAGGACCTCAAGTTCTCAACAGGCATCTCCCCCCAGGCTCTCGGGATCATTATCCCTGAGACGTGTTCAGCCATCATTCAGGTCCTGCAGAAGGACTATATGAAGGTAATTTTGCTCCTTTAACCTCACATTATATGTTTTGATTGTTTTAGAATCTTCTTATTTTTTCCCTCCTAACCCAAATTTGCCTGTTTGTAATATCCTGGTAATGTCCCCATTTTCCCCATGCATTTTTTTACCTGTAAAGGCCTTTTTGGGCCCTACATGCCTATTTCCCTTCACTAACCTCTCCAGCATGCTATCGTGGGCGCAAACCCAGCTAGCCTTCTATTTTCCTTTTCTTTTTTTTGAGGTCATTGCCTGCGTAGTTTGACAACCCTCCCTCCCCCCCCCTAAAGATGTAAATAATTTTTTAGTTCTCAATCAAGCTCAGCAGAGTGGTAGATCCTTTTTTTGGATCCCCCACAATCACCTTAGGCCCCCCCCCTTAGATTATTTTAGAATGTCCACTCAGCGGGGGTGAGGCATCTGCTAAGTGGGCCTTTGTTTATTGGTAGGAAATACTCCCCTAAATAATAATGTTAGAATGATGTTGGTCAACAATGTTTTTGTGTGTAATCTGCTTGCACTGTAAACATAAACCATACTAATGTCTTCTTTTTGTTTGACTCCACAGTTCCCTAGCACACCACAGGAATGGCTGACTGTGGCCTCCCAATTTGCCCAGCGGTTGGATTTCCCCAACTGCGGAGGGGCAATTGATGGGAAGCACGTCCACATAGTGCCGCCACCCCGTTTGGGGTCATACTATTTTAACTATAAAGGTTTTAATAGCATAGTGTTAATGGCGGTGGTGTCGGCACGGTACGAGTTCCTGTATGTGGACGTGGGGAAGAACGGCGGATGTCCGATGGCGGAGTATTCGCAGAGACGGAGTTCGCTCACCGTCTGCAGGCTGGGGGTCTTGCACTGCCTCCAGATGCAGAGAACGTGGAAGGGCTACCGTTTGTTTTCATTGCGGATGAAGCTTTTGGACTAGGACCACACCTCATGCGGCCGTTTCCCCAACGCACCCTCACCCCGCTGAGGAGGGTTTTTAATTACCGGCTGACCAGAGCCCGGGGAGTTGTGGAGAATGCCTTCGGGATAATGGCCAGCCTGTTCCGCCTGTTCCAGGCTATAAATTTGGCGGATTATAAACTCAACAACATTGTGTACTGCTGCTGCTTGTTGCACAATTTTTTACGGAAATTCTCCACAAACTATGTGTCATCAGTTGGGCCTGAGGCCAGTCCCTCTGAACTGATAAATCTGACCGGCCTCAGCACTGCCCGTACTGGCTTGGCCCCCCAAAGTGCCCGTGAAGTACGTCAAATACGTAGAGTACTTCACGGGTAGGGGGGCCATCGCAATGCCAGACCACATCTGACCTTTGATTTTACCTTTTTTAAATAAACAAAAATATTTGATTTACTACAAACTTGTGTTGTCATTCTTTTATTTGTGGTTTATGTGTCTCCCAGGTTCTAGTAGTGCCAAGTGTATTTCTCCTTAGTAAATAGCCTCCAATCTCAGAGGTAAAAACACTAATTTTGCATCCTCAGAACTGCTATTGAGCATAGAAAGAACAAGGCACACCTTTTTTCGACTTCCCAAATGTTTTTATTGATTGCAACACAGTTTTGGTTTTTTTTCGAAATATTTTTTTTGGGGTTTTTGTGCGCCTTTTTTAGCAGAAACATGCATGGGTCAAAAGCCACATTTTTTTTTCTGAAAAAGTAATAAAATAACACAGTGAAAAATACAAACAGGAGATGGGGTGATGTTACCCCTGATCCATCCCAAATGTGAAGAACCACACTTTCTTTTTGGGGCTCAAATGGGTATCTTCAACATGATCCCATGGCTAGGGTAAACATGTGCTATCTGCCATCATGGGGGATCAATGGACGTGCTTTGGGGGTGAAAACCCTTCCTCTCCCCTACTTGATGAGGGAGGAAGAGGTTGCACCCCCAAAACAGGGACATAAATATCCTGTGACGGCAGATAGCACATGTTGAGTCTTCAGTGTGTGCATCCTCACATTTGGGCTGGTGGAAATCTCATAGAAAAATTCCGACACATAACAAAACACACAAAAAGGGGGGGTCACACTATTCTCCCCAAAATATCTATCATGTTTTTATATTTTTGCTCAATCACAATCATTCTCTTTCTCATAATGTCCATTTCGCTACTGCATTCCATGATTTCCTGAATGATTATTTTGGCGCTGGCACTCGAGAATGGAGGATTTGGACTTCCTGACACACCCCCACGTTCAGTCCCTAAAAAGAAACAAATATTTTAAAACTATGCAGGCCTACATCTGTATTTCCCTTGAAGTTGTGGTGACAGACACTGACCTGTTGTGCTGATAAGCTCCACCTCTCCTTCCTCCACCTCCCCTTCCTCCACCTCCACTTTCTCCCCCTCCGCTTCCTGAACCTGCTGAACTTGGTCTGCTTTGGGATCTTCGGGGAGTTTCTGTGGTGTTGGGTTCCTCGTCTCATGAGCATGGTGTCCTCCCACTCTCCTCTCCCCTATGGGAATAGAAAAAAAAATGTATCCTTTAGCACACAAACTTTTTAGGCTTGAAAATGGATTCTCAATGTTTTAAAGTGGGGTCCAATTGATATTTGGCCCTGAGTTTCAAGATGAACATATGAGATCTTGCAAACTCAACAAAGCAACATGTTATTTTGGAGGACACTCACAAATACACTTGGATAACCACCAAGGTATCCACTGGACCACCTGTGTGTGACACCGTTAAGAAATTTGGTCATGTGGCCCAGAGTATAGTATCTTGATGAAGAACAAAAAAGAGTACACAACTGCTGGATAGTGATGAGCCGAACACCCCCGGGTTCGGTTCGCACCAGAACCCGCGAACGGACCGAAAGTTCGCACGAACATTAGAACCCTATTAAATACAATGGATGCGAACGTTCGGATTCTAAAGTGCTAATTATAACGACTATTATCCATGTTATTGTCCTAAACAGAGTTTGGGAACCCGGGTTCTGCACCAGGGGAGATGTATCAATGCAAAAAGAAGTTTTAAAAACGGACATTTTCCGGGAGCAGTCATTTTAATGATGCATAAAGTGAAAAAAAAAGTCAAATATTCCTTTAAATATTGTACCTGGGGGGTGTCTAAAGTATGCCTGTGAAGTGCCATGTGTTTCCCGTGTTTAGAACTGTCCCTGCACAAAATAACATTTCTAAAGGAAAAAAAAGCCATTTAAAACTGCTTGCGGCTTTAATGTAATGTCTGGTTCCGGTAATATGGATGAAAATCTTTAAGAAAAATGGCATAGCTACCCCATCAACCCCCCCCCCTACCCCAGCCCATTACCAGCCCCTTTGGGTCTTGTATGGATATTAAGGGGAACCCCGCACACAAAATAAAAAAGGCCAGAGAAGAGGACGCTTTGGCAGCTGCTTTGCCAGTACCCTGAGCCTGGGTGAGAGAGGATGAGGAGGATGAGGTGGGCTTGGTCATCCACTCTACCAAGTCTTCGGCATGATGTGGCTCAACATGTCCAGCTGCCGAAAAGAAGGACAAGCGTGTCCCATGGCCACGTGCTGATGACAATGCACCGCGTCCACGACCAGCACTGTTGCCCCCAGACACAGAGCCTGCTTGCCCTCTTTTTTTGCCTCCTGACTGTCTGCCTCTCCTTGTTTGCCTTCCAGACATTTTAATGGATGGCCTGCAGGGAGATGGGAAAAACAGCAATAAGGGCTACCTTCAGGTGTATACTGTGCAGGAGGCTTAGCAACAAAGACACTGACACTGTCCCCTGCCTATCCTTCTCTGTCCCTAAACACAAGGATGTGCAATATGCTTCAGCAAGATTGGTTTAGCACAGAATAGCACACTGATAGTTTCCCTCACTGTCCTTCTCTGTCCCTACAAACAAGATTTAGCACAGAATAGCACACTGATAGTTTCCCCGAGTGTCCTTCTCTGTCCCTAAACTCAAGGATTTCAAATATGGTTCAGCAAGATTGGTTTAGCACAGAATAGCGCACTGATAGTTTCCCTCACTGTCCTTCTCTGTCCCTACAAACAAGATTTAGCACAGAATAGCACACTGATAGTTTCCCCGAGTGTCCTTCTCTGTCCCTAAACTCAAGTATTTCAAATATGGTTCAGCAAGATTGGTTTAGCACAGAATAGCACACTGATAGTTTCCCTCACTGTCCTTCTCTGTCCCTACAAACAAGATTTAGCACAGAATAGCACACTGATAGTTTCCCCGAGTGTCCTTCTCTGTCCCTAAACTCAAGGATTTCAAATATGGTTCAGCAAGATTGGTTTAGAACAGAATAGCACACTGACAGTTTCCCCGAGTGTCCTTCTCTGTCCCTAAACTCAAGGATTTCAAATATGGTTCAGCAAGATTGGTTTAGAACAGAATAGCACACTGACAGTTTCCCCGAGTGTCCTTCTCTGTCCCTAAATTCAAGGATTTCAAATATGGTTCAGCAAGATTGGTTTAGGACAGAATAGCACACTGACACTTTCCCTCACTGTCCTTCTCTGTTCCTACAAACAAGATTTAGCACAGAATAGCACACTGATAGTTTCCCCGAGTGTCCTTCTCTGTCCCTAAACTCAAGGATTTCAAATATGGTTCAGCAAGATTGGTTTAGCACAGAATAGCACACTGATAGTTTCCCTCACTGTCCTTCTCTGTCCCTACAAACAAGATTTAGCACAGAATAGCACACTGATAGTTTCCACGAGTGTCCTTCTCTGTCCCTAAACTCAAGGATTTCAAATACGGTTCAGCAAGATTGGTTTAGAACAGAATAGCACACTGATAGTTTCCCTCACTGTCCTTCTCTGTCCCTACAAACAAGATTTAGCACAGAATAGCACACTGATAGTTTCCACGAGTGTCCTTCTCTGTCCCTAAACTCAAGGATTTCAAATACGGTTCAGCAAGATTGGTTTAGAACAGAATAGCACACTGATAGTTTCCCTCACTCTCCTTCTCTGTCCCTACAAACAAGATTTAGCACAGAATAGCACACTGATAGTTTCCACGAATGTCCTTCTCTGTCCCTAAACTCAAGGATTTCAAATACGGTTCAGCAAGATTGGTTTAGAACAGAATAGCACACTGATAGTTTCCCTCACTGTCCTTCTCTGTCCCTACAAACACGATTTAGCACAGAATAGCACACTGATAGTTTCCATGAGTGTCCTTCTCTGTCCCTAAACTCAAGGATTTCAAATACGGTTCAGCAAGATTGGTTTAGAACAGAATAGCACACTGACAGTTTCCCTCACTGTCCTTCTCTGTCCCTACAAACAAGGATTAGCACAGAATAGCACACTGACACTTTCCCTCACTGTCCTTCTCTGTCCCTACAAACAAGGTTTAGCACAGAATGACACACTGACACTCTCCCTACCTATCCTTCTCTGTCCCTAAACACAAGGAATCCAGGATTAGTAAAGGAAAAAAATGACACTGTCCCTGCCTATGCTTCTCTTTCCCTGCTCCGGAACACACTACACAAGGCCGCCGCGCTGGCGGCCTTTTATAGTGTGGGGCGTGTACTAAACCCCCTCAGCAATAATTGGCCACAGGCATCCTGCCTGTGGCCAATCATTGCTCTCCTCGCTGCCGGCGCTGTGATTGGCCAAGCATGCGGGGTCACAGTGCATGCTTGGCCAATCACAGCGCCTGGATGACACTGCGATGGCGTAGTGCATTGTGGGCCGTTCGCGTCACTCGAATTTGGCGCGAACGGCCCAAATCGTTCGATCTTCGTCGAACGATCGAACACGAAGCTCATCCCTACTGCTGGAGTGTCATCTCCTTTACCCA
The DNA here is from genome assembly GCA_029206835.1 of Rana muscosa. NCBI lineage: Eukaryota > Metazoa > Chordata > Amphibia > Anura > Ranidae > Rana > Rana muscosa. Next base: position 510,210,882 of record CM055122.1, read on the forward strand.
GAATACAGTTTATCCTTTCATTCACATTCTACATTTCCTTACAACACATCATCTAGCCAACAATGTGTAGATAAACATTGTTGAAGTAAAATGAGGCATGCCCACATGTAGTTTACGTGGATATGTGCCAAACATGTTTGGGGGAAGAGCAGCAATTATTTTTTCAACACATTTAGCAAATAAGTGGACTCTCCACTTAACATAAAAGTTGAGATTTTAAAATGTGAAACCAGTCAAGCCAAGCACATGGTGCAAAACATGGAAGAATACATATTACAATGTGAAAGAACACAGTAAAATAAACTCACTTTATTCAATGCTTTTTATAAGCTTCCTATACTGCTCCGGCTCCCTGAGCTTCAGGTCTGACCACCTTTTACGGAGTTGTTCCTTGGATCTCCTGACCCCATATTTTTTATAGAGAGTCTTTGCCACTTTGTCCATAATTTGTGACTTCCGGAGATTAGGGGTGTCGTATGGGCCATGCTTGCCGTCATAATCCTTCCTCCGCAGAATGTCCACCATCTCCGCCATCTCAGAAAAAGACATATTAGTCGCCTTGTATCTTTTTTTACTGGATCGGGACGTTTCCGCCTCCGGGCTTTCCTCGTCGGTAATTTCTAATAAAGAAGCCACCTGTGTCTGCGACATGTCGCCATCTCACACTGTGCGCCGATCATTAAGGGGCGGGGAAATGCTGAAAAAGTCCGTCATGGGCGGGCGTCGAGGGCGGAGTTACACGCATGCGCAGGGTATAAAAAGGGGAAAGAAGTTATTAGGGATGCGCGGAGTAAGGACGACCGTATGTGAACCAACGAAGTGAACTAAGGCAAGAAGGGAACTCGTGCCTGCAGTGGCCTATAATGGTTCATGATTGTAAAGGGCAATATTGTGATAAGTTGAGGAGAATCAATTCTGATCCTTTTCTTTTTTTTACATTTTTTTTTACTTGATGATCCAAAAAGATGCATAAACTACGAGAGCCGGAGGTGATGCTGATTTTTATTGAAAAATATAAGGAACAGCGCAACCTGTGGGAACTGAAACACCCTGCGTACCATAAAAGTGATGTACGTCGGGCAACTATTACCAAATTAGCAGAGGATATGAGGCCATGGATCCCAGATGCAGACTACACTATGATCAATAATAAAATCAACAACCTGCGTAATTTGTATAAAAAAAAATACAAGGAAGTGCGCCAGTCAAAGAGATCAGGAGCAGCAGCCGACGATGTAGTAAAGCCCAAGCTGTGGTACTACAGACATCTTCAATTTCTGGATGACCAGATCGAGGCCAGGGAATCTATTTCCAGCCTTCCCTCAACCCTTCCTTCCACCCTTCCCTCCAGCGTTCCTTCCACCCTTCCCTCCACCCCTGCAGAGGCGGAGGAGGAGCCTCCCGAGCTAGAAGAGCCAGATCTTCGCATCTTCAGCCAGGTATAGTATTTTTGATCATAATTATTGTCCACTAAGTAATATTTAGTGGAACTGTTTGGATTAGCCATAAATGATATCATCCCCCCCCCCCCCAAAAAAAAAAAAAAACAGTAATGAGATCAAAATTGTGTGTGATAGATTCCCCAAATAATCCAATTTTTCATTTTATTTTAAAAACAGGATGAGGCAAGCCAGGAGGAAGAGGGTCAGGAGTGTGGCAGGCAGGAGGAGGCAGGGCCAAGTGGGACTCAGCAGGTCCCCAGGCCTAGTGGCAGCACCGTCTCCCAAGTGGCTCCCCTCCACATCAGACCGCCAAAACAACGGCGGATGACACAAGTGGAGGAGGAGTCACTAAAGATGATTCAGGAGGCTGCTGCCATTATGAGGGCCCCCCTCAACCCTACAGAGGGCTTTAGCACCTATCTTGCGGATAAATTGCTCAGAATGGAGGCGGGACAACGGGCCCTTTGTGAGCACCTCATATATATGGCCGTACACATGGGGGCGAGGGGGCTGCTGACTGAGGCCACCCATCGCAGCAGGCCAATCCCTCTCCTCCTTCTCCTCCTCCTCCTGCCACATCACCACCCACAGTGGCCCAGCCTGCAAGGGTGCGTGGACGGGGCCGTGGAGAGAACGCTGCAGAGAGGCGTGGAAGGAAGGCTACAGGGAAGAGCAGGAAGTGATTCCCTGGCCTCGAGCTGCTCATCCAGAAATTGAAGGTTGATGGAGTACCACAGCTTGGGATGATGTATCATGGCTGCTGCTCCTGATTTCATGCTGTTGTTGATTTTATTATTGATCATAGTCAGGTCTGCATTTGGGATCTAATGACTTCATATTCTCTGCTAATTTCTGAATAGTTGCCCTTCGGTTTTTGTTTGTTTTTTTTCCGAAATAAAGGGACATTTGATTTCAGCCAACATACATGCCTGATGTGTTTTTTTTTGAAGTAGCAATAAGATTTCAAAAATACAATGTGTAACTAATAACAACGGACACCAACCTCCATGAGTAAAAAATAAAAAAAATATGTTGTTCGGAGAAATTGACACACCAAAAAATGCACCACAAATTTTAAGACAAAAAACAAAAAAAAGGTGTAATTTGTGAGGTCGGCCTTGAAGAATTAAACTAATTATTCCTAAGATCACAAGAAAGACATACGTTTCTCCGAACTCATGAGAAAGATCTGCTGCCGAAATGACATTTTAAAGACCGTTCTAAAGCAAAAAAACATGCGCTGCATTAAACGAACCAATAACTTGCAGAATGACGAATGTGCTCTCTCCATTAGGAACGCTAGTTTTACCAGAACGAGCGCTCCCGTCTCCTAATTCAGTCTGAGCATGCGTGGGTATTTTAACCGATGGACTTGTCCATAGACGATCGGAAATTCCCATCGGTTTTTTATCCATCGGAAAAATTTAAAACAAGATCTATTTTTTCCAACCGATGGAAAAAAGACCGATGGGTACCATACACGATCGGTTGGTCTGATGAAAACCATCCATCGGACGGTTTTCATCAGTCAAACCGATCGTGTGTACGGGGCTGTAGAGTCACTGATACTCTCCATGAAAATCACACTGTTCTGTAACAGCACACGTTTTAAATATTTGTGTGTTTCTAATGTTGCCCTCAAAACTGCACGAATAGTTCCTCTCCTCTCCCCTCTGTATGTTTTTTTTGTTTTTCTTTTGCATTGGTACATGTCCTAGCTGAGTTCCCCATGGCTTTTTTTCGACAACAATTAGCCCTATTAGTTTTAAAAATGGCTAGATCAAAAAAAAAAAAAAATCACCTCCAATAGACTTCAGTGGGGTTTGATTTTAAGTTAGAGTATCACAATATTTAAGCAGGATCCTGCAAAACCCACCTTTAGATCTAACCTGGGCAGATTCGCTCAACACTAAAAGTAGCCAGATCAAAACAAATGGTTTTCATGTAAAGCTAGTTACACAATTCAAAAACATTTAGGTGGAAAAAACAGGGGCCTCTACAGGCATGAAATGGTCATTATTCCATTTCATAATTTAATCGCTCTATTTTCAAGGGTTGAGATCAATATTTACATTCATTTCTCTGACATGTTTATATTCCAGCATCATTTTCTAGCATACATGTAGCGGGCATGCACTTTCCCTGTGTATTTAAAACTGGCAGAGACACCAGTAATGTGCAGTTCCCTGCAGCTCAGCGGGTGGCGCTGTCGCCTTGGGCTGGGGTTAAACCATTGCTGTGTGCCGTACCCCTTTTTGTCCTCCCTCGGCAGTGGTATGGTGGGGCTGGGTACCCGCCGTGCTTGCTGGCAGAGGGTATAAAGGGGGCGGCCATCTTTGTCACGAGGTCGAGTCCCAGGCACCTTCAGCCTGAGGGCGGTGGTTCGTGTCGGTCCTCTAGGCGGCCTAGGCCTGGAGGACGTTCGGAGGTCGTGTTCCATCCCGGGTACCTTTGGCCTGGGGTGAGGTACTCGGATGGAGGTCTGGAGCTCAGTGCCCACCACTGAGTTCCGCGAGGGAAGGAGATCCTAGGGGACCCCGGGAGTGGGTACCCGAATCCAAAGGCGTAATGGACCTGGAGGGGGTACTTGCTTGAAGACCTGGTGCAGCATATCGCCAGTGACGGGTGAGCCTCCACTGGAGACCGCCTGGAAGGATATTTCCCCTCGATTGGAGACCGCAACCCACTTTCAGGAAGGAAAGTGGAGAGTTCATTGTGTCTGGGCCTACTCGTATCCACACCCCTCTGTCTGTTCTACTCATTGAGGGAGTCCAACTGTCTGTGCATTACTCTGTTATCGGAAGAATAAAGGAGTGTTGGACTTTATTGGTGTGGGGCTCATTTTCTGGCAGACATTGTTCAAGAAACCACCAGGAGGAGGCTCCAGATGCAGAACACCGACCCGAAGGTAAAAGAGGATTGTCTCTCACTGCACATACATCTGCAGGGGGACTTGGCCTGGTGACCCCGCACTCTCTCCTTCAGAGTACCCCTAGACAAAAGCCAGAGCCAGAAGAACTGATACATAGAGGGAGAGAGTGGGGGCCGCTACATACATAAATCAGTGGCATTTCTAAATTGGAAATTTGAAAAAAGCTGTCTGGAATAGCATAGTACTAGCATTTTTTTGTCAAATGACAAGGATATTTGTTTTCAATTGCTCCAGTTTCCTTCTCTGGATTATGTAAAAACATCATTCCTTTTTTTCCCGTTATTTCCAAGCTTACATTTATTAGGTAAAACATGCAGTTTTAGCTCAGTTGAAGGTTAAATTGCATGAAAAAAATGCCCAACCCCTCACATACAACACCAACGTTTGAAACCTAATTAGGCAAAATTAGACTCACACTCAGAGCTTGGCAGACATTGACTTTAACATGGCTTGGCAGAACCAATGCCTTTAAAATTTTCATCCTCCCACAACTATATTGCAAATAGACTCTTCTCATATACATTCCTCCAGCCTTCTTCACACACACACGTTCTCTAATAAGGTCCCTCTTCATCTGGAACAATAAACAACCCAGAATAGGTAATTCTCTTCTCACATTGCCAAGCAATACAATGGTATCAGCTTACTGGATGTAGAAAAATACTATAAGACCCTCCATCTGTCACGTATTGTGTCTTGGTAGCTAATCACTGGATACAAGTGAATCAGGACAGCGCTCCAACACCTCTATCTATTCTGGTGTGGCTTCCATCAATTAACTGGCAGGACCTCAAATCCCACCCAACCATTGGAGTGTTTCTGCACACTGAACATTCCCATCACCAAGGATTGATCCCCACCCCCCTTATCTCAGGTTAAGGTCACTTTGATTTTCCTTTGAGCCTGGAAAGCAATCACCCTAGACACCTTATGGAGGTAGGTACATTTAGAGTTATGCATTTAATGACACAAACATACTGGCTTGACCACTTGACCACTTGACCATACAAAACATGTTCTCACTTGCCCCCCCCCCCCCTTCCTCCAGGCCCACTGGTAGCTTTTTCGGTCCAGCACTTTCTGAAGTCACTCCCAAATAGAGATGAGCTTCATGTTCGAGTCGAACCCATGTTCGAGTCGAACATCGTCTGTTCGGCTGTTCGCCGAATTGCGAACATTATGGGCCGTTCGCGCCAAATTCGAGTGGCGCATCACGGCCCATAATTCACTGCGGCATCGCAGTGCATTGCTGGCTGATGATTGGCCAAGCATGCAGTATGACCCGCATGCTTGGCGTGGAGAAGGTGGCTGTCTGACCGATGCATTCAGACAATTTTTTAGTACGCAGCCCCAAGGTATGAACGGTTCCAGCAACCATCGCCAGCGTCTGGTTTACATGGTGCAGGAATACCTAGGGGCAAGATCAGACTTGGACACCTTTCCCACCGAAAATCCTCTGGGTTACTGGGTCTTGAGGATGGATCACTGGCCAGAGCTTGCACAGTATGCAATTGAGGTACTGGCCTGTCCTGCATCCAGCGTTCTTTCGGGAACGCACATTCATAAAAATGAATCCGTCTTGGATCACCACCAGCTACCAAGCACCTGATGCTGATGTAACCAAATATTTTTTTTTGAAATGTCAGATCCCTTCAAGACTGCCTATGCTGATGCTGAGTGACTATCCTGTTATGCTAAGTGACTATCCTCTTCCTCCTCAATGATCATGCTGATAGCTTGTAAGAAAATTTTTGGTTCTGGGCACCGCCACCAGTGGCTAAGGCCCAATTTTTCAGCCCCTGTTTAACAGGGGCGTGTAAATACAATTTTTGATGCAATACTTTGCAGCAGGGCTCATTGCTGCGCTCCTAATAGAGTATCTGTGAGGGGTTGCAGTGTTGTGGCACCAACACCACTGCCTAAGGCCCAATTTCTCTGTCCCTGTTTAACAGGGGCTTGTAATTAAAATTTTTGATGCAATACTTTGCAGCAGGGCTCATTGCTGCGCTCCAAGTACAGTATCTGTGAGGGTTTGCAGTGTTGTGGCACCAGTGCCTAAGGCCCAATTTCTCTGTCCCTGTTTAACAGGGGCGTGTAAATAAAAAATGTTATGCAATACTTTGCAGCAGGGCTCATTGCTGCACTCATAATAGAGTATCTGTGAGGGGTTGCAGTGTTGTGGCACCAGCACCACTGCCTAAGGCCCAATTTCTCTGTCCCTGTTTAACAGGGGCTTGTTATTAAATTTTTTGATGCAATACTTTGCAGCAGGGCTCATTGCTGCGCTCCAAGTACAGTATCTGTGAGGGGTTGCAGTGTTGTGGCACTAGTGCCTAAGGTCCAATTTTTATGCCCCTGTTCAACAGGGGCGTGTAATTACAATTCTTGATCTAATAATTCACAGCAGGGCCCATTCCTGCGCCCACCAAGAGTAACTGTGAGGGCTTACAGTGTTGTGGCAACACCACCACCACCACCAAAGGCCCGATTTTTCTGCAGGGTATATACGGCAGGCCCCCTACTTTCAAACATCCAACTTACAAATGACTCCTACTTGCAAACGGAAGGAGACAATAGGAAGTGAGAGGAAATCTACCCCTAGGAAGGGAAATTATCTCCTGTATAAGTTAATATGGGAAAAAGGTGTCTCCTCTCCACTGATGCTTTATCACCAATCCTCGTTTCAATACAAACCCCAAATTTTCAAAAAAACATTTGTCATTGGGACGGAAAGTGAGGTGAAATGTTCTGAACAGGTGCACAGACAGCAAAACAAATGTTACAGGGGTGATAACCCTTCCCTATATTTTCCAAAAAGCTTAAAAATAGATTTTTTGGCTGGAGCTACACTTAAACAATGTACCTGTTCCAAATTTCAAACAGATTCTACTTAAAGCGGAGCTCCGCCGGAAAAAAAAATATTAAAAGCCAGCAGCTGCTGGCTTTTAATATTTGGACACTTACCTGTCCTGGAGTCCAGCGACGTCCGCAGCAGAGGACAAGCGACCGCTCGTCGCTCTGCTGCTCCCTCCGCCATCCTCGCTGAGGGAACCAGGAAGTGAAGCCCTGCGGCTTCATGCTCGGTTCCGTACGGCGCATGCGCGAGTCGCGAGGCGCCGTTCTGATTGGTGCTCCTGTGTTCTGGGAGCCAAGTGTCTCCCAGAACACTACGGGAAGTCTGCGGGAAGTGACGTCACTCCCGCAGATTCCCGGAGAGAGGACTCCCGGATGTGGGTGAAAATACCTGTCTTAGACAGGTATCTTCACCCCCCTCCCCCCTGAAAGGTGTCAATTGTGACACCGGAGGGGGGGAGGAATCCGAGTAGCAGCAGTTAAAAATTAGGGTGGAGCTCCACTTTAAGAACAAACCTACAGTCCCTGTCTTGTTTTCACCGCCTGTATTCTGCTGTTCAGAGTATATAGTTTTTTTTTTAATTTGGGTGCCGGGTTCCCCTTAATATCCATACAAGACCCAAAGGGGCTGGTAGTGGGCTGGGGGGGAGGGTACTCATGTAATTTTTCTCAATGATTTTCATCCATATTGCCGGGACCAAACATTACATTAAAGCCGCAAGCAGTTTTAAATGACTTTTTTTCCTTTAGAAATGTCATTTTGTGCAGGGACAGTTCTACACACGGGAAATACGTGCCACTTCACAGGCATACTTTAGACACCCCCCAGGTATAATATTTAAAGGAATATTTCACTTTTTTTTCACTTTAAGCATCATTAAAATCACTGCTCCCGAAAAAACGTCAGTTTTTAAAACTTATTTTTGCATTGATACATGTCCCCTGGGGCAGGACCCGGGTCCCCAAACCCCTTTTAGGACAATAACTTGCATATTAGCCTTTATAATTAGCACTTTTGATTTCGAACGTTTGCGTCCATTGTATTTAATAGGGTTCTAAAGTTTGCGCAAATTTTCAGTCCGTTCGCAGGTTCTGGTGCGAACTGAACCGAGGGGTGTTCAGCTCATCCCTACTCCCAAAAAGAATCCACTACATTAGACCCCTATCAATTTTTGAGTCACAGCGTCTTGAGGGTAGGACCCTGCCACATCTACTATCATATCTTTATAAGTCCCTAGTCACTCCTACTGAAAACCTTACCCCACCGTACATTCAGAATTAGGAAGCTGAACTGCAAAATATGGCAAAATACACTGAGCCATTAAACTGATGCATTGGGCATTCATCTCTAATAGGTTTCAAGAACAGGGATACAAACTATTGACCCATTGGTAAAAAGTCCCCTCTCCTTCAAAAAAGTATTCCATTCCACAGGTCCACAGGAGATGCAAAGACCCACAGCTCAGGTGGGAGAATCTGTCCACAGGACAACTATTAGTCGTGCACTGCACAAATTTGGCCTTTATGGAAGAGGGGCAAGAAGAAAGCCATTATTGAAAGAAAGCCATAAGAAGTCCCTTTTGCAGTTTGTGAGAAGTCATGTGGGGAACACAGCAATTATGTTGAAGAAGGTGCTCTGGTCAGATGAGATCAAATATAAACTTTTTGGCCTAAAAGCAAAACGCTATGTGTGGCGGAAAACTAACACTGCACATCACCCTGAACACACCATCCCCATTCCCCACCATGAAACATGATGGTGGCAGCATCATGTTGTGGGGATGCTTTTCTTCAGCAGGGACAGGGAAGCTGGTCAGAGTTGATTGGAAGATGGATGGAGCCAAATACAGGGCAATCTTAGAAGAAAACCTGTTAGAGTCTGCAAAAGACTTGAGACTGAGGCAGAGGTTCACCTTCCAGCAGGACAATGAACCTAAACTTACAGCCAGAGCTACAATGGAATGGTTTAAATAAAAGCATATTCATGTGTTAGAATGGCCTAGTCAATGTCCAGACCAAAATCCAATTGAGAATCTGTGGCAAGACTTGAAAATTGCTGTTCACAGACGCTCTCAATCCAATCTGACAGAGCTTGAGCTATTTTGCAAAGAACAGTGGGCAAAAATGTCACTCTCTAGATGTGCAAAGCTGGTAGAGACATACCCAAGAAGACTTGCAGCTGTAATTGCAGCGAAGTGTGGTTCTACAAAGTATTTTACTCAGTGGGGCTGAGTACAAATGCACCAGTGTTGGCAACCGTCAGTATTTTTGCTGGCAGCCAGTAAAAAACTGGCACTTTTCTCCTGCCAGTAAGTGCCAGTGACAAGAAAAGGTTGCCAGTAAAAAATATGTCTGAGACCATCCAAATGCCTGGTACAGTGTGTACGGGTGGCAGCAGCGGGAGGGGGGGGGTGGGTCTGGCAGAGGCAGTGCTTGAGCATGTCATGTCATGTTATGGTGCAAGGGAGCTGAGTTGTTTGGACTGGAGTGGACTAAAGGGGCCACCTGGCATGGAGAGAGACTGTCACTGTGACTCAGGAGGGTGAGGTGTCATCACCATCTGTGCTGTTGCACACTGCTGTCGGTATCACTGTGAGAGTCAGTTTTGTGTGTGAGCCTGCTCATTCTAATTTCTTGCCCTCTTGAGTCCTGTCCCTGAGCTACTTACTTACTATATCGAAAATAAATTAAGAAATATGTTTTTTTGCCTTAATATCTACCATAAATCACATTGGTAATTGCATATTGTACTTGCTTGTAGCCTAAATACTGAAATTTGCACTTACAACTGTAATTTTGTAACTTTTGAAAATGTCAGTAAAAATTTGGCTGTGCCAGTAAATTTTGGGTGTCCTGTCAGTAAATTTCAATCTGGTGCTTTGGCAACACTGAAATGCACGCCACACTTTTCACATATTTATGTCTATCACATAAAGTCCCAATAAAATACATTTACGTTTTTGGTTGTAACATAACAAAATGTGGAAAATTTCAAGGGGTATGAATACTTTTTCAAGGCACTGTATATGTCAAAGATGTTGATTCCGCAACAAAAAATCTTTGGTGAAAGCATTGTAAACCCCCAAAAAAGGCTCCAAGTGCTAAAAAATGCAAGTGAAAAAAAATGACATTGCATAAATTTTTCTGCTATTAAAACTGTATTAATCTCAAAACCAAAAATGTCATATATTGCAGCTTACCAATTATTAGATGCAGTGGCTATATTGGTTTCCTTTTTAAGGCTTTTCCCCTTGTGATCTAGCCAGTAACACACTTCCTGTATAGGGATCAGTGTTAATTTCGTCAACGAAAACGTTTTCATCATAATTTTCGTCAGAAAACGAAACTAAAAGTACAGCACATTTTCGTCAACTGACGAAAACTATGACGAAAATAAAATCCGTTTTCGTTAAGGAATGAAAACGGGACGTTAATGACAAGGAGGGACGTTTACCTTCATGAATTTACTGTATATATCGGTTGTGACAGCAGGAAGGTAAAGTCACCTGGTTGCATCCAGGGGGGTAGATATATTTCGCCCAGATTCAGGCTTTACGCCGACTTATACAACTAGGTGGAGAGTTGTATAAGCCCAGCTGTGGCTAGTGGGCTCATGGATGACTCATACCTCTAGGGAGAGTGTGGGGCGTCGTGCAGACAGGGAGTTGATGAGACCAGCTGAAGCTTGTCAGCTCATTTAGGCCTCTATAAGAAATCCCAGATTCATTAGGTGTTAGCTCATGCCTGGACCCAGACCTGTGTGGACTTCCTGGAGAGAGTGAACCCCTGTGCGGTGAGACAAAGCCTGTGTGGCTATTTGCTTGGACATTTAAACCCAGGGACTTAGGGACTAGGACAGCACTAGGCTGATCCCAGTTGTTAGTTAGGAAACCTGTATGTTTAGTCAGAGGTCAAGTTGACCAGGATTTATTTTGTTTATGTTTCTTTTGCTTTGCTGTGTTTTGTCACTGTAAATAGAAAATAAACCGCACCTTTTTGATTTTGAAAACCACAAGCTCCGTCTGCTGGGCCTGTTTTTGTGTGGGGAGCCCATCCCGGGGGTCACACACACCCGCTGCCGAGCTAACCCCCTCACAGTTGGTGGAGAACCAGTGGCAGTTTTTTTTTAAGCCAGCATGGAGGAGATACTGAAGCAGCTGGCTCTAGCAAATGCCAATCAACAGCAGACAAATGCAGGTTTGCAAAAGAGCCTTGCAGCTCATCAACAGAGCCTTGCAGCTCAACAACAGAACTTCGCAGCCCAGCAGCAAGCTCATCAACAGAGCCTTGCAGCCCAGCAGCAGACAAACGCAACTTTGCAACAGAGTCTGGAGGCTCAGCAACGAGCCCAGCAGCAATCTGAGGCCCGCTTCATAGACCTGTTGCAGAAGCAAGAGCAGAGACTACAACAACAGATGGAAGCAGTAATGCAGCAACGTCCGCAGACCAGTGAGGAAAGCCGTCCCACTAATACCGCGTCCTTTGGGGTGAGTCGTTTATTGACACAAATGACTGGAGAGGATGATCCAGAGGTATTTTTGACCACATTTGAAAGGACCGCTGAAAGAGAAAAGTGGCCTGAGGAGCAGTGGGCTGGACTGGTGGCTCCTCTGTTAACTCGTGAATCGCAGAAAGCTTACTATGACCTAGAGCCTAACCAAGCAAAAGACTATGTGATGCTAAAAGCTGAAATATTGGCAAGGCTGGGTGTCACCCAGGCTGTCCGGGCTCAGCGTGTGCATAACTGGACTTTCCAGCTTGGAAAACCCCCCAGGTCTCAAATGTATGATCTCATTCACCTGAGCAGAAAGTGGCTACAGCCAGAGACTTTGTCCGCACCAAAGATTGTGGAACGTGTTGTAATGGATCGGTTTTTGAGAGCTCTTCCTACTGTCATCCAAAAGTGGGTAAGCCATGGAGACCCAGAGACGGCCGATGGTCTTGTGGATCGTGTGGAGAAATACTTGGCTACAGAGAACCTGACGGCCTCTTCCAGAGACACTCGGACTTTCCACCCTAAGACCAGACCATCCCCAGGGGCGGATAAGAGGATTCCAAGGGGTGAGGGTGGAGAGAGTGAGAGGGTGGGAGCTCTACCCCAAGTTTGGCGAGAACAGCCTGGGAAATCAGCGGCTCAAGAGGCGGCAAGAAGGATCGTTTGCTACCGCTGCCGGCAAGCGGGACATATTGCAGCCAATTGCCCGGTTGTGGAGGAACCCATGCAGTGTGACTTTCTGACGGGCAGACGTCAGTCGCTGTGTGCGACAGTCGCATGCACTGCCATTCGAGGAACTGAGAAACATTTATGCAAAATGTGTGTTAATGGTAGAAATGTTGTGGTATTGCTGGATTCAGGTAGCCTTGTGACCCTGATAAAGGCTGAGTTAGTTAAAACAGAGGTCTCTGGGAATAGCAAGGTAGCTGTTATTTGTGTGCATGGGGACACCCGAGAGTATCCAGTGACTACAGTGTGTTTCGAGACCCCCAAAGGTACCCTCTCTCATCCAGTGGGCTTAGTATCTCAGTTACCGCATGACGCCATTGTGGGAAGGGATTTTCCGAAGTTCTGGGAACTGTGGGATGATCCTGAGCCCCTCACTGGTGCCCCTATGTACCAGGAATGTGATAGCCAGAACTCCCCTGAGAGTGGTGAGGACTCTCCGGAATTTCCCTTATCAGTATTGGCAGGGGAGACTCAAGAAACTGGAGAGGAGCCCACCTCCTCAGACGAAAACCTACCGTCTGTGGAGTTTTCTGATCTTGAGGTTCACAGGGAAAACTTTGCCACAGAACAGTTGAAAGACCCCGCCCTAATAAAGGCACGGGAAAACGTAGTGAAAATAGATGGCGAATTAGTGAACCCAGATAATACCTGCACTTACCCATACTTCAGCGTAGAGAAGGACCTACTGTATCGGGTGGCAAAAAGGGCAGAAGAAACCGTTGAGCAGCTTGTGGTGCCCAAACCTTACAGGAAGTTGGTGTTGGAGTTGGCCCATGGGCACATTCTTGGAGGTCATCTGGGGACAGAGAAAACCCGAGAGAGGGTATTACAGAGATTCTATTGGCCGGGGGTGATGAAGGACATAGAAAATTATTGTTCCTCCTGCCCTGTGTGTCAGAGGTTGGCCCCGATGCCACATTTCCGTAGCCCGCTGGTCCCTCTACCCATCATTGAGGTCCCGTTTGAGAGGATCGCCATGGATTTGGTAGGTCCTATAATCAAGTCCGCTAGGGGGCACCAGTACATATTAGTTATAATGGACTATGCCACCCGTTACCCAGAAGCGATCCCTCTCCGAAATACCTCGGCCAAAACCATAGCCAAAGAGCTATCTCTTGTGTTTAGCCGGGTGGGTATTTGTAAAGAACTGCTTACGGACCAAGGTACACCCTTTATGTCCCGGGTTATGAAGGAGCTGTGTAAATTGTTCAAAGTGACGCAATTACGTACATCTGTGTATCACCCCCAAACCGATGGGCTGGTTGAAAGATTCAACAAAACCCTAAAACAAATGTTGAAGAAAGTGGTGGATAGAGATGGAAAGGATTGGGACTGTCTACTTCCTTATCTGATGTTTGCTATTAGGGAGGTGCCCCAATCCTCTACGGGATTCTCCCCCTTTGAGTTACTGTATGGGAGACACCCAAGAGGGCTGTTGGATATTGCCAAGGAAACTTGGGAAAGTGAGAGTTCTCCCCACAGGAGTGTGATTGAGCATGTCGCCCTGATGCAAGACCGAATTGCACAGGTAATGCCCATCGTGAAGGAACATTTGGCCCAAGCGCAGTTAGCACAGCAGAGAGTGTTTAACCGTGGAGCCAAGACCCGTACCTTTTCCCCGGGGGATAGGATACTGGTACTTGTCCCTACGGTTGAAAGTAAATTCTAGGCTTGTGCAATTCGTTTCGTAACGAATCAAAATTCGTCCGAATTTAGCAACTTTCGGACATTCGGAAGCATTCGAATTTCCGAACAGAGCAATTACGAATAAAACCGAATCCGAAATAAATTATACCGCAAAATAGCGAATGCCCGAAGGTCTTCGGCATAATTCGTTATGAAAAAAGTTACGAATGTACGAATCCATTCGAAGCACAATAACACTCACTCTGCTCTCTGCTTCTCCCTCACCATGCTGAACTCCCTCTCAAAATGGTGTACAGGGGCGGAGGCTATAGCCGCATGAAAAAACGAAAGTAAAATACGAGATTTCAAATCCATTCGAAGCACAATAACACTCACTCTGCTCTGCTCTCTGCTTCTCCCTCACCGTGCTGAACCCTCTCAAAATGGTGTACAGGGGCGGAGCCTATAGCCGCATGTAAAAAACGAAAGTAAAATACGAGATTTCGAATCGTTACAAATAACCGCTATGTATTTAGAAAAGTACAAATCCATTCGAAGCACATTAGGCATAATAGGCAGCGTCGTTGTGAGAGAGACACGGAAAATTACGAATCAACGAACCCAAAAAAAGTTACGAAAGTAGGAGTTGTGTCCAGAATCAACGAAAAACAACGTACTCTACCGAAAGTACGAATTATAAAGCAACAAAAAATTCAACGAAAAATGACGCTTGCAAAAATACGAATGAGTCCGAACACGAAAAATCCCGTCTAGCAAAATTACGAATGATTACGAATCAACAGGACCGGAAAGAAACGAACCGAAACGGAACAAATTTTTCCGTTGTGCACAAGTCTAGTAAATTCCTTGCCAAATGGCAAGGCCCCTATGAGATAATGGAAAAAGTGAGTGAAGTGAATTACAAGGTCAGACAACCAGGAAGGCGAAAGCCCGAACAGATCTATCACGTTAATCTGTTGAAAGCCTGGAGGGATAGAGAGTCCCTAGTCGCAGACACTTGGTCACCAGCTCAAACTGGTTGCGTGATTCCTGAGGTTGGAATAGCAGCCACCTTGTCACAACCCCAACAACAGGAGGTTAAGGAGTTTGTGCTTCGCAACAAGGAGGTATTCTCTGAGCTGCCGGGACAAACATCTGGGGTAGAGCATGACATCATTACCCCGCCCGGTGAAAGGGTGAAGTTAAAACCCTATCGGATCCCAGAGGCCCGACGGGAGGCAATACGGGAGGAAGTACAGAAAATGCTGAACTTAGGGGTGATAGAGGAGTCCCAAAGTGATTGGTCTAGTCCCATTGTGTTGGTGCCTAAACCGGATGGGAGCTGGCGATTTTGTAACGATTTTCGTCAGTTGAACAAAGTTACAAAATTTGACACCTACCCCATGCCACGTATAGATGAGTTGATCGACCGGCTGGGAACAGCCCGATACATGACGACTCTTGACCTCACAAAAGGGTATTGGCAAATCCCCCTGGCCAAGTCGGCCAAAGAGAAAACCGCATTTGTAACCCCAGACGGGGCGTTCCAATATAAAAGAATGCCGTTCGGGTTACAGAATGCGCCGGCCACATTCCAGCGGAAAATGGACCAGATGCTGAGGCCCCATCGGAAGTATGCTGCGGCTTACCTGGATGACGTAATTGTCCATAGCACAGATTGGGCCTCACATCTGCCAAAAGTGCAAGCAGTCCTGGACTCTGTTCGGGAAGCGGGGTTTACGGCTAACCCCAAGAAGTGTACCATTGGGCAGGAGGAGGCCAAATATCTTGGGTACACCATTGGGAGGGGAGTAATAAAACCCCAACTCAACAAATTTGAGGCCATCCAGAGTTGGCCACGTCCCAACAGCAAGAAGCAGGTACGAGCCTTTCTGGGAATCGCTGGGTATTATCGGCGATTCAGTCCCCACTTTGCTTCTAAGGCTGTGCCCCTAACCAACCTGACGAAGGGGAAAGGGTCGGTCATGATTAAATGGACCCCCGAGGCTGAGGCAGCATTCCAATTCTTGAAACAAGCCTTATGTAGCCAGCCAGTGTTGTACTCACCCGACTTCTCTAAAGACTTTGTCGTACAAAGTGATGCGTCAGATGTGGGGTTAGGAGCAGTATTGTCCCAGGTCTGGAACGGGGAAGAGCACCCAGTCATTTACCTCAGCAGGAAGTTGAAGTCCCATGAGGTAAATTACGCCACCGTTGAAAAGGAGTGTTTAGCGGTGAAATGGGCTCTAGATTCCCTTCGGTACTACCTGCTAGGTAGGCACTTTGACATGGTTACGGATCACGCTCCGTTAAAGTGGATGGCTCAAAACAGGGAAACAAATAGAAGAGTGAATAGGTGGTTCCTGGCCCTCCAGGAATTCAACTTCACAGTAAAGCATCGCCCTGGCGTTCAAATGGGGAATGTGGATGCTTTGTCTCGAGTACATGAATGCCTGATTGCTGGTGTTCCAACCCCGAGGTTAAAACAAGAGGGGGGGGTATGTGACAGCAGGAAGGTAAAGTCACCTGGTTGCATCCAGGGGGGTAGATATATTTCGCCCAGATTCAGGCTTTACGCCGACTTATACAACTAGGTGGAGAGTTGTATAAGCCCAGCTGTGGCTAGTGGGCTCATGGATGACTCATACCTCTAGGGAGAGTGTGGGGCGTCGTGCAGACAGGGAGTTGATGAGACCAGCTGAAGCTTGTCAGCTCATTTAGGCCTCTATAAGAACTCCCAGATTCATTAGGTGTTAGCTCATGCCTGGACCCAGACCTGTGTGGACTTCCTGGAGAGAGTGAACCCCTGTGCGGTGAGACAAAGCCTGTGTGGCTATTTGCTTGGACATTTAAACCCAGGGACTTAGGGACTAGGACAGCACTAGGCTGATCCCAGTTGTTAGTTAGGAAACCTGTATGTTTAGTCAGAGGTCAAGTTGACCAGGATTTATTTTGTTTATGTTTCTTTTGCTTTGCTGTGTTTTGTCACTGTAAATAGAAAATAAACCGCACCTTTTTGATTTTGAAAACCACAAGCTCCGTCTGCTGGGCCTGTTTTTGTGTGGGGAGCCCATCCCGGGGGTCACACACACCCGCTGCCGAGCTAACCCCCTCACACGGTGTATAACACAGTGTTATACGCCGATATTTGTTTTTTACTAATAGGGGGTGGGGATCGGGCGGTCCGCCCCCAGGTGACACACATTGGGGGGTGGTCAAGCCAGCCGCCCCGCCTATCCTGGCCCTTGGACAGCACTGCCAGCAAATCTATCATTAGGAGAAAAAACATTGCCAGCCCCTCCTCCTAAACCACCCCTCCTCCTGTGTCACTCATTGTAAAATGAAGCTTCTAACCTCAATAGCTTCATTCTTGTTGGCCTCTCTCCTCCTCCTGCTCCTCCAAGTGTTTCTTTAGATTGGAGGAGGAGAGCCGTCACATGACCATCCATGAATCTTCAGAGGAGAGCAGCCATGTGACCGGGTTCATGCAAGAACAGAGCTATGAGGTAAGTTTAGAGACTTTGATTTACAATGAGAGTGACACAGGAGGAGGAGCTGTGTATGAGAAAGGGCTGGCAGTGATTTATTCTTAACTTAGAGTACGCTGGCAGTGCTGTCCCAGGAGACTGGGGGTCTCCTGGGAATGCAGTGGGGCTGTGATGTGTATTGTGGGGGGGTTTGTATTGTGCAGAGGGTGGGTGGTTGTGAACTGTGGGGGGTTGTATTGTGCAGAGGGTGGGTGGCTGTGAACTGTGGGGGGGTTGTATTGTGCAGAGGGTGGGTGGCTGTGAACTGTGGGGGGCAGGGTTTGTATTGTGCAGAGGGTGGGTGGCTGTGAACTGTGGGGGGTTTGTATTGTGCAGAGGGTGGGGGCTGGGGCTGGGGCTGTGCTGTGTACTGTGGGGGGCTTTGTGCTGTGGGGGGCTGTGTATTGTGAACATTCAATTTTGGTTGACTAAAATTATTATATTAGACTATAATGTACTGGAGATTTTAGTCGACTAAAATACAATGACTAAAATGGGACTAAAACTAAAATGGCATTTTAGTCAAAGACTAAGACTAAAACTAAAACACTTTCAGAAGACTAAAATGCCATTTTAGTCCTAACACTAAAACTAAAACTAAATCGAAATTTGCTGCCAAAATTAACACTGATAGGGATGAGCCGAACACCCCCCGGTTCGTTTCGCACCAGAACCTGCAAACGGACCGAAAATTTGCGCAAACTTTAGAACCCTATTAAATACAATGGACTTGAATGTTCGAAATCAAAAGTGCTAATTATCAAGGCTAATATGCAAGTTATTGTCCTAAAAGGGTTTGAGGACCCGGGTTCTGCCCCAGGGGACATGTATCAATGCAAAAAAAAAGTTTTAAAAACGGCCGTTTTTTCGGGAGCAGTGATTTTAATGATGCTTAAAGTGAAAAAAAAAAGTGAAATATTCCTTTAAATATCGTACTTGGGGGGTGTCTAAAGTATGCCTGTGAAGTGGCACGTGTTTCCCGTGTTTAGAACTGTCCCTGCACAAAATGACATTTCTAAAGGAAAAAAAGTCATTTAAAACTGCTTGCGGCTTAAATGTAATGTCTGGTCCCGGCAATATGGATGAAAATCACTGAGAAAAATACCCCCCCCCCCCCCCCAGCCCACTACCAGCCCCGTTGGGTCTTGTATGGATATTAAGGGGAACCCTGCAACCAAATTAAAAAAAGGCCCTATATACTCTGAACAGCAGTATACAGGTGGTGCAAACAAGACAGGGACTATAGGTTTGTTCTTAAAGCGGAGCTCCCCTGAAAAAAAATATTAAAAGCCAGCAGCTACAAATACTGCAGCTGCTGACTTTAAATATTAGGACACTTACCTGTCCTGGAGTCCAGCGACGTCGGCAGCAGAAGACGAGCAATCGCTCGTCACTCTGCTGCACCCACCGCCATCCTCGGTGAGGGAATCAGGAAGTGAAGCCTTGCGGCTTCACTGCCCGGTTCCCTACGGCGCATGCGCGAGTCGTGCTGCACCGTTCTCACTGGTCCCTGTTGTGTTCTGGGAGCCGAGTGTCTCGCAGAACACAACGGATATTCTGCGGGAAGTGACGTACTACCCGCAGAATACCCGCAGAGAGGACTCCCGGAAGTGGGTGCAAATACCGGTCTTAGACAGGTATCTGCACCCCCCCCTCCCCCTGAAAGGTGCCAAATATGACACCGGAGTGGGGGAGGGTTCCGATGAGCGGAAGTTAGGGTGGAGCTCCTCTTTAAGTAGAATCTGTTTGTAATTTGGAACAGGTACATTTTTTAAGTGTAGCTCCAGCCCAAAAAAACCTGTTTTTAAGCTTTTTGGAATACATAGGGATTAGGGAAGGGTTATCACCCCTGTAACATTTGTTTTGTTGTCTGTGCACCTGTTAAGACCTGTTCAGTTGTCTGCCTGTGGTTTTATTATGAGAACACCACAAATTGTATTCAGGTTCCTTTAAGTGAACGCTGTGCAAAAAACAGAAGTACACTACATGAAATTGATGCAGCTCCCTGCCTGTGGTTTTATTATGAGAACACCACTAACTGTATTCAGGTAAGCTTTAGGTGAACGCTATGCAAAGCACAGAGTACACTAAGTGAAACACTGACTGCAGCTAGCACAATCACCTTCCTGCCTGTCACAGTATATATAATAATAATAATAACAGGAGAATAAGAGGAACGGATCTAGCTAAACTGAATACAGTGTATAAATATATATACAACACCTACGATGCATATATATCCTCTACACACTGTAACTGCAGCTAACTGACTCGCCTGCCTGCTCTATCTAATTCAATATAAATGACACTGTCTCTCTCTCTGTAATCTCTCTTTAAACAACTCCAACACACTACACAAGGCTGCCAAGCCGGCGGCCTTATATAGTGTGGGGCATGTACTAAACCCCTGAGCCATAATTGGCCAAAGCCACCCTGGCTTTGGCCAATTACGGCTCTCTGTTCAGACGGCGCTGTGATTGGCCAAGCATGCGGGTCATAGTGCATGCTTGGCCAATCATCAGCCAGCAATGCACTGCGATGCCGCAGTGAATTATGGGCTGTGACGCGCCACTCGAATTTGGCGCGAACGGCTCATAATGTTCGATCTTCGTCGAACGATCGAACAGCCGATGTTCGTGTCAAACATGGGTTCGACTTGAACACGAAGCTCATCCCTATTCCTGTATTATATCCACCACTCTTGATGAATTAGCACAGGGGTAGATTTGGATAGCAGCATTGTCGGTCTGGGCGGAGGGGAGTGTTAGAAGTACTAACAGATTTAAATACAGTAACAAATTGAAGCTGAACTCCAGTTAATACTTCATAATCAGTCACACCAAATCGTTTTTTTTCTTTTGGGATATAGGGTTTAACCGCTTGCCGACCAGGCGCCATCATAAAAACCGCAGACATGATCAAATACCATCAAAAGGAAGCTCTATTTGTAGGAAAAAACAACGTCAATTTTGTTTGAGTACAGCGTCACACGACCACGCAATTGTCAGTTAAAGCGACGCAGTGCCGTATCGCAAAAAATGGCCTGGTCATTGAGGAGCCAAATCTTCCGGGGCTGAAGTGGTTAAATAAATAACTAAAAGCTGATCATTTGAACCGCTAGCCGACCAGCCGCCGCAGTTATACTGCCGCAGGTTGGCACGGCTGCGCAAATCACCGTAGCTATACGTCGCTCACTTAAGGACCTGCGCACGACTATATACGTCCTGTTTTTGAAGAGGGATATCTCGTAACGGCAGCAGCTGCTGCCACAACCGAGGTATCCATCTCTTCAGGCGCCAGTCCTGTAAATGATAATGGTGGTCTCTGCGGCAGATTCACTCCCGCTGCTCTCCCGTGCCCTCCGCCGCTTACCGGAGCCATCGGTAGTGGCGGAGGCGATCGGGTCCTCTTCCTAGCTGGGTATGGAAACGAGTGAGGGGAAGATGGCCCCCACCCGTCTCCATACCATAGCAGGGCGGAAGCGACGTCAAAACGTCACGTTTTGAAGACTCCGATGATGGAACCCAGCTGGAGGAAGGCAGTAGCGTGAGCTCAGAGAGAGGGGGTAGTAACGTGAGCCCAGAGAGAGTGGGTGACCAAACAAGGACAGCTATCTGGCAGTCATGTTCCCCCAGCTGCAGCACACTGCCAGATTGGCTCCAGTGATGAGGAGGGAGGGGATGATGAGGTCACTGACTCCACGTGGGTGCCTGATAGGAGAGAGGAGGAGGAGGAGGCACATCTCCAACGAGGCAGGATACCCTCCAGGGGCCAGCTTAAGGGAAGCACACCGACCGCATCACACCGCAGAGCTCCACCTGTGCAGGGCGCTGCTGTCTCTGCGCGTTATTCCAAAAGTTCTTTGGTGTGGGCCTTTTTTCAGACGTGTGAAGCAGATCGCACCGTTGAAATTTGCAACATATGTCTAAAGCGTATCCCGCGTGGCCAAAACATCAGCCGCTTGGGCACCATGTGCTTGACCAGACATATGTCGACCTGCCATGCAGTCCGTTGGCAAGCGTACCTAAAAGACTCACACCAAAGAACAAAGCGGACCTCTCCTTGCTCCTCATCAGCTGGGATCTCCAACCCCACTATACCTTCAGTCCTCTCTGAAACCTGCACTGAGAGGAATGAAAGTGTAGAATTAGGTGTGTCACAGCCAAGTACTTGCGGATAATCTGCTATTGGTACACCGATGTCAGATTGTACCAGGCAAATTTCCCTGCCCCAGCTGCTGCACCGCCGAAAGAAGTTCGCTCCCAGCCATCCACATGCCCAGCAGTTGAATGGTAGCTTGGCTAAACTGCTAGCACTTCAATTGCTGCCTTTTCAGTTGGTAGACTCTGCCCCCTTCCGTGAGTTTGTTGAATGTGCTGTTCCTCAGTGGCAGGTTCCCAAACGCCCCTTTTTCTCACGGAAGGTGATTCCGACTCTCTACCGGCATGTGGAAGGCAATGTCTTGGCCTCGCTGGACAGGGCGGTCAGTGGTAAGGTGCATATTACTACTGACTCATTGTCCAGCAGGCATGGACAGGGACGTTACCTATCTTTCACGGCACATTGGGTGACTGCTGGCAGCTGGGAAGGATGCAGGACAAGGTGCAGTAGTGTTGGAGGTTGTTCCGCCACCACGCCTCTAAAATGTTACTACTGGTGATTCTGACACACCTCTCTCCTCCACCCCCTCTTCTTCTTCCTCCATGGCCTGTACCTGTGCTTTGTCCTCGGAACCAGCGGTGCTCTATAGGTATTCAAGGGGCTACGCAAGTACGCAGGCAAAAAGATGCCATGCGGTGCTTGAGCTGGTGTGCTTGGGGGACAGGAGCCACACTGGGGCAGAGATTCTGTCAGCTCTGCAGGGGACGGCTCAGAGGTGGTTGACGCCACGCCAGCTTAAGCCAGGAAAGGTGGTTTCCCAACAATGGCACCAACCTCCTCTCCGCCCTCCGACAGGGACAACTGACCCATGTGCCCTGTTTGGCTCACATCCTTAAATTGGTGGTGCAGCGGTTCTTGGGCAGGTACCCAGGCTTACAGAAGGTCCTGAAGCAGGCCAGGAAACTATGTGGGCATTTCCGCCGGTCATATAATGCCAGTGCTCGGCTGGGTGACCTGCAAAAGGATTACAACCTGCCCAAGAACCTCCTAATCTGTGACATGCCCACCAGGTGGAACTCTACGTTGGCCATGCTGCAGTGGCTGCACACGCAGTAGAGGGCCATCAATGAGTATCTGTTGCAATATGGCACCAGGACAGTGTCAGGGGAGCTTGGATTTTTTCCCCACGCCAGTGGGCCATGATCAGGGATGCATGCACTGTCCTGGCACCATTTGAGGAGGCCACGAGGATGGTGAGCAGTGACAGTGCATGCATCAGTGACACTGTCCCTCTTGTCCACCTGTTGGAGCACACGCTGCGTGGAATAATGGACAGGGCACTTGAGGCAGAACAGAGGCAGGAAGAGGAGGACTTCCTTACCTCTCAAGGCCCCCTTTATCCAGACAGTGTTCCTGCTGGCCCAGATATCACACAGGAAGAGGACAAGGAGGAGGAAGATTATTGTGTCAGCATGGAGGTGGAGCCTAGCACTCAGCATCAGCAGCAGTCTTCAAGGGATCAATTACCGAACCGAAGACACCCATGGACTTGTATGTGGCTGGGAGGAGGTGGCTGCGGATCATGTCGTCCTCAGTGACCCAGAGGACTCCACACCGAATGCCTCAGCAAACCTACGCTGCATGGCCTCCCTGATCCTGCAAAGCCTGCGGAAGGATCCTCGTATTCGTGCGATCAAGGAGAGGGATCATTACTGGCTGGCAACCCTCCTTGATCCACGTTACAAGGGTAAGGTTGCGGACCTTATCTTGCCGTCGCAGAGGGAGCAGAGGATGAAGCATCTTCGGGAGGCCTTGCAGAAAGGTCTGTGCAACACGTTCCCAGAGACTGGGAGGTTACAAATTCCATCAGTCAAAGAAGGAGCGGTGGAGAAGGTGGCCGTCTGACCGATGCGTTCAGACAATTTTTTAGTACGCAGCCCCAAGGTATGATCGCTTCCAGTAACCATCGCCAGCGTCTGGTTTACATGGTGCAGGAATACCTAGGGGCAAGATCAGACTTGGACACCTTTCCCACCAAAAATCCTCTGGGTTACTGGGTCTTGAGGATGGATCACTGGCCAGAGCTTGCACAGTATGCAATTGAGATACTGGCCTGTTCTGCATCCAGCGTTCTTTCGGAACGCACATTCAGTGCTGCTGGAGGCTTTGTAACCGATCACAGACTTGGATCACCACCAGCTACCAAGCACCTGATGCTGATGTAACCGAATAATTTTTTGGGAGATGTCAGATCCCTTCAAGACTGCTTATGCTGATGCTGAGTGACTATCCTGTTATGCTGAGTGACTATCCTCTTCCTCCTCAATAATCATGCTGATTGCTTGAAAGAACATTTTTTGTTCTGGGCACTGCCACCAGTGGCTAAGGCCCAATTTTTCAGCCCCTGTTTAACAGGGGCGTGTATTTACAATTTTTGATGCAATGCTTTGCAGCAGGGCTCATTGCTGTGGTCCAACTACAGTATCTGTGAGCGGTTGCAGTGTTGTGGCACCAGCACCAGTGCCTAAGGCCCAATTTTTCAGCCCTTGTTTAACAGGGGCGTGTAAATACAATTTTTGATGCAATACTTTGCAGCAGTGCTCATTGCTGCACTCCAAGTACAGTATCTGTGAGGGGTTGCAGTGTTGTGGCACCAGTGCCTAAGGCACAATTTTTCTGCCCCTGTTCAACAGGGGCATGTGATTACAATTCTTGATCTAATATTTCACAGCTGGGCCCATTCCTGCGCCCACCAAGAGTAACTGTGAGGGCTTACAGTGTTGTGGCAACACCACCACCACCACCACCAAAGGCCCAATTTTTCTGCCCCTGTTCAACAGGAGCATATGATTACAATTCTTGATCTAATATTTCACAGCTGGGCCCAATCCAGCGCCCACCAAGAGTACCTGTGAGGACTTACAGTGTTGTGGCACCACCACCACCAAAGGCCCAATTTTTCCTACCACTGCTCAACAATGTCATGTAATTACAATTCTTGAAATAATATTTCACACAGCTGGTCCCATTCCTGCGCCCACCAAGAGTAACTGTGAGGACTTACAGTGTTGTGGCACCAGCACCACCATTACTACCAAAGGCCCAATTTTTCCTACCACTGTTCAACAATGGCATGTAATTACAATTCTTGATATAATAGTTCACAGCAGGGCATTCCAGTGCCCACCAAGAGTAACTGTGAGGGCTTACAGTGTTGTGGCAACACCAACACCTAAGGGCCAAATTTCTGCAGAGTATATACGGCAGGCCCCTACTTTCAAACATCCAACTTACAAACGACTTCTACTTGCAAATGGAAGGAGACAACAGGAAGTGAGAGGAAATCTACCCCTAGGAAGGGAAATTCTCTCCTGTAAGAGTTAATATGGGAAAGAGGTGTCTCCTCTCCACTGATGCTTTATCACCAATTCAAATTTTCAAAAAACATTTGTCATTGGGACGGAAAGTGAGGTGAAATGTTCTGAACAGGTGCACAGACAGCAAAACAAATGTTACAGGGGTGATAACACTTCCCTATGCTTTCCAAAAAGCTTAAAAATAGATTTTTTTGGGCTGGAGCTACACTTAAAAAATGTACCTGTTCCAAATTACAAACAGATTCTACTTAAGAACAAACCTACAGTCCCTGTCTTGTTTGCACCGCCTGTATTCTGCTGTTCAGAGTATATAGTGCCTTTTTTAAATTTGGGTGCGGGGTTCCCCTTAATATCCATACAAGACCCAAAGGGGCTGGTAGTGGGCTGGGGTGGGTGAGGGGTACCCATGCCATTTTTCTCAAATGATTTTCATCCATATTGCCGGGACCAAACATTACATTAAAGCCACAAGCAGTTTTAAATTACTTTTTTTCCTTTCGAAATTTCATTTTGTGCAGGGACAGTTCTAAACATGGGAAACACGTGCCACTTCACAGGCATACTTTAGACACTCCCCAGGTACGATATTTAGAGGAATATTTCACTTTTTTTTTTTCACTTTAAGCATCATTAAAATCACTTCCCCCCTAAAAACTGCTGTTTTTAAAACTTCTTTTTGCATTGATACATGTCCCCTGGGGCAGGTCCCTGGACCCCAAACCCTTTTTTAGGACAATAACTTGCATATTAGCCGTTAAAAATAGCACTTTTGATTTTGAATGTTCGCGTCCATTGTATTTAACAGGGTTCTAAAGTTCGCGCAAACTTTCAGTCCGTTCGCAGGTTCTGGTGCGAACCGAACCGGGGGGTGTTCGGCTCATCCCTAATTAGAAGTGTTTGTACAAAATCTCAACTGATTAGCAGACATTGCATCTTTACCACTCCTAGTGTTCAATATTTACTAAGTTAAGAAACAGCCCTAGGGGGATATTTATAAAACAAATGTGAATAGGGTGAATCTGACATTCATCAAACATTCACTGTAGGTTTACCTGATGCATGTGTCTTAAATTAGAGTGATTGGTTCATCTGCAGTGAATGTTTGGAGATTGTCACATATAGTGCTTTATAAATATGCCCTTGTTCGTTTTAGTACTGTAGCTATTAACCACCTTAGGTCCGCCCTATAGCAGTTTTACTGCTACAGGGTGGTACCTGTGCGCCGACTCACATATATATATATATATATATATATATACACACTTCCAGGTAGGGAGCACACATGCGTGCCGCCGGCGGCTCTCTTCCACTGTGATTGCACACTGCGGATACCGATCGGCAGATCAAATCTTCAGCTCTGCCTGCCGTGGTTTGAATAGACTTTTAAACCACTGCAGGTTTAACTTTGAGTGCCCTACATTCTAAAACCTTTGTTATACTTGCAGTGTCTTCCAAACACAAGGTTGCCTCTGCAAGCTGCTCCTTCAACAAGTCTATTTCTAACTATGGTGGGATAAATAGTGCAGCGCAAAGAAAATGATGAATACTGCCACTAAACATAAATAGCAGATAACACAAACAATGGTGACATGTGAGAAAACCAATAAAAAAAACAAGGCACTCCAATGATTAAATTAAAGTCCAAGTGAATAAAAATTAATGCATAAATAAACTACAGTGAGAAGTGAGAAGTCCATATACTGTGAGACCACAGTGTGATGATCCTTCCCACGGAAGAGTGAATCACATAAACAACTGATTGACTGATGAAATATCAATGCATAGGAACGATTAATGGATGGGTACTCTTACCGCAACAGGTGGACTCATATGCCGTATGGCAGTGAGTCAAGCGAGCATGAGGTCTCAACGACCAAAGACGATGGAACTGGAACACTGTGGGCACTACGGAGGTCCGAATAAATCCAGGAAAGGGAAATCCAACGAACTGGGATGTAGGGTCCACACTCCTCCCACATACGGTTCCAGATAAAACGTATAAAAAGGCAAAAAGGGAAAGGCTCCCAATGGTGCAGGTCAATTAAAAACCAATCAAGGTTTATTGAATAAAATGTCATACATGAACATGACAATCGGCATAAAATAAAAGTGATCACAAATGAGTCTAAAAGCAATGTGGGGTGCAGTAATGCAAACCCGACGCGTTTCGACTTAAACAGTCATCAACAGGGGCATATGCGGGAATGCACTGGACACTTTAATGTATAATTTTTACTGATGCACTTTAATGTTGAATTGATTTATATACATAATTTTTGATGCACTTTGTTTGGAATCACAGTGTATATGTACACATTCTTTTTTTTGTTCATGTTAAATAGCACCTTGCGTTGTGTCTCACACACACAGTGCCTACCAGCTGGTACACCTGTTTACACCAATTAGCCTCTTTAGTAGGCTTTATTGCACTATTGGTAACCTATAGACATTCACACTTAATTACTCTATTGGTGTATAGATACATCTGTCTTCACTTAGACCTGGTGGGTCTTCATAGTGGGAGGTACCGCCACCACCCCTCTTCACCATATCATACCTTTATTCTCCTTAGGGAGTCTCTGGGGGGCTGCAACCTCTGTCCGGTCTTACCTAAGCGTGGATTCATTACCTTTTTTAACCCAAATGTTTTGCTTGCGTCTTTTTTAAAGGTTCTTACGGTAAAATCCACAGAAGCTTAGACTTTCAGTAGTGTATCAATGCTTTTACTAAATAGAAAGGCCACACATACAACTAAATAAAACACAATTCATAGTTACAAAATATGCCTACAACATGCACAAGCCAATTATCCTTTCTAGCAAAATAAGCATGTACAATATGTATGCAATAAGTAAACTAAACAGTTACTCAACTAATGCCCCATACACACGATCGTTTTTCATGCCGTTAAAAATGCCATTTTTAAAAATGGCCATTAAAAATGATCGTGTGTATGCTCCAGAGCATTTTTAACGACGTGAAAAAGGGGCATTAAAAATTTCGAACATGCTCTCTTTTTTCACGTCGTTTTTCATGTCGTTTTTTTTTACGACGTGAAAAACGATAGTGTGTAGGCTTTAACGACGTGAAAAAAACCTCGCATGCTCAGAATCAAGTATGAGACGGGAGCGCTCGTTCTGGTAAAACTAGCGTTCGTAATGGAGATAGCACATTTGTCACGCAGTAACGGACTGAAAAGCACGAGGCTGAAAAGCGCGAATCGTTGCTCAACAAACTTTACTAACATGAAGGGTGGCGCCATTCGAACGGAACTTCCCCTTTATAGTGCCGTCGTTCGTGCTGTACGTCACTGCGCTTTGCTCGAGCGTTTTTTTTTAATGATCGTGTGCACGCAAGACAGGCTTGAGAGGAAGCATGAAAAAAAATGACAAGAAAAATGTCGGTTTAAAAAATGGCATGAAAAATGATCGTGTGTATGGGGCATTTAGAGATGGAATCAACATGTAATGTCCTTCATCGTTCTTTTCCCAGAGTCCAACTCAAAACGTCTCCAACATTCTCCAGCTTCAAGCAGGCATGTTTTGCCTCTTTGTCTTCCAAAAACCACTCTCCTTTTTCTGACCGTGTGCTTCTTTCAAAACATAATCCCCTCCCCCTAACATTCTCTACCTCATATCCTGTAAAGTGCTTCCTCTGAGACCAGTCAAACTGGCACATTTGCATATCAATAGGGGGAGCCTTCGATTTTTTTAAAACGCATGGTCTTAAAAATCTAACTATGCTATACTAACCAACCAGTGGCGTCGCCGGGGGGGGGAAGATGGTGTGGGCCTCCCCTGGGTGACACTCGCCAGAGGGGTGACACCCGTGAGTAGCGGCACAGCTAACACCGCCAGCTGCCCTACACTGATCTGTGCCGCTTGGGTCTCGCAGCTGTGTCCCACAGCGGAGCGGACCAAAGCAACCTCCCGCTCCTCTCTGTTTACATTCACACAGGAGGAGGAGGAGCCTGAGAGACACATACTGCTGTGTATATTCGTCTGCGCTGTTCTGAGGTCTGTACACTTTACTATATGTAGATGGACATGTGGGGGGATGCTATGGGGGGGAGAGGGGGGTCTATACTGATGGAGGGGGTCTGCACTGAGGGGGTCTATACTGATGGAGGGGGGGTGTCTATACTGAAGGGGGTGTCTATACTGATGGGGTGGTCTGCACTGAGGGGGTCTATACTGATGGGGGGGACTGTACTGAGGGGGGTCTGCACTGAGGGGGGTCTATACTGATGGGGGGTGTCTATACTGATGGAGGGGTCTGCACTGAGAGGGGGTGTCTATACTGATGGGGGTCTGCACTGAGGGGGTGTCTATACTGATGGGGGTCTGCACTGAGGGGGTGTCTATACTGAGGGAGGGAGGGTCTGTATTGAGGGAGGGGCGTCTGTACTGATTGAGGGGGTGTCTATACTGATGGGGGGGTCTGCACTGAGGGGGGTCTATACTAATGGAGGGGGGTCTGTACTTAGGGAGGGGGTCAGTACTTAGTGGGTAAGGTCTATACTGAGGAAAGGGGGTCTGTACTTAGTGAGGGGGGTCTGTACTGAGGGGGAGGTCTATACTGATGGAGGGGGTCTATAATGATGGAGGGGTCTGCACTGAGAGGGGGTGTCTATACTGATGGGGGTCTGCACTAAGGGGGTGTCTATAATGATGGGGGTCTGCACTGAGGGGGTGTCTATACTGAGGGAGGGGGGTCTGTATTGAGGGAGGGAGGGTCTGTACTGATTGAGGGGGGTGTCTATACTGATGGGGGGGTCTGCACTGAGGGGGGTCTATACTGATGAAGGGGGGTCTGTACTGAGGGAGGGGGACAGTACTTAGTGGGTGAGGTCTATACTGAGGAAAGGGGGTCTGTACTTAGTGAGGGGGGTCTTTACTGAGGTGGAGGTCTATACTGATGGAGGGGGTCTATACTGAGGTGGGAGGTCTATACTGAGGGAGGGGGGTCTGTACTGAGGTGGGAGGTCTGTCCTGAAGGAAGGGGGTCTGTACTGCGGAGGGAGGTCTATACTGATGGACAGGGTTCTGTACTGAGGGAGGGGGCCTGTACTTAGTGGGGGATCTAAACTGAGGAAGGGGGGTCTGTACTTAGTGAGGGGCACTGTACTGAGGGAGGGGGATCTATACTGGGGAGGGGGATCTGTACTTAGTGGGGGGTGTCTATACTGATAGAGGGGGGTCTGTACTGAGGTGGGCAGGTCTGTACAGAGGGGGGACTATAGTTGGTGGAGGGGGGTGACACCAATTTTTTCGGCACCGGGTGACACCATCCCTAGTGACGCCACTGTAACTAACAAATATATATATGCTATAAAATCACCTAAATATTCATAGCAACACAGCAGGGTACCCGATGTCCTCCAGCGCCCGCCAATCGTCAGGCAGAGAGCCAGAACTGCGATCTGCCTATGTAAACATGGCAGATCACATTTTTGACAGGAGGAAAGGGATGGAGTTTGTGTCCCTGCAAAGCAGGGAATAAATTCCATCTCTTCCCCTAGTAAAAGCACCTCACACAGTATAGTAAAACACTGGCTAGGCGCACAGTTAACCCTTTAATCGCCCCTGATGTTAACCCCTTCCCACCCAGTGTCATTAGTATAGTGACAGTGCATATTTTTTTTACCACTGAATACTGTATTAGTGTCACTGTTCCCCAAAAAGTGTCAGTTAGTGTCAGAATGTCTGCCGTAATATCGCAGTCCCTCTATAAGTCACTGATCGCTGCCATTACTAGTAAAAAAAAAAAAAAAAAATCTCCTTATTTGTAGATGCTTTAACTTATGCACAAACCAAACAATATATGCTTATTTTACCAAAAACATGTAGCAGAATACATATTGGCCTAAATTTATGAAGAAAGTTTTATTTTTTTATTGGATATGTTTGTAGCAGAAAGTAAAAAATATTGCTTTTGTTTTTTTCAAAATTGTTGGTTTTTTTTGTTTGTAGCACAAAAAATAATAAACACATAGGTGATCAAAAACCACCAAAAGCTCTATTTGTGGGAAAAATGACATACATTTTATTTGGGTACAGTGTTGCATGACAGTGCAATTGTCAGTTAAAGTAATGCAGTGCCCTATTGCAAAAAATGGCCTGGTCATGAAGGGGGGTAAATCTTCCAGTGGTCAAGTAGTTAAATGCTGGAAATTCAACAACAAGGAAATGTGGTTTGTAAAACCACTCAGTAAAGATGGCCATACACTAGTAGATTTTCAAACGAAGGTTTGTACAAACATTTGTAGGAAAATACTCATCAGTACAGAAATGTTGGTTAAAGGTACTTCAGATAACATCTGTTTTTAAAATTCGATTTTGGAGTGAAGGGACTTTCCCAAATGAAAACCACAGAAGGGGATTGTCTTTTGACAGACTGTTGTCCGAAATTCTTACCGTTAGTACACTTCTTTTGACAATTGTTTTCCAATTTTCCGACAACAAATGTTGGATGACATGCTAGTAAATTTTTGTCAAACGACAGCTCCACGTCAGATTTTCGGATGGTCAGTACACAAATCCGTCACACAAAAGTTGAAAGTACAAACACGCATGCTCGGAATCAATGCTCACCAAACACGAAATTAGCAGGGGCCCAAAGGGTGGCGCTCAAGAGCTGAAATTCCTCGTAGTACGTCACTACGTTCGTGTTTGTGGCACGACAATTTGTGTAACGTTAGCAAGACAAGATCCTGGCACACGCCCTTTTGACAAAAATCAGACGTTCGGTTGTCCGACAATCGTACCGTGTGTTACGAGGCTTAAGAAACTAATTTGTTGGAGAAAATGTTTCCATCCTGCTCCTTCGAATTTTCTCATCAGTGTGGTCTAAAACGACTGTTGATTTGACCCCAGTAATGATTAGAAAATCAAAGGAAAGAAGCCTAAGTAAATATTTTCTTGTGTTTTTATTTTTTTGTACTTTTATGTATGAAAATTAAATAAAAATTACAATCTAAAAAAAAAAAAAAAATCAAAAAGAAAATCATAGGAGGGGTCCTAAAACAAACATATTTACACAAATTCTACTTGTGTATGGCCAGCTAAACTTTTTCCTATCTTGGCTGTTTCTGAAGCAAGAGATGCTGGAGACACATCACCCTGTCCTTAGCTTCTATTATGCCCATGGTTTGATTCAGGCTAAACAAAAGTTACAATCCCACCTCCTGATTGAATTTTTAGAGTGTATTGACATAAAAATTATCTTGTGAGAAAAATGTATTTCTAAATAATGAAATTGCGTCTCTATCTTTTTCAACAGTATTAAAACAGCATACACACAAAAAAATAAATAATCCAAACCCATACGATTTAGGGATACCTGCTAGGTGTAAAAAAAAAAAACAGATATAATATTTTTAAATAATTCTATTAAATTAAGTGTACTAATAAAGAAAAGAAGCTACCACTTATTTTCTGAATGTCATTTCACTGCCGTTCTTATATGTTTTTGGTGCATTTTGAACCAAATAGATTTTCGGTTTGTCTTATGCCGCATACACACGATCATTTTTTCTTTTGGACGAGAAAAATGACCGTGTGTGGGCTTTTTGTCATATTTCCCGATGAGAAAAACGTCATTAATCACGACGAGAAAAATTAGAACATACTCTAATTTTTCGCGTCGTGATTCCCGTCATTTTTTTCCGCGGCAGTTTTCCCATAGGGAAACACTGCGGGGGAGCCCACACACGGTGTTTTTTTTCGACCAAGAAAAAAAATGTCATTTAAAACGACCGTGTGTAGGGGAACAAGCTGTTCCTCGTTTTTCACGTCGATTTTCTCGACTGTGTTTTCACCGTCGAAAAAAATTGATCGTGTGTACACGGCATTAAAATTAGAGTCGTCCCAATGTGAGCGTATATATATATATTATGTTAACTTTTTGTTATAGGACAATAACATAGTGCTTAAAAACAACAATACAGACTAATATAAATCAGAGATCATTTTTGCTAAATGATACAATTTACCACTATGTAGGTGGATTTATTAATCTCAGTACTAGGCAATGAGGAATACAGTTGGCTTATATTTGCTCTATAAGTGACAAGTCAATCAATCAGTGCCCTCCTTCGTTACGCATGGTGCTTGTTTCTCCTTTTCAGGAAGAAAAAGTAAAAAGAGAGAAAAGAGACATTTTCTTTCACACGAGCCCCTCAGAATTACAGTTCATGAACTATTCAGTAAACTGACCGGCCTGAGTCTTCCCTTCAACGGCCTAATCAAAGGGGAGGATCTATGTGTTTTGTTGCTTGTCAAAAACAATCAGTACTCGGCCCATTACATTTGCAGCACGTCGTTCTTTAATTGGTGTAACACACTGGGAGCTGAAAAGAAGAAAGTCCCACAAAAGGGCCCAAGTGAATGAACCCTGCCTCACACAAAAATACTCTTCAGAAGTTCAGAGCTGGACACTAACAAGGATGTATAGAGTTAGCTTGAAAAGGGGTTAAGTTCAGCAATGTGCTACCTTGAAGACCCTCTGCGCAAAGCAATGATAGCATTGACAGCTTCCAAAATAGTCTTTGGTATGAAAGGTGACCCCTCACGTACACTCAAAATAATGATCATATCATGTTTTTACGCAGAAACAGGTGTAGATTAGGATTCTCATGTCAAGAATGGAAAAAAAATGTATATCAGTTTACTATGTTTCATGCACATAAGAAGCTGAGCATTTACAAAACATCAGCATAGTAGATAGCCAACTCTCCTATGTTATATTTTTTTGTAGAAAATCAATAACAAATCTACTCTAGTACATTTTTCACTTTTTTGGGGCTTTCATATTTAAGATATTTTTTTTATTTATTTTTTAATAAAAATTGGCATTAACAATGTTGAATATTTTATAGCAGAATTTTTTTTTTTTAAAACATGTTTGTATTTGACAGGCTGTTAAACTGGACAAAGGCATTGTAAAGGTCCCCAGATGCTAAAGTGAGGATGATTTAATGGTTGAAAAGGTAAAGTAATGTGATTTGAAGCACCAGACTCAGTAGGAGGAGTAGTGGAGCCTTTGCCCTGACAGGATTGATTAGTGTGATCTGCATGGAATAATTAAAAAGAAATCTAGTGTCACAAAGTTCCAGGGAGTGACCTGCTTTTTTTTTTTCTGAGCCACACACTTAGCCAGTCAGTTTGGGTTTACTATGTCACATGAGTTTTTATTCAGCCTTTAATTCACTAGAGCTGAAGAAGTCAGATTCCAGCATTCTGCATTGCTATTTGAGAATGGTGCCCATGCTTTCGCTCCTAATTTCACAAATGAAAAAATGAAAAACAATCACATTTTCACACGGAACTCATTACATGGAACTTGGGCTATTACCAAGGAATAAAAAGAACATAAAAATACTAATTGGCATTTAGATAACATAAATTGATAATAATTAATAGAGAACAGAACAGTCTACCTGTTAAAGATGCAAACATACTGTAATGCTGCGTACACACGACCGTTTTTAATGACGAGAAAAATGCAATTTTTTAAAATGGTCATTAAAAACGATCGTGTGTGGGCTTCAGAGCATTTTTCACGACGTGAAAAATGGCCATGAAAAAATTGGAACATGCTCTAATTTTTCTCGTCGTTTTTCACGTTGTCGTTTTTCTCGTCATGAAAAACGGCCGTGTGTAGGCTTTAACGACGTGAAAAAAAATGCGCATGCTCAGAATCAAGTATGAGATGGGAGCGCTCGTTCTGGTAAAACTAGCGTTCGTAATGGAGATAACACATTCGTCACGCTGTAACGGACTGAAAAGCACGAGGCTGAAAAGCGTAAATCGTCTCTCAACAAACTTTACTAACATGAAGGGTGGCGCCATCCGAATGGAACTTCCCCTTTATAGTGCCGTCGTACGTGTTGTACGTCACCGCGCTTTACTCGAACATTTTTTTCCACGATAGTGTGTAGGCAAGGCAGGCTTGAGAAGAATCACGTTGAGAAAAACGCAGTTTTTTTCAATGACATTAAAAACGGTCGTGTGTACGCGGCATAACAGTAGTAAAATCACAAAACCCATTTTGTTGTTCACATAATCTAGATGTATTCCTCGTAAACATTCTAGATTTATTCCTCCTCACAAAACAATTGAATGCAGTGTAAGAAATACTTTAAGACTGGGCTCACACTTGTGCGATTCCAGACATCATATGTGTTTCGCACTGCATTGCTGTGCATATCACGTGCAATGTCTGTGCGATACAAATTCAGCCATACAAATTGTATGGTTGAAATTGCATTGCATCCACACCAAAATGGGGCAGGACCCTTTTTTTTAGTTTGCACTAGAATCGGATCGCATAGGTGTTCACACTTATGCAATACGATTCCTGCACCATTTCACAGTTCGCACTGCGGAGGTGTCATTAACTTTACTGTTGACACCCACAGTGGTTCGCAGAGGGCAGTGTGAACTGCTTGTAAATCATATGCAACACGGGGGACCATCACAGGGGAATCACGCTGGTTCCTGCATTGCATATATGTGAACTGGGACTAGAGGGTTAGTTCACCTTTACAAAAAAAAATGCCTGTGCCGGTAAGGGGTGTTTGTAGATAAAAACAAACTGCGGATCTCTGACTAAAGTTAAATAACTCCCTTGCTATAGGTGTAGTCCATTTACATCAGGGGTCTCAAACTGGCGGCCCTCCAGCTGTTGCAAAACTACAAGTCCCATGAGGCATTGCAAGTTGACAGCTTGCAAGCTGACAGCATGACTCCCTCAGGCAAAAGCATGATAGGACTTGTAGTTCCGCAACAGCTGGAGGGCCATCAGTTTGAGACCCCTGATTTACATACCTTGCAAAGCTTTACTGGAATACTCCCAGGACATTGCTAGAATGTTGCAATGTGAGGCCTAGTCGATACTGGTCATCTCCACCATCACAACAATGAGCTTTTTCATGTGGGGATGGGGAATACATTTTTTTTTTAACATTTCAATTGTAGCTCTACCCCTGCAGGAGCCACTAAATAAGATGGGACCTTTGTTCTTTGCCTTGACCTTCCTAAGGGCCTCAGTTTCTCTGACACACCAGGTTTAGTGTAAAAGCAAACATAGAGAAGCACAGAAAATAATTCCTTTTACCAAATAATAGGGCTATATCAAAAGCAGGCACCACACCAGTTAGCAAAAGTAATCTTAATTATTTATCACCCAAATTTTCCGTTATGTGCTAAGAGCTGGGAGTCTCTTTGTCCTCTTTGGAAGTTTTAGACCCCCTTCACACTGAGCCGCCCCAAAGATGCTGCTTGCAGGACTTTTCCTAACGTACCGCAAGCACACCGCCCCAGTTTGAAAAGACACACTGTAATGAATGGGAGGCGGTTTTCAAGTGTTATTTAGAGGCTATTTCTACCTAAAAACCACCTCAGTGTGAAAGGGGTCTTATTATGACCCAGTGGGGTTGATTTACTAAAACTGGAGAGTGCAAAACCTGTGAATGGTAGCCAGTCAGTCTCTAACTTCAGCTTGTTCAATTACGCAAAAAAAATGGAAGCTGATTGATTTCTATGCAGAGCTGCACCAGATTTTGCACTATCCAGTTTAAGTAAATCAACACCTGTCTGTTTTAAACGGTTAAATGTTTATGAGCTGGGCTTCTCCGTTGCATGTTAACCACTTGCCAACCACCCTATAGCAGTTTTCCTGCTACAGCCGCTGTGTGCAGGATCGCTTATATATACATGATCCTGCACTTCTGGGTAGGGGGTGTGAATGTGCGCCGCCAACGGCTTGCTCCTGCTGTGATTACACACAGCGGGAGCCGATAAGCGGGTACTGTGGACTCCTTGTCCACCGGCACCATCAACCACAGAGACTGAACTGAAATCTGCCTATGTATATTGGCTGGGGCCTACGACAGTGACGTCATCACAAAATCCAACTCCGATTGGTCAATGTACGTTTGTGCCCAGAGGGAAACCGTAAGAATGCTGCAAACCTTTTCATATGTCATGATTAATCTTTATGCTGTTTTTACAACGAATTCTTGTAAGTGCAATCTTTTATCTTTGCCTATTAAATGGTTTATTCGTACTGCACTATAGAAGCACCTCTTTTGTTTGTTTTTTCAAGAATTGCTGGAGCAGTGTGAGCAGAGTGAGCCACATATGGTTTGAGGGAGCCATATTTCCTCATGTCTTGTTTGACCACCTGTAACTCAGTGGTCATTTGTATCTGGTAAGCAGCTTGAATTACTCACCTTGGGTGTGGAGCATGATCTTTTCTGGTTGTTAATCTGGTCCAGCATCACAATATCTCTTAACTTGTCATATTTCACAGAGCACATAGGAGAACTTTCTGTGAAGAGTGTGGAATCTGTTTATATGTACAATTTCCTTTTACGTTTATATGCTATCAACACTGTATGAGTTTATAAAAAAATAAATATTATTTGAGTTACAGATTTTGTGATGTATGTATATCTATTTATTCATATTTAGTATTTTGATCAGTAGATTGGCGTAAATTGATGAAGAAATTAGATTTTTTTAACAATTTTATTGGATCTATTTTATAGCACAAAGTAAAAAGTTATAGCGCAAAAAATAAAAACACAGAGGTGATCAAATACCACGAAAAGAAAGGACATACGTTTTATTTGAGTACAGCGTTGCACAACCATGCAATTGTCAGTTAAAGTGCCGTATTGCAAAAAATGGCCTAGTCAGGAAGGAGGGTAAATGTTCCGGAGGTCAAGAGGTTAATAAAAACTGGACTTCCCAATCCAGCTTTTGGAAAAGATCACACTGGGCTAGCTGAGAAATGTTTGCAGTCAGCCATGATACCTTCTCCTCAGAAATATTTAAAAGGAAAAAATTGTTATTTTATTTGATATTATTAGGTATGCTGTATGAATAGGAACACATAACAAACATATAATGCCGCGTACACACGACCGAGTTTTTCGGCGGTGAAAACACCGCCGTGAAACCCGACGGGAAAAACGAGGACCGGCTTGGTCCCCTTTTCCCAGTCTACACACGGCCGTTTTTCACGACATGTTTTCTCTTGGTCGAGAAAACCGGCCGTGTGTAGGCTCCCTAGCAGTGTTTCCCTATGGGAAAACTGCAGAGGAAAAAAATGCAGCGATTCGCGACGAGAAAAATTAGTGCATGTTCTAATTTTTCTCGTTGTGATTCTCAGCGGTTTTCTCGTCGGGAAAACTGCTGGAGAGCCTACACACGCCCGTTTTTCTCATCCAAATGAAAAAAATTACAGTTTTCCCGACGAGAAAAATGGTCGTGTGTACGCGGCATAATATAAATAGGTTTTCTCAAATTTGACTACAAAAGTGGAAATACACTTTAAACCCTGGTACATTTATGGGACAGCTTGGTCTGTAGGTAAAAGTGAAGAAAAATATAAATAAAGTTATGTGAACTAAAAAAGCTATTCGTATACTAAAAGTACTGATTTCCTCCAAATCCACTGAAGAAACATATTACTAACCACCTTGATGACCAAAAGAGATGTAGAAAGAATTCTAAGCTTATATTCATATTACAAACTGATTTAATTGGAAAATTACAGTGGGTTCCACAGGGTTTCCAAAGTACAGGATAAAATCAATTGTTACAACTTTATCACCAATATCAAGAAATATACAAAAGTAAAAATAGGTGGCGTGTACAATATTTGACACCAATCACACTGCTAAAACTTGTAATCACACCATGTTTTGGCCATCAGGGCTTTAAATGTGTTGCAAATGTGTTGCAAACATTTATTTATTTATTTTTTAGCTGGGATCCAGAAAGCATATATACAGACATAAAAAAACATTATTAATAAAACTTCAAAGGTAATGTAAAGTCAAAACGTTTTTGACAGAATGTGGACAGGTTGAAACTTCTCTTGAGTTTTTATTGCTGTCTATATGGCCCCCTCCCCTCCACTCACTGGGGAGATCTATCTTCACTATTGGTATTGTGGACCATTATCTACAGAAAGCAATGGGAAATCCAACATTTTGGAGACATCACCAGAATAGAAGGCAATGGGAAATATTCCAGTGGTGGACCTATGGTAACAACTGTCTCATATTCCCTCAATTTGAAGACATCTTCTCTTAACTTCTGCTGTGTCTCAGGGACAGGAAGTGCAGGGGAAACTTCCTGGCGGGATACAGATAACAAAAAAAACAAAAACATACCAGGGTCTTTAGCATTCTCCACTCCATCAAAACGTGTTTTTTTTTTTTTTGCTTTGCATACAGAATATAGTAACGTGATCTATGAATGGAGGTGGTG
The DNA here is from genome assembly GCA_029206835.1 of Rana muscosa. Classification (NCBI taxonomy): domain Eukaryota; kingdom Metazoa; phylum Chordata; class Amphibia; order Anura; family Ranidae; genus Rana; species Rana muscosa. Next base: position 510,250,249 of record CM055122.1, read on the forward strand.
GACTTTAATTTTCTGTCCATCCTCCATTCTTAGGTCACGTTTCATCTATAGAAGTTTTAGTACGGATGCTATGAATGAAGGAGTTGGGTGAAAAATAATGTCCCTGTGCTAAAAATTTTTTTTTGGACCAAACATAGGCTTTAAATAATCGTCATTCATTTACCACTTTTAAAATAACCACAGAAAATTGTCAATCCATCTTTCACTGTACATGTATTAGTGTGGACATGAGTTTAATAAGACGATAAAGTGTATCTATGGGAAAACTTTTTTTTTCTTTTGAACAAAGTTTTACTGCTGTTTGACGTTTTCTTAGAGATGTTTTATCGGTTTGAGGTCATGACTCTGTGCAGGCCAGTCAAGTTCCTCCACCCCAAATTCACTCATCCATGTCTTTATGGACCTTGCTTTGTGCGCTGGCCAAATCATTTGGTGGAATGGGATTATAGTATGGGGTTGTTTTTCAGGGGTTGGGCTTGGCCCCTTAGTTCCAGTGAAGGGAACTCTTAAGGCGTCAGCATACCAAGACATTTTGGACAATTTTATGCTCCCAACTTTATGGTAACAGTTTGGAGATGGCCCCTTCCTGTTCCAACATGACTGCACACCAGTGCACAAAGAAAGGTCCATAAAGATATGGATGAGTGAGTTTGGGGTGGAGGAACTTGACTGGCCTGCACAGAGTTCTGACCTCAACCCGAAAGAGGAACACCTTTGGGATGAATTAGAGAGGAGACTGCAAGCCAGGCCTTCTCGACCAAAATCAGTGCTTCATCTCACAAATGCGCTTCTGGAAGGATGGTCAAACATTCCCATAGACACACTCCTAAACCTTGTGAACAGCGTTCCCAGAAGAGTTGAAGCTGTTATAGCTGCAAAGAGTGGGACAACTCAATGTGTAACCCTACTGACTAAGACTGGGATGCCATTAAAGTTCACGTGCGTGTAAAAGCAGGCAGCCCAATACTTTTAGTAATATACAGTGGGTACGGAAAGTATTCAGACCCCCTTAAATTTTTCACTCTTTGTTATATTGCAGCCATTTGCTAAAATCATTTAAGTTCATTTTTTTCCTCATTAATGTACACACAGCACCCCATATTGACAGAACAACACAGAATTGTTGACATTTTTGCAGATTTATTAAAAAATAAAAACTGAAATATCACATGGTCCTAAGTATTCAGACCCTTTGCTGTGACACTCATATATTTAACTCAGGTGCTGTCCATTTCTTATAATCATCCTTGAGATGGTTCTACACCTTCATTTGAGTCCAAATGTGTTTGATTATACTGATTGGACTTGATTAGGAAAGCCACACACCTGTCTATATAAGACATTACAGCTCACAGTGCATGTCAGAGCAAATGAGAATCATGAGGTCAAAAGGAACTGCCTGAAGAGCTCAGAGACAGAATTGTGTCAAGGCACAGATCTGGCCAAGGTTACAAAAAAAATTATGCTGCACTTAAGGTTCCTAAGAGCACAGTGGTCTCCATAATCCTTAAATGGAAGACGTTTTGGACGACCAGAACCCTTCTTAGAGCTGGCTGTCCGGCCAAACTGAGCTATCGGGGGAGAAAAGCTTTGGTGAGAGAGGTAAAAAAGAACCCAAAGATCAGTGTGGCTGAGCTCCAGAGATGCAGTCAGGATATGGGAGAAAGTTGTAGAAAGTCAACCATCACTGCAGCCCTCCACCAGTCGGGGCTTTATGGCAGAGTGGCCCGACGGAAGCCTCTCCTCAGTGCAAGACACATGAAAGCCTGCATGGAGTTTGCTAAAAAAACACCCGAAGGACTCCAAGGTGGTGAGAAATAAGATTCTCTGGTCTGATGAGACCAAGATAGAACTTTTTGGCCTTAATTCTAAGCGGTATGTGTGGAGAAAACCAGGCACTGCTCATCACCTGTCCAATACAGTCCCAACAGTGAAGCATGGTAGTGGCAGCATTATGCTGTGGGTGTGTTTTTCAGCTGCAGGGACAGGACGGCTGGTTGCAATCGAGGGAAAGATGAATGCGGCCAAGTACAGGGATATCCTGGATGAAAACCTTCTCCAGAGTGCTCAGGACCTCAGACTGGGCCGAAGGTTTACCTTCCAACAAGACAATGACCATAAGCACACAGCTAAAATAACGAAGGAGTGGCTTCAAAACAACTCCGTGACTGTTCTTGAATGGCCCAGCCAGAGCCCTGACTTAAACCCAATTGAGCACCTCTGGAGAGACCTAAAAATGGCTGTCCACCAATGTTTACCATCCAACCTGACAGAATTGGAGAGGATCTGCAAGGAGGAATGGCAGAGGATCCCCAAATCCAGGTGTGAAAAACTTGTTGCACCTTTCCCAAAAAGACTCATGGCTGTATTAGATCAAAAGGGTGCTTCTACTAAATACTGAGCAAAGGGTCTGAATACTAAGGACCATGTGATATTTCAGTTTTTCTTTTTTAATAAATCTGCAAAAATGTCAACAATTCTGTGTTTTTCTGTCAATATGGGGTGCTGTGTGTACATTAATGAGGACAAAAATGAACTTAAATGATTTTAGCAAATGGCTGCAATATAACAAAGAGTGAAAAATTTAAGGGGGTCTGAATACTTTCCGTACCCACTGTATATATAAATAAGTTAAGTAGAACGATACTAGAAAAAAATGCTAGGAAAGTAAGATAAAACATCCCTACGGAGCACCAGGTAGAAGCAAAACCTAACAGAGGTTCTAACCTTCCCCAATCTAAAAACAAAATAAAAAGGTTTTGGCTATTGATACACATGTAAATGCTAACTCTAGCAACATTACATTTCTATACGATAGGTTAGCTACCTACATCAAATTGTATGTGATACTTTGTAGAAAATGCAGACCTTGGCACCTTGGGATTGCTGTGAAGGTAAACTTTTATGCCGCATACACACGATAATTTTTTCTGATGAAAAAAAGGGATTTTTATAACAGCTTACCTGTAAAATCCTTTTCTTGGAGTACATCACGGGACACAGAGCGACTTAGTCATTACCAATGGGTTATATAGATTACCTTCAGGTGTTGGCACTGGCCAATTCCAAACCGGAAGTACCCTCCCCTATATAAGCCCCTCCCACCCGGGAGCACCTCAGTTTTGTAGCCAAGCAATAAGTGTCCCAAAAAGAGGGGTGGGAGCTCTGTGTCCCGTGATGTACTCCAAGAAAAGGATTTTACAGGTAAGCTGTTATAAAAATCCCTTTTTCTTTTTCGTACATCACGGGACACAGAGCGACTTAGTCATTACTAATGGGACGTCCCAAAGCAATGCCAAATGAGGGGAGGGATACATAAGCTGGGCGCCATCAGGCATGAGGATCTTTTGCGGCCTGCAACACACTGCGCCCAAAGGCGACATCCTCCTGACTTCTAACGTCTACCTGGTAGAATCTAGTAAACGTGTGTACCGAAGACCATGTTGCGGCCTTACATACTTGAGCCAGGGAGGCCTGGTGATGCACTGCCCATGAAGTTCCAACTGCTCTTGTGGAGTGCGCCCTAACTTTGAACGGAGGCGGTCTCTTTCTCAAGCCATAGGCTTGTATTATGACCTGTCGAATCCACTTGGCTAAAGTGGATTTTGATGCTGCCTGACCCTTTTTAGGGCCTTCCGGCAGAACAAACAAAGTATCCGTTCTGCGAATCTGAGCAGTGGCTTTTAGATAAGCTTTAACTGCTCTTACTACATCCAAGGAATGTAATAACTTTTCCTCTACCGAGCTAGGTTTGGGGAAAAAAGAAGGAAGAACCACATCTTGGTTCAAATGAAACCTCGATACCACCTTAGGAAGAAAGGCTGGATGAGGACGTAATACTACTCTGTCCTTATGGACAACCAGATATGGCTCCTTACAGGACAAGGATGCTAATTCCGATACTCTTTTAGCCGAACAAACGGCTACTAAGAAAATCAATTTCCTGGTGAGAAGAACCAAGGAAATGTGTTGCAATGGTTCAAACGGTTGTTTCTGTAGAACTGACAGAACCAGGTTTAAGTCCCAAGGACATATGGGAATACTAACCGGAGGGCTAATACGCATCACTCCTTGTATAAAGGCTTTGACTAGTGAATGCGAAGCCAAGGGCCTTTGAAAAAATATTGACAAGGCCGAAATCTGACCCTTGATAGTACTCAAGGCCAGCTTCCTATCTACAGCCCACTGTAGGAAGTCCAAAATCCTCCCTATCACATACTTACGTGGATGCCATTTCTTGGCCTCACACCACGTAATGTACGCTTTCCAGATCCTATAATAGATCTGCCTGGATACCGGCTTCCTGGCATTGATCATGGTAGATACCACAGAATTAGAGAGCCCTCTCTTTTTCAGAATGTGGGCTTCAATAGCCAGGCCGTCAAACCTAGGGCTGGTAAGGAAGGGTGGTATATCGGTCCCTGCGACAGCAGGTCCGGACGATGTGGGAGGGTCCAAGGACTCCTCACTGACATTTTTACAATCTCCGCGTACCATGCCCTTCGGGGCCACGCTGGAGCCACCAGAATCACTGGTTTCTTTTCTACCCTGATTCTGCGGAGTAATCGCGGTAACAATTGTGGCGGTGGGAATGCATATATCAGCTTGAACTGATCCCAAGGGAACACTAGGGCATCCGAGCCGCAAGCTAGGGGATCCCTTGTGCGAGACACAAATCTGTCCACCTTTGCGTTGAATCTGGATGCTAGCAGATCTACATCCGGTGTTCCCCACCGCTGGCATATTGCCTGGAAAACCTCGGGGTGAAGAGACCATTCCCCCGGGCATAATTGTTGGCGACTTAGAAAGTCCGCTCTCCAATTTTCCACTCCTGGGATGAAAACCGCGGATATGGCTGGGACATATCTTTCTGCCCACTCCAGGATGCAATTTGCTTCCCTCTGGGCTGCACGACTCCTGGTGCCACCCTGGAGATTGATATATGCCACTGCCGTGGCATTGTCTGATTGAATTCTGACAGGGGACCCTTGGAGTTTGGATGTCCATGCTACTAGGGCATACCGGGCTGCTCGTATCTCTAAGAGATTGATGGGCAGGGCCTTTTCTGCTTCTGACCACTTGCCCTGGAGAGACCATTGCTCCAGTACTGCCCCCCAGCCTATGAGGCTGGCATCCGTAGTGACCACCTTCCAAGAAACCGGACTGAAGGGTTTCCCTCTTTCCAGATTCTGGGGCACCAACCACCAATGGAGGCTCTTGCGAACGGAAGGGGACAGGGACATTGGTAAGTCTAAAGCCTGAACTTTTTTGTCCCAGGCTGACAGTATGGCCCTTTGCAAATTCCTTGAATGGAATTGACCGTAGGGTACCGCTTCGAATGAAGCCACCATCTTTCCCAGCAGCCTCATGCACAGGCGTATGGATGGTTTTCTTTTTGTACCCACTAAGTGGGTCAAATTTTTTAAAGACGACACCTTCTCTGGAGGTAAGAAAATCTTTCTCTGATTTGAATCCAGCCTTAGCCCTAAGTATTCCAGACTTTTGACTGGTCTTAGAGCTGACTTGTCCCGGTTGATAATCCAACCGTGATATTCCAGATACTTGATTGTCTTGTGAATAGCTACTTCCAGCTTTTCCACTGAGTGGTCTATTAGTAGCAGGTCGTCTAGATATGCCATTATCGTTACACCTTGTGTTCTTAGATTGGCCAATAATGGGGCCAGAATTTTTGTGAACACTCGAGGTGCTGTGGCCAGACCGAAAGGTAAGGCTCTGAACTGAAAATGGCGCCCTTCTACTGCAAAGCGTAGAAATTTCTGGTGGGCCGGAAAGATGGGAATATGCAGATAAGCATCCCTTATGTCGATCGAGGCTAACCATTCCTGCCCTTGTAGGGCGGTGGCCACCGATCGGATCGACTCCATCCGAAAAGTCCTGATATTTAGGAACTTGTTTAGCCCTTTTAGATTTAATATGGGCCTCACGTCCCCATTTGGTTTGGGGACCGTGAAAAGGTTTGAGTAAAACCCGAATCCGCTTTCTTCCAGGGGAACCTTCATGATTACACCTTGGAGCAATAGTTGTTCTAGTGCCAGAAGGAGGGATCCTCTCTTCTGGGGATCTCTTGGCACGTTTGACCTCATAAATTGGGCAGGAGGAGTGCCTTTTAACCCCAGCTTGTATCCCAGACTTACTGCGGAGAGCACCCATCTGTCTCTGATGGTGTCCCGCCAGGTCTTTGTGAACAACTGAAGCCTTCCCCCCACCCGATTGAGTGGGGGCAACGCTTCATAACTTGGGGGGAGGTTTTGTACCTCTCTTGATCCAGGGCTTCTTGTTACCCTGTGATTGTCCCTGATTTCTGCCCCCTGAATTTGACCGCGGAGGCCGTCGGAACTGCTTCACAGCCGATGTGCCCGGGACTGGAGAAGTAGGCCTCTTAAAAGAAGGACTTCTACCCTTGTTCTTAACCGGTAAGAGTGAACTTTTACCGGCAGAAATTTTCTGGATATATTTGTCCAGATCTTCTCCAAATAAGCGTTCTCCATGAAATGGGAAGCTAACCAGCAGTTTTTTACAGGGAGCTTCAGCAGACCAGTTTTTGAGCCACAGAAGCCTACGCATATGTACTATAGACAGCGTAAAGCGGGAGGCCTGTTGGATTGTATCCTTTATGGCGTCCACCGCAAAACACAAGGCTCTAGGCAGGTCAGCTAGGGCAAGAGCCTGCTGATCTAATAAGTTCCTTTAGACTTGTTTCAACTGATCTTTCACTGCTTGGCAGACTCCAATCGCTGCTACCGCAGGTTGTGTCACCATGCTTGCTGTAGAGAAAGCAGATTTTAGTAAAGACTCCAATTTTTTATCTATTGGGTCTTTGAACATTGGAACATTATCTACTGGACATGTCAGTGATTTGTTCACAGAAGAGATGGCTGCGTCCACTGTAGGGACCCTCCATTTTTTTATGAACTTATCCTCCATGGGATAGATCACCGGAAATCTCTTGGGGGGAGCAAATATTTTATCAGGATGCTCCCAATCCTGGTAAATAAGCCCTTCTAATAAAGGGTGGATTGGGAAGGAACAGACAGCCTGGGGAGCTTTTAGCGACCCCAGCGAGGAAACCGTAGTGGATGGTGGTTCCGCCAGAGGCATTTTAAATGCTGATCGGACCATGTTAGTCAGAGACTGAACCCATAATCTTTCAGCCTGAGATGCTGAGAAAGGTTCTTCCACTGTTGATTCCTCCATAACTGAATCAACCTCATCCTGATCCCCTTCAGGTAGGTCGATCTCTGTGTGGGGCTGTTCCTCCACTAACAGGCACTCTGAAGGAGGAGACGGAGATCGGACGCGCTTTTCCTGTGACAGGGAAGCAGCGATCAATGCTGTTAATCTCTCTTCCAATCCTCCCAGAGTTGAGGATAAAACCTCCTCTGTTATATATACAGGAGCAGGTGGACTGGGGACAGCCGCAGCACCAGGCATTCCTGCGGGGTTTCTACGGCTACTGACCTCTGAATTCTCAGGGGAGATTGGTGCAGTACAAGCATGCCCAATATCCTCAGAGCCCGATGGAGACCCCTTTGGCTTCCTGGAAGACCTATTTCCGGAGCGTCTGGACGACATATCCTTTAAGCACAAAGCTGAGGTATTCCCGTCGTCATACACCAATTTTGCTGGTAATAGTCTAACAAAGTTGCTGCTATATACCAGCTGGTGTCCACTAAAGTGCCTTTCTATGGGGATGCCTGCATCAACCGCCTCTGTGTGCCACTGTTTGTTGCTAGCTCTGTTTGCATCCAGCTGACACTTGTACTGTGTCTTTTAACCATGCTGGGACGCCCGCACATGCGCAGAAGCGCCGCGGCGCGCATCGAGCGTCATCCACCTGCCCCGCCCCTTTTTTTCATAGGAGGCGCGTGCACGCGCCCGCGCGCGCGCCCGTGCGCCATTGGCGCCCTTTTCGAAATCAAACAGGGGACTAGGGGCCAGGGCCCTTTTTGCCGGAGGGCCTGTGCGGTGGATGAGCGCAGCAACAGGGCAGAGGAAGTGGATTCCCACAGAGAAACTTACCAGCTGCCTGGATCTTTTGACTTGAGAAAACCAAAGATCCACATGACAAGAAAAATGGACTACAGCGGCCTCTAGTGGTTTAACCCAGGTACCGCGGTCCCTTTTTTTTTTTTTTCTTGACTACTATTAAAATTTTACATTTTCAGTAGTTACAGGCAAACACAGATATTTAGCGGGAATACCGTTAGGTAACAGACAGAAAGACAAATTAGGCTTGGGGGTCCCCCAATAGAACCAAGTTCCTGGGGGCCCCCACTTACCTTATCCCCGCCGCAGGACTTTGTTTGGTCCACAGAAGCCCAAACTTCACCTATCACGGCAGGCATTGTAATTAAACCTTCAGGGACCGGGTTCCCAAGGATTCCACTCCCCTGGACCTGTATAGCACCCTGCACAGACAACATCTTGGTCATGGGTATGACCAGAGCTCTGGATCCCAGGGTCCAGCCCTCCTAAGAGAGGCATTACAGGCAAAACCTTGCTCTTCTGCTGCAAGGCCCGGGTACCGACCGTTTAGCTATGAAGCTTTTTTGGTGGGATCCGGAACAGCTTACTAAGGCCCAAAAGAACCTGTACGCAAGCCCAGTGAAAACACATGTTACTCTTTGGCCAACACCTTAGACACTGGCAAAAAACTGAGGTGCTCCCGGGTGGGAGGGGCTTATATAGGGGAGGGTACTTCCGGTTTGGAATTGGCCAGTGCCAACACCTGAAGGTAATCTATATAACCCATTAGTAATGACTAAGTCGCTCTGTGTCCCGTGATGTACGAAAAAGAAAAGACAGATTGACTTTTTTCAACGGAAAAAACGATCGTGTGTGGGCCCCATCGGTCTTTTTTCCATCGGTGTAAAAAAATAGAACGTGTTTTAAATTTTACCGATGGAAAAAAAAAACGATAGCAAATTCCGATCGTCTGTGGGGAACTTCATCTGAGAAAAATCCACGCATGCTCAGACTAAATTACAAGATGGGAGCGCTCGTTCTGGTAAAACTAGCATTTGTAAGGGAGATAGCACATTTGTCATGCTGTAACGGACTGAAAAGCACGGAGACTGAAAAGCGCAAATCGGCTAACACCAAACTTTTACTAACACGCAGTAACACGAAATCAGCAAAAGCAGCCCAAAGGGTGGCGCCGTTGGATTTGAACTTCCCCTTTATAGTGCCGTCGTATGTGTTGTACGTCACGGCGTTTTGGACGGTCCTAATTATGTCTCATGGTGTGTAGGCAAGACTGATGAAAGTCAGCTTCATCGGAATTCCGATGGAAAAATCCATCGGATTTTATTCCATCGGAAATCCGATCGTGTGTACAGGGCATTACTTTTTGTCCATAACAGACATTCTAATGACTGAAGTAGGATTATTTAGAATTCGGGACAAATAAATGTTTTTCTACCATGGAAAGTAATAGCCCATCATCATAATCTTAATAAAAGGTTTAGTGAATAATATTGTATCATATAGGATTTTTTTAATTATTAAAACAGGGGGTACCTATAAAACATAACAAAATATGCAATGTTTGATACTTTCCCACTTCTGCTCCATTCCTCTCAGTAAATATCTAATTTTCAGAAGCTGTTCAATTTCACTAAAATAAATGACATAATCTTGTTGCTGCGTATGAATGCATCAGAAAAGGAAAATTACGGTAAGTATATGATATAAATTTTCAGTTTTCCTGACAGACTCCATGGCAGCCTACGTGTGGGAAATGACTAGCCATACACACCCGGTGGGCAAATGCTGGTTAAAGAAAAAGGTTTAATTGACACCGTCAACGGATAAAACATGTAAACCAAAATTAACCGAAGACAAAGAAGCCGGTTCTACACAATAGTGCGTCATAAATGTGTTTATCGATGACCATGAGGCCGCCTTGCAGATTACTTCTGGGGAGACATGACGGGTGGCCGCCCATGATGTGGAGACGCTCCTGGTGGAATGAGCGGTCACTGACTCTGGTGGAGCCAGACCCTTCGCCTTATATGCCCCGTGGATAGCCTGAACAATCCAGGCTGCGATGGTTCTGGAAGAAGCACGCAAACCTTTGTTTTTTCCTTGAAAGAAAATGAACAGATGATCAGATTGGCGAAACGAAGCTGTGGTTTCCAGGTATTGTTTCAAAACTTCTCCAACATCTAAAGGATGGACATTAGCATTAGAGTTCTCAGGTGATCGAAAGGTAGGAAGAACGATTTCTTGATTCTCATGAAAAACTGATGTTACCCTAGGATTTGAACCAAGCATGGGAATCATAACTACACGATCCGGAAAGAAGGTCAGGAATGGTTCTTTGGATCCTAGGGAACCAATTTCGGAAACTCTTTTAGCCGACGTTATTGCTACAAGGAAGACAACATTGAGGGAGAGCTCCTTGATAGATAGTTGACCCGTGTGTTGCCTTTCTCTTTCTGAGAAAAAATACAAGACCAGAGGAAGGTCCCATTTGGAGAATCTCGTTTTTTTCTGAGGTCTGAGCCTTATAGCTCCTCTGAAGAATTGTCTAACAAGAGTGTGTCTAGCCCAGGATATACCTGTAAAGGCCGAGATAGCCGAAATCTGCACTCTTAGGGAACTAACTGACAGGGACAGATCCAGGCCCGTTTGAAGAAAACCTAGAACGTCTTGTATCCTGGGGTCGTCAGGAGAACCTTAAACCGTAGAAATATAGCCTGTGAATTTTTTCCAGATCCTTTGATATACTTTGTTGGTATTAGCTCTTCTGGCATTCAACAATGTAGAAATTGCTCTGCTTGGGCGACCTAATGCCTCCAGCCTTCCCCTCTCAAAAACCAAGCCATCAGATGGAGATGGGATGGGCACGGATGAAGAGTTATTCCCTGTGACAGGAGATATGATCTGGCTGGGAGGGGAACTGGATCCTGGGAGCTCAGCTGTAACAGGAGAGGGAACCATGGCCTGTTGGGCCTGTATGGAATTATTGCCACAATTTCGGCCTTCTCCCCCCTGAGTCTCGATAGGAACCGTAGAATGACGGGTACCGGGGGAAAGACATAAGCCCTGTTGAATCTCCACTGATCCGTCAGGGCATCCACTCCGAAGGCCTGGGGACAATGACATCTTGTGTAATTTTTTTTAGTTTGAAATTGCACGGGGAGGCAAACAGATCTACTTTTGGTACAATTCCCAGGGATAGGATCCAATTGAAAACCTCGGTGTGGAGAGACCATTCGTTGTTGTCGAGGGATGTTCGAGAGAAAATCCGCCTGTAGGTTCTGAGATCCGGGAAGATAGACAGCCGTCAGGTTCGTTAGATTTGTCTGGGCCCATGTCATGATTGGTTCTACCTCCCTCAGTAGAGAGAGACTGCGAGTGCCTCCCTGTCTCTTGATATACGAGACTGTTGTCCAGCCTTAGGAGAACTGAGGCACCTTTTATCAGGTGAAGAAAAGCTTGTAGAGCACAGAAGACTGCTCGGATCTCCAGGACATTGGACACTATCCTTCTGGACGGGAAGTCCCACTTCCCCTGAGCTCCTTCCTGCATGCAGAGAGCTCCCCAGCCTCTGTTGCTGGCATCCGTCGTGATTTTGACCCAGGAGACAGGAGCTATGGAATGACAGTTGAGAAGATTCTTCCGTAGTAGCCACCAGGGAAGGCTTTCCCGCATGGACGGCGTTATCCATATGAAATGGTCGCGAGATCCTGGATCCCACCGCTGAAGAAAACCCTTCTGAAAAGGACGCATCTTCCATTGTGCCCATTTCACCATCGGGGCTGTGGATACCATGGTGCCTATTATCTTGAGGCACTGTGAAGCTTTGAGAAGAGGAGAGGCCATTGCCAGACGAATCCTGTCTCGAACCACTGGAATCTTCTCCAGGGGTAAGGAGATGGTACTTTTGTATTGTATTGAATTGAGCGCCGAGAAAAACCAGAGACTGTGTAGGTTCTAAATGACTCTTCTCTTTGTTAAACAGCCAACCGAATTCTGTCAGCGTGGAGATGACCTGAGACTGATGTATTAAAAGCTGCTTCTTGTTTTGGGAAAGTAATAGTAGATCATCCAGGTAGTGATGTAGCCGGATTCCTCTGGTCCTGATTAGAGCTACTACAGCCAACAAGAGCTTCGAAAACGCTTGCAGCGATGTTGTAAGCCCGAACGGGAGACATACGAACTGGAGGTGAATATGGCCCACTGCAAACCGAAGGTACTTTTGAAATTCCACAGCTATCGGGACGTGAAAGTAAGCGTCTTTCAGATCTATGGACACAAGCCAGTCGCCTGGTTGTACTGTCTGACGTATTGTGAGTAATGACTCCATCTTGAATTTTTCCTTTTTGATGAAGGTGTTTAGATGAGTCAGATCTATCACTGGTCTCCAAGAGCCGGTCTTTTTTTGAACCATGAACAGGGGTGAGTACATCCCTTGGAACCTGTCGTCTGTTGGTACATGTATGGCGGCACCCTGGGCCACGAGAGTGTCTGTGTAAGAAAGAAGGATTTGTTTCTTCTCCTCCGAGCAGGGTAGTACTGTGGGTACGAACTGAAGTGTGGGTGGACTGACAAACACCCAGGAGTGACCTGAAGAGACTGTTTTGACAGTCCAGAAATCTTTTATCGAGGCTGCCCAGACGTGCCGGAACTGAAGTAGCCGAGCTCCCACTTGTTCCGTCTGGGCCGACTCTATATCAAAAGGACTTAGGGGCCTCACGTCCGCCAGAAGAGGCTACTTTTGTGGATTTTTGACCAGAAGGCTGATTTCTTCTCCAGTTCTTTCTGAATTCTCGACCTGGCCTATAACGGCGAGCATCTCTTGCACAATCCTGGTCTTGTCTCTGTTGAGTTATTTTCTGACTAAAAAAGCGACGATCCTGAGGAAGGAACCCCGACTTACCCCCTGTGGCACGGGTGATAGCACTGTCAAGCTTATTCCCAAAAAGGGAAGATCCTTGAATAGGGAATCCTGCACCATGCCTGTTTAGAGGCAGGATCAGCTACCCAAGGACGTAGCCACAAGGCACGTTTAGCTGTAACGGAAGAGAGAATGACACGTGCCACCAGGGGAATAATATCAAGAGAAGCCTCACCCAAAAAGACAGATGCCATTCTTAGTTCATGGATCGGCATGCTTCTGGCTAACTCCACAGAGACGTTTGCTAAGGAAGAATCCACTTCATTTGTCCAGGCCTCCATTGCTTTGGACAGGGTTGCAAGGGCCAATGCTGGCTTGTAGGCCATGCCCGCGGTGATATATATACGTTTAAGATCCATATCTATTTTTCTTTCCAAACCGTCCCTGAAGGAAACAGAGTCTTCTAGCGGAAGGGTAACGTGTCTTACCAACCTCATTAAGGCTGCATCAATCAGGGGAGCTGATTCTAGATCAGTGATTCTCAACTCCAGTCCTCAGGGCCCACCAACAGGCCAGGTTTGCAAGATAACTGAAATGCATCACAGGTGATATCATTTGCTGCTCAGGGATTGCAGTATTCTAGTCTGCATCTCACCAAGGTAATACTTAAAATCTGGCCTGTTAGTGGGTCCTGAGGACAGGAGTTGAGAACCACTGTTCTAGATGTTTCACATCCTCACTTTTGAATGGGTACATCTTTGCTACTTTGGAAAGTAATGAATTTTTCCTTTCTACGCCAGTCCATTCATCTGTAATAATATCCCCAAGTTCATCCAAAAGGGGGAAATTTGGGCGCTCCTTCTTAAGTTGTTTGAAGTACTTCCTTTGTTTAGAAGGAGCTTCTATTGGTTCATCCCATTTTAAAGCGTCTTTGACTGCTTTGATCAAGTCTGGTACTGAAGAGAAATCAAACCCTGTGGTATTGCTGACCTCTTCAACATCACAATGTGAAGATTCGCTTGAGGAGCAATCATGCCGAGAGGGACCCGGGATTTTGGGGTCATCCTGTACCAGGACTGGTGCTGGGTCCACAGGAGGAATGGTGGTACGGCTGGAGTCAGTTTTGCTCAGGGATTCCTGGACCAGGGATTCCTGGACCACTCTTCTAACTAGTGCCTCCACTTGGTGGTCTCCACCTCCTCTCTCTCCTACTGCTCAGGAATAACATGGCTCACAGAGGGATTTACCTTCCGGGACCTGAGCCCTACAACCCCAGCAGACTCTCTTTTCAGAATGACTGGAATGGCGGTGAGAGTGGTGCCTAGACCTTGACCTGGGCTCCTTACTATGATGTCTGGAGGATGATCTATGATGTCTAGAACTAGATGAAGAATGATGATGTGTTTTAGATTTAACATTATCTTCACGTGCTGAGTGTCTATTTTCAGACCTAGAGGGGCTGAGGAAAAGAAAGAAATACATTGGCTCATGTAAAGAACCCAATGCTGCTAAGCAGAAGGAAAAAAAAATCCTACCTGCAGCGCAAGGGTTGGCCACTGGGGGGTGGTGAGACGTCCATAGCTCAAACTTGGAAACTGCAAAAATTGGCCATACAATAAATACAGGGAAAGATAAGTCTAACACAAGCCATCCTTGTAAATAACAGGTTTTCCTACCTTGACCACTCCGAAACGAAGCACCGGGAAGTTGCTGACTGAGCCTGCAGGACATCCCAAGTTATAGCTGTACCTGACAGCTATTTAAACTTGGCGCCGAAGATGACGTCACCGCGCCCCCAGCATGAACAGCGGAGCTTGCGCGCATGCGCAAACGCCGCCGCGATCCGGATTGCGCACGCGCGAACCAAGCCTCGATCCCGGACAAGGTTCACTGCTGTGCACACAACCCGGAAGAGGTGGCTTAGTGGAACGCAGATGCGCTCCAGCCGCCATAGAGCCGAGGGGAAGAAGGAAGACAAACAACAAAAACAAACACTGCTGCCATATATGAAATATTAAGCGATGTATGCGATACCACCCAGCACGACCTGGGCATTTTCTCAATGGGCCTCCCGCTAATAGCTAGGACGTTTGGCCAGGTTGCCGCTTGCCTGCCAATGGCCAGGCTAGTAAGCTCTTCGTGGCACCGCAAAATGTCACCCGCATCCACCCTGCTAATAGCTGGGATTGCTGGATCTCCAAACAGAACCGCCATGAAACTCGTGCAACCAGGACTGAATCGAAGTGAAAACTTCTTTAAGGTAAGAAAAAGCACACCTTGGTCCTAGGAGGAGGACAAAAAAGGAACACGGTCTCTGGCTAGAAGCAAAGATTTATGGGAGTAGGGTCCTATGAGGTATGAGAGGCGGGATTAACCCACACTTAGGCTGCCATGGAGTCTGTCAGGAAACCATATTTATAGTGTATATATCCCATAAAGCTAAATGTGTGGACACATTTTTACAACATACAGTTTAATTTAGCTTTGTATTCATTAAAATAATGTTAGACGGTGTTCACTCTAGAGTAGAATAAATATCTAAAACATTTTTGATACATTGTTGATACTATCCTGTAATTTCCTGCACAGCAGTAGCACTCTCACTAAAAGAGGGTATGGTAAAATCAGCACCAGTCAGTGTTTTGCAAAGAGTTGTGGGTCTGACACTGTACACATGCTTAACCACTTAACGACCGCCCACGGCATATATACGTCGGCAGAATGGCTCGTACAGGCACAATCACGTACCTGTACGTCGCCTTTAACTGCTTGCCGTGTGGTCGTGCGCACGCCGCCGTCGGCGCGCTCGCGACCCTCCTGCCATCCCCGGACCGCAGCTCCCGCGGACTCGATCGCCGCGGGGATCCCCATGATCGTCTCACGGAGGGATGGAGCAGGGAGATGTTAGTGTAAACACAACATTTCCCCGCTCGCCTACTGACACTGTCACCGATCTCCGCTCTGTGTAATCAGAGCGGAGATCGGTGACGTGTCACTCGTAGCCACGCCCCCTAACAGTCACTCACTTAGGCACACTTAACCCCTTTAGCGCCCCTAGTGGTTAACCCCTTCACTGCCAGTTTCATTTTTACAGTAACCAGTGCATTTTTATAGCACTGATCGCTGTAAAAATGACAATGGTCCCAAAAATGTGTCAAAAGTGTCCGAAGTGTCCGCCATAATGTCGCAGTCACGAAAAAAATAACATAAAACTATCCCCTATTTTGTAAACGCTATAACTTTTGCGCAAACCAATCAATAAACGCTGATTGCAATTTGTTTTACCAAAAATATGTAGAAGAATACGTATCGGCCTAAACTGAGGAAAAAAAAATGTTTTTTTATATATTTTTTGGGGATATTTAAATACCACCAAAAGAAAGCTCTATTTGTGGGGAAAAAAGGACGTCAATTTTGTTTGGGAGCCACGTCGCACGACCGCGCAATTGTCAGTTAAAACAACGCAGTGCCGAATCGCAAAAAGGGGCCTGGTCTTTATGCTGCATATTGGTCCGGGGCTTAAGTGGTTAAAATAGGGAATCACAGGGGGGTAACCTGATCAGTATGCTGCTGCTTCTTTATTGACTAATCACAGAGGGGGATCCTGAACCAGGCTGTATGGCTTATTTGCAGTGTGTTTGCTTTATAGGTACTGGACCTGACTGTATTGTCTGGTAGGGGGTGCTGAATCTGAAGATTAGCTGAACAGAATGACAAATCATTTGACAGGTAAAACAGTTCACACAGATTGTATACTGTATATTTGTATGCACTAGATTAAGTCCCTCAGTCAGGTTCAACCTCTTGGCTTACTTTGACTTCTGACGGAATGATGGTGGAGTGCTTTGGATAAATTAAAAAAGAAAGATATGCGTAGAGCACAACACAGCTTTAAACTGTATGGTTCATATATTTGTGCATCATTTTTTTTTCTGAGTAGGAAGTAGCAATGTGAAAGAAAAGTAAACAGGAGTTATACAACATAAAATTTTGATGAACACACACGGGACAATGTTTTTGAAAATGCAACAAATTTTCCTAATCAAAATAAATAATCATCAGTGGAAATGCTCTAGGTTCATATTTGCGATTGTTACATGCAATTCATTCAGTTTTGGGATCATCCGTTATTCCTTTTCAATCATAGTTACATACAATAAAAAATTTAAATCTCCCTTAAAGGGTAACTCCACTTTCGTTGGGAAAAAAATAGCAAGTAAAAAATAATAATATAGTGTATACAATTGCGACTCAAGTCATATTGTAATTGAATGTTATTAAAAATTACCTTTTCCTTTTTAGGCCTCATGCCCACTGGCGTTTTTACAGCTGCGTTTTTTGCAGCTTAAAAACGCCTGTCCATGTTATTGTAAATATTTAAAAAAAAAAAAAAAAAAAAAAAACCTCGGAGCTAAAAACGCGACCTCGCGTTAGTGCGCGTTTTTGCGCGTTAGTGCGCGTTAGTGCGCGTTTTGTGCGTTTTTTGACGCTCGCGTTTTTTTCTGCCTAATTCTGACGCTGAGGAACGCACTGGTCCTGTTTTTTTTTTACAGCTTAAAAACGTCTATGCTATTTGCAGCTCAAAAACGTCTAGGTGGGCATGAAGCTATAGACTAACATGGACAGGCGTTTTTAAGCTGTAAAAAACGCTCAAAAACGCGGCTGTAAAAACGTCCGTGGGCATGAGGCCTTAATCTGCAGCCGCTGTAATTTTCTGTAACATGCAATAAAATATGGCTACCTGGAGGAGTTGTGTTATGGACCATTCATTTCTTTGTAAGTGGGCAAACTTACAAAATCTGCAGGGGATCAAATAATTATTTTTCCCATTGTATCTATGCCTATGTTACCTGATTAACTTAAGCTACATGGGTAAAATAGTTTTAGAAAAATGTTGGTGCATTGCTCCAAAGCAGGGGTCTCCAAAGTACAGCCTGCCGGGATGTTTTTTCCAGCCCACAGCTTGACTGTCAGACTCACTGCATGGTTTACGGCTGTCCTTTTGCCTACAACGTGTCTATGTAACAGCTGGGCGGGAGCCTGGAGGTGCAGCAGAGCAGCACTGAAACCGGACACAGATGTAAGTGGGACACAAATGTGACTGCTGGTGCTGTTGGGGGGGGGGGGGGGGATGGGGACACAAATGTGCGGTGGGGGCTTTTTTTGAAGGACACAAATGTGAAAGGGGACTCTAAGGGGGGCACAATTGTGCAGGGGTCTCTGATGGGGACATAAATGTGGGCGGGGGCTCTTTTTAGGGACACAAATGTGGAAGGGGGTGGAAGGTAAACCGGATCTCTACCACTAAAAGGCCAGTGCAGATACATGCTCATGCTCGTGCACATTGCACACGTGCTAATATTTATAAGCAAAAGACCAATGTAATTTCTGCAGTGCCAGTTCATCGCGCACAGATTGGTGCACGTGCGGAAAATCGTGCACATACCAATTAGCACTTGGCGCCCAGTGACCTATTTAAACTGGTCTGTCACTGTGAACAGTCGCTGGATGATCTTCAGCTTGTTCCTGACTTCCCAAGACCTGAGCTGTTGTTCCTGCTGTTTGCTCGTGTATGACCCGGCTTGCCTTTGGACTTCGCCTCTGCTTGTGCTCTAGCTCTGTTACCCGGTATCCCGACCTTGGCTTTTTTACTGGATCTGATCTGCCCACTGACTTGGTACCGCATTACCTGGCTATTACCGACCCTGACCTATCTTCGGGACTTGCTTTGCCTGCTGATTCGGTACCCTACTGCCTGGTTGTCACTGACTGCTGCTCCTCTCCTGGTTCTGCTTCCGTCCCATGCTCTGGTGCGAAGCTGCTCTTGCATCCTGTTCTGAGGACTGTGACTACCAGCTCTACCCACCTACAGAGTGGACATCAACAGCCAGCTGCTATGGCACTGGTGCCACTCCTTGCCATTACACTCTCTGTCCCCACCTTCAGGAGTTTTAGGCGGGAGGTGCAAGAGAGGCCTCCGCCACATTCCAGTCTCACCAGGTACGTGATAGGGGGATTCTAAGGGGGACACAATTGTGCAGGGATCTCTGATGTGGACACATATATGGAAGGGGGCTCTAAGGGGGACATAAATATGCAGGGGGGCTCTGATTTGGGCATAAATATGTGAGGGGGCTCTGATGAGGATACAAATGTGCGGGGGAGGAGTCTGATGGGGACACAAATGGGCAGGGGGTTCTTATGGGGACACAAACATGCAGGGGGCTCTGATGGGGACACAAATATGCAGGGGGGCTTCGATGGGGACACAAATATGCAGGAGGTTCTTATTGCGACAAAAATATGCAGGGGGGCTCAGATGGGACACAAATATGCAGGGGGCTCTGATGGGGACACAAATATGCAGGGGGGCTCTGATGGGGACACAAATATGCAGGTGGCTCTGATGGGGACACAAATATGCAGGGAGTTCTTGTTGGGTCACAAATTTGCAGGGGGGCTCTGATGGGGACACAAATATGGAAGGGGCTCTAAGGGGGACACAAATATGCAGAGGGGCTCTGATGAGGACACAAATGTGCAGTGGGGGGTCTGATGGGGACCAAATGTATGGTGTGTGTGTGTGTGTGTGACGGTAACACAGACGTAAGGCCCTGTGCACACTAGTTTAGCCCCCATGCATGAGGTTATGGCTTTTAGGTGCAGGCGGAGGATACAGGTGTGCCATCAAGCTCTACTGCCGTCAGCCTGTCAAATTTTATTCTGCTGCAGATTCATTTAAACTGATTTTTTTTTCGGTCCGCGAATATGTGAAAAATGCACAATGTGGCCCTCGACGTGAAAAGTTTGGAGACCCCTGCTCTAAAGGAAGAGGTATTACCCAAAACTGATTTTGACAGGTCAGACAATGGCCTTTAATAGATATTAACAACATGCCACATATACAGTAAGTGTACATCAGAAATTCTACTCTTATGTAACAGGCAGGGAATTTGAGGTGAAAGACCAGATTACTCGTAAGTCAACTAATGTAATATATTTATTTGAGTGCAAATGCACTCTGTAGTGTGCGAGAACACAAATTAACTCTACACTTTAAACAGAACCGCACAAGAGAAATTGAAAGAAGGGGCTTAGAAAATATAATATTTCTTCATATTTTGGAAAAAACATGATCATGACAAAAAAGAGCTTGACCGCTTTAATACCGGGCACTTTCACCCCCTTCCTACCCGGGCCAATTTTCTGCTTTCAGTGCTGTCACAATTTGAATGACAATTGCGCGGTCATGCAACACTGTAACCATAAGAAATTTTTCTTTTTGGTTAAAAAAAAAAAAAAAAATTTGAAAAAAAAAAAAGGTTCTTCGTTTTTGTCAGACAAATGTTAGAAATAATACATTTTTCTCCCTCATTCATGTGCACTGATAAGGCTGCACTGATAGGCACTGATGAGCACAGATGAGGCAACACTGATGGGCACTGATAGGTGGCACTGATAGGCACAGATTGGCCTTTACTGATGGGCACTGAAAGGCAGCATTAACTTGCATCACTGATTGGCCTCACTGATGGGCACAAATGATCAAATTTCTTGTTTAATTCTAGCCGCTTGTAGGGTTAATACGCATACTATGTTCCAAAGTTAAAAGCAAACTATAGAACAATATTGCACAGTATCTCTCTCTAAACAGAGCTGTCAACTTTCTCTAATGCCGTGTACACACGATCGATTTTCTCGACGGTGAAAACACCGTTGAGAAAATCGACAGGAAAAACGAGGAACGGCTTGGTCCCCTACACACGGCCGGTTTTCACAAATTTTTTTTCTCTTGGTCAAGAGATCTTGGTCCCTATGGGAAAACTGCCGCGGAAAAAAATGCAGTGAATCACGACGAGAAAAATTAGAGCATGTTCTAATTTTTCTCGTCGTGATTCTTGCCGTTTTTCTCGTCGGGAAAAATGATGGAAAGCCCACACACGGTCGTTTTTCTCGTCAAAGAGAAAAAATGACATTTTTCCCGACAATGAAAAATGGTCGTGTGTACGCGGCATAACACAGTGAAATGGTTGGACCAAAAGAATGACTAATTCCCAAATTATATGTTTTCTGTCTAATCTGAAGAGAATCAACATTTATCCATGTTATCCAAACAATGTTAAATTTAGAAATTGTATGTGATTTTTTGCTTTATTGTTTGTTGTTTTGTAAATTGATTTGCTCATCCCTACTGGGAAAGGGTAACATTTAAAGCAGACCTAAACTGTGGATATAGGTATCTGTATACAGAGTATTTCTATTTACACTGTATTTATTTTTTGTAATGGTTGAACGAGATGGCATCTTTCTTTTTTTTTTTTTTAAATATGAATTTTTATTAGTTTTTTTTCAAAAGAAAGTACATAAAAGGTACAGAACAACTGTGGTCACAGAATAGACCATATCACAAACATGCAAGCTTTGCAGTGGGAGTCACATTCCCATTTATAACATAAAACATAAAACAACTAGACTGTCGCAACAGACACGTACAGTAACATAGTGCTCATACAATTTGACCATAAACTTTCCTGATCCAGTGTGTTAGCACCTGAAATATCATCTTAAGCTATCCGTCTCATGTTTGGTCAAGAGCCTGTTCATTTGTAGTGTTCGTGTCTCAATCAAATACACAGCCTCCAATTAACTTATTATAAAACCATCAGTTGAGAAAACCAAAGATAGAAAAAAAAAGAAGAAGAGGGAAAGGGGAGAGGGTTATGTTCAGCACGGGGGTGATGGATATGTTGCCACCTTTTTCAACAAGGATTGCCCCTCATCCGAATATATATACAAGTTCCACAGCCTCCAGACCTTAGAGTGTTTATCTTGTTTATTTTGCGCTGTAAGCACCAGGTCTTCTAGATTCTTAATTTCCTCTACTTTACGCAACCACAATCCAATGGATGGAGGTGTAGTTTGTTTCCAGGTAGCCGGAATGCAAGATTTTGTGGCATTGAGCAAGTGTCTTACAATGGATTTGTTGTATGATCGTGCAGGGATTTTGGAGGCGTGCAGTAGGAAGAACGCTGGATCTTTTTGAATTGTGTGGTCGTTTCTATGGTCGTCCAAAAATGCAGTAGTAGTGGGCATGGCCAAAAGATATGGAGGAATGTTCCTTTATGCGTTTGGCACCACCAGCATTTATCTGTCGTGGTAGGGAAGAATTTATGTAATAGCTGGGCGTATAGTACCACCTGGTTAGAATCTTATAGTTCGTTTCTTGGATTCTTGTGCAGATGGATGATTTTAGAGCAAATCTAAGGATATTTTGTGTTTGCACGTCAGTGCAAGTCTGTCTTAGGTCCTGTCCCCAAGTTCGTAAGAACACCAGGTGCGGCTGTGTAAACGGGGTGTTAAGTAGGGAGTATGTTTTCGTGAGTACTTGGGGTAGCACTCCTTCGTCTGTACAGTAATTTTCGAATGTTGTCAGGTCGCGGGTAAATTGTATGGAATCTGGTATGGAGTGGGTGAAGTGGTGTAATCGTATAGCTTTCCAAAACGACAGTTGGAAGCTGCCAGTGTCGCTCGTCAGGGTTTGAATCGATATTCACCAATCGGTGTCTACAAAGTGTAGAGCGCAGTCCCTACCCGCCGCCACGAGTTCCCCATAGTCTGATCGGGTTAGTCCAGGAGGAAACGCCGGGTTACCGAGAATTGGGAGTAGTGGGGACGTCCTCAAGGAGGTGGTGTTCACTATCAGCGAACCCACACGTAGCGTAGCACCTATAGTGGGGTGCGTCGTCATATCCGAAGGGAGTTGGTCATACCACCATATTGCCCCCTTTAGAGGAATATGTACCTGGTTGCGTTCTATCTGCGTCCACAGTTTAAATTGTACATGTCTGTTCTAGTTAATAATTCTCCCTAAGTGTACTGCCAGGTAATAGTTTTTTATATCTGGAAGGGCCAGGCCTCCATATTGTTTCGGGAGAGTCAAGTATCGTATGCGCAGCCACGGTTTCTTGTGTGTCCATATGAATTTGGTAAAGAGGGATTGTACTTGTCTGAAATATAGAGCTGGGATCCTGATTGGCAGTGCCTGGAACAGATACAGGAATTTCGGGAGAATACACATTTTGAGAAGATTGCATCCACCAAACCAGGAGTGGAGACCCTTATTCCACTCCTCGAGCAGTCCTCTGACTTTTGTCAGCATTGGGGGAAAGTTGAGTTCAAATGTGCGCTTCAAGTCGCTTGGGATATATGTCCCCAAGTAATTGAGGTGGCTATCAGACCACTTGAATTTAAATTTAGATTTTAGAGGAGACAGGTCGTCTGGTGTCATGTTGATACCTATTGCCACAGACTTGTCAAAGTTAATTTTCAAATTAGATAAGACCCCATATCTTTTAAATTCTTTAATCAGGTTTGGGAGGGATACCACAGGGTTGGTCAGGGAGAACAAAAGATCATCCGCATATGCCAAAATCTTGTATTGGCTCTGGTCTATCGTGATACCCATAATATCTGTATTCTGCAGGATCATGCATAGGAATGGCTCTAGAACTAGGGCAAAGAGAAGGGGGGACAATGGACAGCCCTGCCTGGTACCGTTAGAAATAGCAAAGGGTTCTAAGGGGACTCCATTGGCTTTAAACTGGGCAGTGGGTACAGAGTAAATATTAGTAATCCATTGTACCATCTTACTACCTAATCCAATATGCCTAAGGACGGAGAGCATAAAGTCCCAACTAACCCGGTCAAAGGCTTTCTCAGCGTCCGTGCTGAGAAAGACACATGGCGTTTTGAACAATGAGGCCCTATGTATCAGGTTGAGTACCTTGGTGGTGTTGTCCCTGGCCTCCCTGGAAGGGACAAAACCCACTTGGTCTAGATGTACAAGGTCTGTCATGTGTTAAGACAATCTATTGGCTAGGATTTTAGTGAAGAATTTAGGATCTATATTCAAAAGGGATATAGGTCTGTAACTGCCGCAAGCGGCGGGGTCCTTGCCTTCTTTAGGAATGAGGGAGATATGGGCCTTCAAGGTATCTCTTTGGAAGTGCCCACCATCTGCAAGATTGTTAAAGAGTTTGACCATGTGCGGGCCCAGCACTGGCAAGAGGGTTCGGTAATATTGTAGGGTGAAGTCGTCTGGGCCTGGAGCTTTACCCGGTTTAATTCCCTTAATGGCACACTGCAGTTCCATCAACGTAATGGGTTTCTCCAGGGCTGCCCCTGTCTTCTCGGAAAGTTTAGGGATGTTTGATTGGGTCAGATAGTCCCTCAGATTGGTGTCAGTAGTGTGTTGTTTCGGGAGATTGTATAGGGAGGAATAGTATTCCTGGAACTCACGTGCAATTTGGGTGGGCATGACCTTTTTTTGTCCCGAAGAGGAGATAGTTTGGGGTATATATGCTTGTCGTCTCTGCTGTCTAACTGCCTTAGCCAACAGTTTCCGATTCGTAGGATAGCTTCCTACAGACCTGGAGTGCTGCTTTGGCTCCGTATTTCAGTAGATCTACCGTTTGTCTTCTGACGGTCAGGAGTTCTGTTTCTAATAAGGGGGTTGGGTTGTGTTTGTGTTTTGCTTCGAGGTCTCGGATCTTGTCCAAGAGCACTAGGAGTTGCTTTTCCCGTTCTCGTTTGATACGTGCGCCGTGTTTGATCAAGATTCCCCTAATTACGGACCTGTGAGCTTCCCACAGTATACCCGGGTCACAAAACTGCAACGTCATTGATTTGGAAGTAGTGTGTCAGTTCGGTCATCACATCCGTCAGTACACTAGTATCCTGCAGTAGGCTTTCGTTCAGCCTCCAGAACCGTGGTCGAGATGTCGCGGCCCGCGAGAGGAAGTAACGCATGGTAATGGGTGCATGGTCTGACCAAGTGATATTCCCTATCACTGGGTCATGTGCGGCCTCCAGGTCTCGGTGTGGTATCAGATAGTATTCGATACGTGAATATGTTTTTGTGGGGATGAGAAGAACGTGTAGTCACTTTCTCCCGAATGGTGGAGTCACCATATGTCCAACAGTTGGGCATTATGTAGGTCTCTCGAGATGTTCCTATGTACACTGGGTCTCAAAGAGGAGGTACCGGAAGATGTGTCTACCGTTGGGATCAGTGGTACATTAAAATTACCTCCCAAAATCAGATGTCCCTCTGTGAAATCCATCAAGAGGGACAGTGTACTGTGTATAAGGGCATCTTGTCTGTCATTTGTTACATAGACAGTGGCTAGCGTCACTAGCACGTCCCCTTATAGTCCTTTAAGGAACACGTATCGGCCCCCAGGGTCTATTCTAGAGTCGCGGCAAGTCCAGGGTACGTTTCCTGCCAAGAGTATAGAAACCCCTTTAGATTTGTTTGTGGGATTTGTAGCGTGGTAGGTTATGGGAAAGTACAGATTCTTCAAGCATGGTGGAGAGCCTGTCTTAAAGTGGGTCTCTTGGATAAATGCTATATCTGCTCTAGCCCTTTTAACGTCATTCAAGAGCATACAGCGTTTCTCAGGTATATTGAACCCTTTGGCGTTCAGTGAGAAAAGAGTGACGTGATTCATCACTACGGTGCTGAGGGGGGGAGGGGGGGTGAAACAGAAATGGTTGGTGTAATGAAACATAGAAAGGTGAGGGAATAGAGAAATGAGAGAGCAAAATGAGCTCGGGAGAACGAAGGTGAGCAAAAAATGTTCTGTCACATACCTGGTGGAGATCGAGCTGGAGAGGGGGCTTCTCTTGCACCTCCTGTCCGACACCCCTGGTAGTGATGACAGGGAGTGATGGACACAGAGTGGCATGAGAGCCGATGTAGCAGATAGCACTGGCTGAGCCTTGGCAGGAACCAGGTGGCTGAAGAGCGCTGAGCTGACTCTGGAAACTGGAGCTCTGTATCGCTGGATCAGCAGATGGAGGTGTAGCTGGGACGTAAGCCAGGAGGTCATCAACAGCCGGACGGAACAGGTACCGAGACGTAAGGCAGAGGCAGAGATGGGACACAGGCCAGGTTCGGTACACAGTCGGGCAGCAAGGTACAGGAACATCAGGCAGAAGCGGAGTCAAACACAAGCCGGGATCAGGTAGGCAGGCGGAGATCAAGGAGAGGGTTCAGGTGAAGCCGGGTCAGGACACAGAAACTGGAACAGGTTCGATAAACAGGCACTAGCTGAAAGACCACTCGGCAACAGGCAGATGTCAGTGTTCTGTTTAAATAGGCACTAACTGGCGCCAGTACGTGCACGTACGCGTGCCCATGCACCTGCGTGTGCCCGTGTGCGCGTGTGCATGCGCCAATGCAAGTTATTCCTTGTGGATACAAAGGTATGCCCATGCATGCGCGCCAATGCGCCTCTGTTACCTGGACTTCTCTTACATTGCCCCCCCCAATGGGCAACCTCTGGATGCCCATCTGTAACCTCTTCTCCGGGTAAGAATTGAAAAACGCCTGTATCAGTCTTTTGGCATGAAGATTGCTTTCTGGTTACCAAGAATTGTCTTCAGGCCCGTAGCCTTTCCACTTGATTAAAAACTGAATCACGTTCTTTCTTTTCCTACAGTCCACAATTGTCTCGACCTCATATTCCTCGTTACCGTCGATAATAGTAGGTGCGGGAGGACCTGACTCACGGCCAGGAAAAGGGTCTACCCTTGCAGGTTTTAGTAGGGAAACGTGAAAACCTGTAAGTCTCTGGGAGTGAGAGTTCATAGGCAGCAGGTTTAATCTGCCTTTTGACAGGAAAAGGACCGATGTATCTAGGTCCGAGTATCTTGGAAGGACATGACAGTTTTAAATTGGTTGTGGATAACCAGACCTTGTCTCCTACTTGAAGTCTTAGGTCTTGTAACGACAGGGGGTTAACGTTGTTTAGATATATTCCATTTCAGAACACACAGCAGCTACCAGACACTCCACAGTCAGGCGACCACTTCCCATAGGAATAATCCTTCCAGATATACGAGACAAACACTCTGTATGAAGTTTCCAGCAGGTCTGACATTCTTTATTGACAAACTTCAAGTTTTGTACACACAGAGAGGAGGTTCTTACATTCCTCATTTTCCTCTGACAATACCCCTTTGATCAGACCGAATTTACATGAGCTAATTAACTACAGCTGATGACTCAGACACATGACCTTTAGGCTAGCCTCCCTGTCTCTTAACTACAGTACCCATCATTAAAAGACTTCACACAATGGTTATTTAACGAGCTACCAATACCCATCTGACAGCTCTTAGCAGACACAGGTGAGTTCAATAGCTAATCCCTTTACATCTTAAATGGCTATCCATAACCTTTATGTTCAGCAGACTGTCTGTCTGCTATTTTCAATACACACCAGTACAGAGTTAGTTATCACAATGAAAGATCCTCAGAAGCCATTCTAGATTCATTTACATCACAACAGGCAGGTAACACATCTCTCAATTAACTTGTTGAGTTCAGAATCAAACAACCAGTACATATTGTGAACTAATATTACTATCCCAATTTAGGTAGTCCAAGATATATTCCTAATGTCCATTATTTTCTTGCTCATCCTGTGCCCAAAGTGACCCCTGTCACAGGTCTCCTCTTCTTTTCCTGTCAAAAAACTTTTTATTGTCCAGTTGTGCTTTGGAAATGAAGGTAAGGAAAAAACTGCGCTAAAACCCCAAAAAACAAACAAACTGAAAGGCAAAAAAAACGCACACTAGCTGCCAGCACTCAAACAAACAAAGGTAAATAGAGCATATATAGGGCAGCGCTAGTCTAATCAAAGAAATTATTGTGCTTAAAAATTACAGTGAAAAGATATATGATATCGGGGTTCAGGTGGCGGCATAGTCTCTAAGGATGTGGAAAAAGTCTGTTCAGAGGAGGAGCAGCCAGGTGCGGTAACAGGTGCGGGAGTTGCCAAAGTAGGAGTCATGGGTTTAATGCGATCCTCCAGCTGCAGGTAGCTTCTCTGCAAGGTGCAGACTGCCTAGGTGAGAGATGCAAGTTGCAGGAACAGCGATTCCAGAGACAAAGCCCCTCTCGATCTCCGAAATCTGGCTGAGTGGTACTGTCACGTACCTGGTGGAGATCGAGCTGGAGAGGGGACTTCTCTTGCACCTCCTGTCCGACACCCCTGGTTGTGAGGGAGTGAAGGACACAGAGTGGCACGAGGGCCGATGTAGCAGATGGCACTGGGTGAGCCTTGGCAGGAACCAGGTGGCTGAAGAGCGCTAAGCTGACTCTGGAAACTGGAGCTCTGTATCGCTGGATCAGCAGATGAAGGCGTAGCCGGGACGTAAGCCAGGAGGTCATCAACAGCCGGACGGAACAGGTACCGAGACGATAGGCAGAGGCAGAGACGGGACGAAGGCCAGGTTCGGTACACAGTCGAGCAGCAAGGTACAGGAACATCAGGCAGAAGCGGAGTCAAACACAAGCAGGTAGGCAGGCGGAGATCAAGGAGAAGGTTCAGGTGAAGCCTGGTCAGGACACAGGAACTGGAACAGGTTAGATAAACAGGCACTAGCTTTAAGAACACTCAGCAACAGGCAGATGTCAGTGTTCTGTTTAAATAGGCACTAACTGGCGCCAGTATGTGCACGTGCGCGTGCCCATGCGCCTGCGCGTGCCCGTGTGCGTGTGCGCCTGCGCCAATGCAAGTTATTCCTTGTGGATACAAAGGTATGCCCACGCATGCGCGCCAATGCGCCTCTGTTACCTGGACTTCTCTTATATGCTTACAATTGTCATATGTACAACTGATCGTTAAAACACAATCAAACGTAGTGCTTCGACCTAGTGGGGAGGAGGTTAGATTATGACCAAGGGAGTATTCCCGGCCCCGTCCAAACCCCCCAGCCCAAGGATATAACTTAGGCATGTACTCTAACAAAACCTGAAAATTTTGAAAAATAGAACCAGAGACATAGAACAAGTAAACAAATCAACAAACGGCAAAAAATTCCCATTCCCAGTAGGAACCATACACATCCCTGTATCCAAAGCAAGAATTATATAGCTCATGTCATGGCCTGCAAAGCAGTAAGTAATACAGCTTGTATGAGGCAAAGACACGGGCCCCTTGACTCCTTACTAGTCTATATGATCCATTCAGTGACTCACCCACTCCCCCATCCCCCACCCCCAGTGAAAGAGTGTGGAATGAGTGAGTCCAAATCGCACCAGAGACCAGTGTGGTCCTGGTCCCGCATAAGAAGAGGGCCAATCCGCTATTATAAACCGCAACCTGTAGCCACAGAGAGCAGAGAGGAGGGGTATAGGAAGATAGTGTGTCCAGCTACCGTCCCCAGGGCCAGACCTATCCCCCAACGGAGTCGGTCTGTCCTCCTTCTCCGAGTCCCGCCTAGAGTAACCCCGTAAAAATGTAGTTGGCATCTATTGCTCTGCACATGACCTTAGAAACATATCCATAACACCAATAATATTTACAGCATGGTAGATCATTGTGACAACAGCCAGTACACAGCATCTTCAAGTCGGCACACCATGAGGGGGGGGTGGTTCTTGTGTCACCCCCAAGATCCGTATAAAAATGCTGGTTATTAGTCCTAGTTGCCCACTTCCCTTGTACCCATCCAGTCCCACCCGGGGGGTTAGCTGATGCAGAAAGGGGAAGGATGATAAACGATACACCTCTGAGGGAAGTACATCTAAAGATTTCAGTTTGCCCCAGTCCCCCACGGTGTCCTCAGCCTGTAAGAGCGCACAAAAAACCTGTATGGAAGAAAGAGGAGCAGAACAAAGGGGGAAACAATGAGCCCATATCTTCATATGAGGTGAACCCAACATTTCCAGGTCCAAACCGATGCACTAAAGCACAGTGTCATCGTCCCAGTTCTCAGTGTGAGGATGTCTCCAGCCAGTTGGGCTCCCGAGAACCCCTAGTGCTCCAGAGAGCGTTCCCTCCCCACGCCCCTCCGGCTCCTAGGTGTAAGGGCTTAAGTTGAAGTACTTCCCAGGGAAGGAACTTGTTTGGGGCCCCATTGCGGGGCATCTTTCTTTAACCACTTCCGCCCCAGAAGGTTTTACCCCCTTAATGACCAGAGCATTTTTTGCGATACGGCACTGCGTCGCTATAACTGACAATTGCGCAGTCGTGACCATACAAAATTGACGTCCTTTTTTTCCCACAAATAGAGCTTTCTTTTGGTGGTATTTGATCACCTCTGCGGTTTTTATTATTTGCGCTATAAACAAAAAAAGGCATTTTTTTTTTACTTTCTGCTATAATACATATCCCAAAAAAATATATAAAAAAATTAATTCATTCATCAGTTTAGGCCGATATATATTCTTCTACATATTTTTGGTAAAATAAAAACGCAATAGGCGTATATTAATTGATTTGCGCAAAAGTTATCGCGTCTACAAACTATGGGAAATTTTTTGCGACTTTTATACATTTTTATTGTTTTTACTACTAATGGCGGTGATCTGCGATTTTTAGCGGGACTGCAACATTGCGGCGGACCAATCTGACCACAAATTACATTTTTGGGGGACCAGTGACATTATTACATTGATAGGCGCTATAAAAAGGCACTGATGAATGTAGAAATTACACTGGCAGGGAAGGGGTTAACACTAGGGGGCGATCAAGGGGTTAAGTGTGTTCCCTTCAGCGTGTCCTAACTGTAGGGGGGGTGGGCTTACTGAATCATGACAGAGATCACTGTTCCCGATCACTGGGAGGAGTAGATTCCTGTCGTTGAGTTGAGTTGAGAGGTATCTTAATATAGCGCGGTCTTACCCTGAAGGGTCCCGACGCGTATAGCAGAGTTCCTGGGAAGAGAGGACCCAGGAACCAAAAGCAGCACAGAGCTGCAGAAAGGGTGGCAGAGAGAGGCTACGCAGGGAAGGCTTGCGTGAAAAGCCAAGTCTTCAGTAACATGCGGAAGACCAGAATAGTAGGGGCCTCCTGGAGCTCGACAGGGAGGCTATTCCATAATACGGCACGCTGGTGGGAGAAGGCCCGACCACCACGCCGGGTCTTCTTGGGCATCGAGATGTAGAGGAGATCACTGCCGGTAGATTTGAGTGATCTGACAAGAGCTTGCTTATGAAAACGAGAGCAGAGATAGCTTGGGGCCAGGCCTCTCATTATCTTTAACATAATACATCCAACCTTAAATAAGGTGCGATAGTGGACCGGCAGCCAATGCAAGGCACAGAAGACAGGGGTGATATGATCCCTCAACGGGACATCCATGAGTAACCTTGCCGCAGCATTTTGAATAAGTTGAAGCTTCTGCACTAACATCTTTGGCAATCCCAGATGAAGAGAGTTGCAGTAGTCTAGGCAGCTACCTATCGTGGCACAGATGACAGTTTTTCTGTCTGAGATATCCAGATATTTAAACAGCCCCCTCAGGAGTTTTAGCTGCCAGTGACATGCACGGACGACCTTTTTTACCTGAGGAGCCAGGGTTAAACCTGAATCTAGGACGAATCCCAGATCACGGACCTGGAGGGCCACCCCCGGAGCAGGACCAAATGAGGGAGGCCAAATGAGGTTGTGTCACTAGGCAGAACGGGGAAATGCCCTGTTTACATAGGGGCCCGCTATCCTGCTTTTACGAACTGACGTACAGGTACGTCAGTTTGCGCAGCAGTGCCACGTATATTGGCGTGAGCCGGTCGGCAAGTGGTTAAAATAATACTAAAGCTTTGTTTTGTTTTGTTTTTCTAAAATAACAAACGTGATACTTACCTGCTCCGTGCGGTGGTTTTGCACACAGCACCCCCGATCCTCTTCTTTTCAGGTTCTTTGCTGGTGATCCTGGCACCTCCACCTCGAGCAGTGCCCCCAGGGAAAGCTGCTTTTCCTGGGGGCACTGCTGTGTGCACTCTCCCGTGCCGCTGCTCTATGCGTCCATAAGACACATAGAGCCGCGGCTCAGCCCTGCCCCCCGCTCTCTCCTCATCGGCTCACTGGCTGTGATCGACAGCAGTGGGAGCCAATGGGTTCCCCATCTTTTTAGCCAATGAGGAGGGAGAGTCCCCATCCAGCCAAGGCTATCATGAACATCACTGGATCTGAAGGGGCTCAGGTAAGGAAAAAACTGAAGAGTCTCTTGTGCCAAAACAAATCTACCCCCTTCTAGCACTTTATATTTTTTGTACACGGTCTGTAGAACAGTGTAGTGTACATTTCCAGCTGAGAAAAGAGTCAGGTGTTACACCTGGGCAGTGACAGTGAGCCTAGACGTTCCAGAGCTAGAGTACACTGTGCATACTTGCAAATTATAGCAAAACCCCAGCCTGAATGTAGCTTTGGGAAAAATAAAAAAAATGACATACATGGTGCAGTCTGGGAAAAGCATTTAGACAGTGGCGGAATTATCAGGGTCGCGACAGTCGCAGTTGCGACTGGGCCCTGTAATTCCGCCAAGTCCCAGGGGCCCGCCACCCGTCCGTGAGAGGAGCCCGACCGCCGCCCGTGTGAATGGCCCGCCGCCCACCTGATTTTCATTGGTGCGGTGCGGTGCGCACTGTTCGTTCGGGAAGGAATGCAGAGCACTGGCTGGCTGAGGCACAGAGCGAGGCAACACTCACTAAGACTGTGGACTCTGAAAAATTAATCAGCAGAGAGCAGACCAAGTTTCACCAAATGAGAGAAGGGGGGAGGAGCTTTTCCCCTCTGCGTGGAGTACTACCTACCCGGCGTCTACCCAGGCACGCATGAGGCAAGGCATCCTGGCGGGAGAACTGAAGGCCTGGCACAGTGAAAGTGACTCAGTCAGACCCTGCAGCAGCCTGACCCACGGAACAGATCGGAAGCCCCGGAATTGATTGATTGACGGTAAGTCAATCAAGAAGTGACAGAGCTCAGCTTAGCAATCAATGCCATTGCCAACCTCCGTCCACCACCTGTGTGCCTCTTACTGATCCCATCCCCCCACGGCCCCACCACTAATCTCATCTCATCATCCATATCCCTCTCATTAATTATACAACAGAGGTGATGGGGGGGATAGGGATGGGATCAGTAAGAGGCACAGGTGGTGGTGGGAGAGGATGGCACCACCACTGCCACCGCAGCCACCCCCCCTCAAGTACCACTGCTTGAGGGGGGGTGGTAGCGGTGATACTTGAGGGGAGTGGCAGCGCTGGTACTTGAGGGGGGTGGCAGTAGTGGTGCCATCCTCTCCCACCACCACCCGTGCCTCTTACTGATCCCATCCCCCCACGGCCCCACCACTAATCTCATCTCACTATCCCTATCCCTCTCATTAATTCTACAACAGAGGTGATGGGGGGGATAGGGATGGGATCAGTAAGAGGCACAGGTGGTGGTGGGAGAGGATGGCACCACCGCTGCTGCCGCAAACGCCCCCCCCCCCCCCCCCTCAAGTGAAATCAGAAACAATTTTTTTACACTGTAAAACAAAGTTAAAAAAATCTAAGTATCAAAATCAGGCTTTTCGGAGGGGGGGGGGGGGGGGGGCTTCATGATTTCTTGCACCGGGGCCCTGAAGTCTCTAGTTACGCCACTGCATTTAGACAGTAGTTTTTGTTTTTCCCAGTAACAGAATTGTAATACTTGTTGATCCTGCCGATCTGTAACTGTATAAGTGGCAATCACAGGGTTGACAAAACATATATTACAGGCTTTTTTCATTTGATCAAGATGATTAAAATCCATTAATGTACCTGTTGCTCTCTGCAGTAGGAAGTTGTTGTTTTTCTTTTCATTTACATTAAATTGGACCCAATTCCATTGATTTAACATTGGTTTAAACTGAAGCAGTTACATTTAAAAGGGGTTGTAAAGGTTTGTGTTTTTTCACCTTAATGCATCCTATGCATTAAAGTGAAAAAACTCCTTGCTGTAATGGGCCCCCCAGCCCCCCATTTTACTTACCTAAGCCCGTTCACCTGCTGTGCGCGTCCCCCAGGATCCTCTTCTCCACTGAGTCTGGCCATTGATTGAATAGATTGATAGCAGCGCAGCCATTGGCTCCCGCTGCTGTCAATCACATCCAATGACGCAGCCGCCGGGGGGGGCGGGACCGAATCATACACATGGCCGCCAAGTGTATGACACGGGAGTGCGCCCGCAAGCTAACCACCTCGGTAAAGAGCTTCCCAGAGGGGGTAAGCTTTAGCAGGGAGGATCCGAGACAGCCGCCGTGGGACCCCAGAACAGGAGGATCGGGGCCACTCTGTGCAAAACTAACTGCACAGTGGAGGTAAGTATAACATGTTTGTTATTTAAAAAAATAAAATAAATCAAACCTATACAACCCCTTTTAAGGCATGCTTGAAATGCTGTCACATTTGCTTGTGCTCGCAATGAAACTGTCAAGCCATCAAATGGCTGGTGTCATAACTGATCACATGTGCAACCACATTGCAGTTGCAGAACAAACACAGACTTATGCCTAGTACACACGAGCGGGATTTCCGACGGGAAAAGTTCAGTCGGAAATCCGGAGGGGAAAGCCGAGAGCTTGCTCTCTACTTTTCCCCCGTACAGACGGTCGGTTTTCCCGTCGGGAAAACTCAGATGAGAGCTTTTCCTCGGGAATCCCAACCATGTTTTATGCTCCATCTGAGTTTTTCCCCACCGGTAAACTGCCAAAAATGGCCGGTTTTTGCTACACACGGATAAAAGTCAGTCGGGAAACCCGCCGGGAAAAAAGAGAGCAGGTTCTCTTTTTTTGTCCGCCCGATTTTGGTAGTTTTCCCATCGGAAAAACTGCAAGGGAGCATACACACGGCCGGGATTCCCGGCCAAAAGCTCTCCTCGCAGTTTTCCCGTCGGGAAAACCAGCCGTGTGTACGAGGCTTAAGGCTGGATTCACACCTATGCTTTTTTAGTGCTTTTTGCATTTTGCAGATTTGCACTACAGAACATGTTCCATAGGAAACCATGTTAAAGCAGAGCTCCACCCTAAAGTGGAACTTCCGCTCATCGGAACCCTCCGGTGCCACAATTGGCACCTTTCAGGGGGGAGGGGGGTGCAGATACCTGTCTAAGACAGGTATTTTCACCCACTTCCGGGAATACACACTGCGGGTAGACTGCGGGCAGTGCGTCACTTCCTGGTCCCCCCCCCGTTGTGCTCTGGGAAACACACGGCTCCCAGAACAGAGTGGGGACCAGTGAAAGACGCGCAGCGCTGCTCGCGCATGCACAGTAGGGAACCGGGAAGTGAAGCCGCAATGCTTCACTTCCTGATTCCCTCACCCATGATGGCGGTGGGGGCAGCCGAGAGACAAGCGATTGCTCGTCTTCTGCTGCCGATGTCACTGGACTCCAGGACAGGTAAGGTCAGCAGCTGCAGTATTTGTAGCTGCTGGCTTTTAATATTTTTTTATATTTTTTTTACGACGGAGCTCCGCTTTAAATGTTCTGGAGTTCAAATCTGTAAAATGCAAAAAGTACTAAAATTGCATAGGTGTGAATCCAGCCTTAGATAGCAGCTTCCTTAGCTTTAAAGTGATTGTAAAGCTTTGAGATTTTTTTAAATAACAAACATGTCATACTTACCTCCACTGTGCAGCTTGTTTTGCACAGAGTGGCCCCGATCCTTGACTTCTGGGGTCCCCCGGCAGCTCTCGCGGCTCCTCCCCGCATCGTATAACCCCCTAGGAGAAGCGATCGCCCGCGTCATTGGATTTGATTGGCAGCAGCAGGAGCCAATGGCTGCGCTGCTATCAATCTATCCAATCAAGAGCCAAGAACCCCGGGCAAAGGAAGAGCGCATCTCTGGCGGGGGAAATTCCAGGGCTCATGTTAGTAAAATGAGGGGGGTGGGGGGCGGTCACTGCCAGGTGTTTTTTCACCTTAATGCATAGGATGCATTAAGATGAAAAAACACGAGGGTTTTACAACCCCTTTAAGCCTGCTTGCACATGCGCAAAGTATGCTGCATCAAGACATGCCTCTGGTGCCACAGTTGCCAGTGTGCTTATGTCAGCTCTCAACTGACCTTTCGAACCTTTGATTAGCTGGTGATATAACTGGTCACATGTGCAGCACCATGGCAATTGCTGATCTAAATATACGATAAGTTGACACTGTCCTCTTTAAACTTATTTTACAAAAGGAAACCGGCCTCGTGAACTCTTCAAACTGGTCACTCGGACCATAAACCTACCTGTCTAGAGCCTCCAGCAAACGAAACCCAAGAGTTCTGCAATGAGCTATCGGATTTTTTTATCGACAAAATCGAAAATATTCGGGAAAAAATTGAACAGAAAAAAACAACCAACTTCACACAGCCAAAGCAAACAGAGAAAATCAATACGAACATTATACAACTAGCAAAATTTTCGCTGGTCCCGATCACCATTGACACCACCAAAAACATCATCAGAAGCCTCAGAGACACTACATCGTCAAATGACATAATTCCCACAAAACTCCTGAAAGAATGTACCGACATTTTAGCTCCTACCATTACACACATCGTAAATCTATCATTCAAAGAAGGTATGGTTCCGAACTCCCTCAAGCAAGGTATAATCAAACCCCTCCTAAAGAAACCCAATCTTGACCCTAAGGACCCAAATTATCGCAGACCGGTAACAAGCCTCAACACCATTTCCAAGATCATGGAGAAAGCAGTAGTACAACAGCTACAAGGCCATTTGGACACTTACAAACTCTTGGATCCACTACAATCAGGCTTCCGCCCAGGCCATGGCACAGAAACAGCACTTCTCAAAATATGGGATGACGTCCTCGAAGCCGCAGATGACGGAGAATCATGTCTCCTGGTGCTGCTGGACCTCAGTGCAGCGTTCGACACAGTAGATCACAAAACTCTACTCATTCGTCTTAAAGAAGTAGCAGGAGTCGCAGACCCTGACCTTCCTTGGTTCGCTTCCTTTCTTGAGAATCGTTCTCAGACAGTGAAATTAGGAGCCTTCACCTCTGAAACTCGCGCAATTTCTTGCGGAGTCCCTCAAGGATCACCACTGTCACCCCTGCTCTTTAACATCTACCTCCGCCCACTCCTAAAAATCATTAGCAAACAGGACTTGTGCTACCACTCATACGTGGACGACACCCAACTCTACTTTCGTATCACTGGAAAAAAAGACCAATATCACGGATTGGAAAAGTGCCTCACATTGATCGATGATTGGATGACTGAGAGTTCACTTAAACTTAACGGATCCAAAACAGAACTGCTTCTCCTCCACGCTAACCGAAAGACAAAAACTAAAACCTCTTGGACACCACCCACCATTCTCGGACAGACCATCACCCCGAGCACCAAAGTCAAAAGTCTCGGAGTCATCTTTGACTCAGAGATGTCGATGGACGCTCAAATAGGATCAGTAATCAGCGGATCTCATCATCTCCTCTGCCTGCTGCGTAGACTCATTCCCTTCATCCCAGAAGAGGACATAGCAGTAGTAGTTGGATCAATTATCAACTCCCGACTCGACTACGCAAACTCCCTCTACCTCGGACTACCCAAATACCAGATGTCACGCCTACAAGTCGTCCAGAACACGGCAGCCAGACTGATAACAGGAAAAAAAACCTGGGAATCCATCACCCCTGCACTGAGGACCCTTCATTGGTTAACCGTAAAGGATCGGGTCACATTCAAGATCCTCTGTCTCACCCACAAGTGCACACAAGGAATCGCTCCGCAATATTTATGCGAGAAGATAAAGCATTACACCCCCAAACGCAGTCTCCGATCAACAAACCAAAATCTCCTTCATATCCCCAAATTTCGCTACAAATCAAAGGGAGAACGAAGATTTGCAGTCCAAGGACCACGGCTATGGAACGTGCTACCCACGGATATCCGTATGGAAGAAAACCATCGGGCCTTTAGGAAAAAACGTAAGACCCACCTCTTCTGATGGATCATGAAGCTACTGGATGCAAAGCGCCTTGAGGCGATTTAGTTCGCATTTGTTAGCGCTATACAAATTTTTCACTCACTCACTCACTGTTGCTGTAGCTGCTTAAAGTAATTGTAAACATTTTTTTCCTTTAATAACAAACATGTCATACTTACCTACTTTGTGCAATGGTTTTGCACAGAGCAGCCCGATTCCCCTCCTCTGGGGACCCTGATGACGCATCTGGTTCCTCTCCCCTCGAATGCCCACTTAGCAAGCTGCTTGCTATGGAGTCACTCATGTGGGTTCAATCCTAAATTGTGCTCTGTGTGTCCATAGATACATAGAGCGAGGCTCAGCCCCAACCCCTGCTCTCTCCTCACAGGCTGTGATTAATGCAGAGGATACATTAAGTTAAAAAGCTTCTACCTTTACAACCATCTTAATGAGTATTAGCTGGAGTTAAGCGTTGACATTTTTGCCTTTCACTGAAAGTCCATTTGAAATCACATCTCCATCTAAAGCCTCGTACACACGATCGGATTTTCCGACCAAAATTGTGTGATAGCAGGCTGTTGTCAGAAAATCCAACCATTTGTATGCTCCATCAGACAATTGTTGTCGAATTTCCCGCCAACAAATGTTGGATAGCACGCTTTAAAATTTTCCGACAACAAATGTGTGTTGTCGGATTATCCGATCGTGTACACAAGTCCTTCGGAAAAAAATCCAAAGTACAAACACGCATGCTCAGAAGCAATGCTCACCATAACACAGCATTAGCAGAAATTGCCCAAAGGGTGGCGCTAAAAAGCAAGTCGTTTCGTGTTTGTTGGCCGACAATTACTTGCCGTTTGTATAAAAGACAAATTCATGGCCAACGCCCTTCGGACAAAAGTCCTACGCTTTGTCCGTGGAAAATCCGATCGTGTGTACCAGGCTTTAGGCTGGCCATACACTGAGCAAATTTCTGTCCTGCGTCCATAGGTTGCAAGAACGAAATTCGCTCAATTCCCCCATCAACACAGACAGTGTTGATGTGGGAATCCCTACTGCAGAGACATTGTCCCCCCCCTCCCCTGCCGGGGGGAGAAGACAGTAATTATTGCTAGCGGCTTTAGCAGCCGCTAGCGATAATCACAGGAAAAACCCAGCATGCTGGTTGTACCAAAGTTGATCGATCGATCAACTTGGTACATTCAGCCTGTCCATATATGGTTCAAATCGTGTATGGCCTGTGTGTAGTCCCCATTCACATTATGCGATTTGGAATCATAAGCAAAATCGATGCAATTCTGCCCGCGATTCCAAATGTGTTTGGGTTCCATTATTCTTAATGACGCCCTAAACGTGGTGTCATTCTGTCATGATTGTCACATGAAAGAATCGCGCAACAAATCGCACATTTGAAAATCGCGCTAAATTTGTTACCCAGAAACTTTTTTTGCCCCACAAACACACACAGGGCAGCCTATTGAAGTAAATAGGCTGCCCTATGCGTGACATGCAGAATCACATGAAAATCATGCAACTAAAATTGTGAGTGGGAACACACATTCCCGTTCTGCAATATGTGAACAGGGCCTAATAGTAGAGCTGTGTACAGCCAGTGTTGATCCTGCCCTCTATCCAATAGGAAGGCACACGGGATAGGAAGTGAAAGGATTGTGGGAGGCATAGTTCTGACAGACTTAACTAACCTAGTGAGCTGGAAGAGGAGACTGCAGATCCCACAATACACCGGGGGAAAGAGGAGAGGAAGTTACTGCTTTTTTCCCAGGCTGAAGAGAGGAAGTGTGAAGGCTGTTCTGAGAGGCTGGAATGCACCTTTGGCTGCTGGGAGACAGCTCATCGCTACACCTGAGAGGGATAGAGGCACAGGGACAGACATCTTGGGACACTGAAGAGAGCCACAGTTGTAGGTAGAGTCCACTGCCTGACCAAGAGGGAAGAATTCTGATGATTGCATTGCACACAGTGAACAGAGAGGTCATCTGCTGACAGAGAAGTTGGTGACAGGCTGCTTGCCAAAAGTGTTATCAAAAGAGTTATCAGTGTTAGCACCTGTATCAGTTCTTAAAGGGACACTAACCTGAGCTCTCCAGCGTAAGTTTGGGCCCCAATGAGCTGGCCAGCAGAAGAAATGGAGGAGTATATTGCAGACTGCTGGACTGTCGTGATAGTGTAGTACTTGCTATATACGATTGCCCCAGTATAGGGTTTAACAAAAGTCACCATTTATTCCAATTGAGATCTTCTTTACAGTATATTACTGTTCACCTATTTGTTGCGTATATATATATATATATATATATATATATATATATATGTAGCGGATGGTTGCTACTAGTTACTAACATCCACCCCATATCACCCTGCTGCCAGACCTCCATATATCACTCTCAGAGACAATGAATCATTTTGCTTTGTTTTGTTTTTGTTTATTTGGGGGATATAACTTAGTTGGGGAAAGGGGGTATGGGATGCCCATAGAACAGATCACTTTGCCATCATGGTTAAAGAATTTGTTAAATGAATTGAGCTTTGAAGAACTGATGGACTCTAACATTCACAGCCACTTCCTCTGCATAAACTCCTGCAGGCTGTTGCTCCTCCTCTGCATCAACTCCCGCAGACTGTTACTCCGAGGACTCCTCTCCTCCTGCATAAAATTTTACTGTAACCTGTCATGCCGAGTACACACAACCGTTTTTAATGTCATTGAAAAAAACTAAGTTTTTCTCGACGTGATTCTTCTCAAGCCTGCCTTGCCTACACACGATCATGAAAAAAATGCTCGAGCAAAGCGCGGTGACGTACGAAATGTACGACGGCACTATAAAGGGAAAGTTCCATTCGGATGGCGCCACCCTTTGGGCTGCTTTTGCTGATCCTTGTGTTAGTAAAGTTTGGTGAGAGACGATTCGCGCTTTTCAGCCTTGTGCTCTTCAGTCCGTTACAGCGTGACGAATGTGCTATCTCCATTACGAATGCTAGTTTTACCAGAAGGAGCGCTCCCGTCTCATAACTTGCTTCTGAGCACGCGTGGTTTTTTTCACGTCGTTAAAGCCTACACACGGCCGTTTTTCATGATGAGAAAAAGGACGACGTGAAAATCGATGAGAAAAATTAGAGCATGTTCCAAATTTTTAATGGCCATTTTTCACATCGTGAAAAATGCTCTGGAGCCCACACACGATTGTTTTTAATGACCAAATAACAAAATGGCATTTTTCTCGTCATGAAAAACGGTCGTGTGTACGCGGCATTAGTCTTTCCGCCCCATCATTTTCACACCACACCAGGGATCACTCTGAATGGTCCCAGGCAAAGCTGTATCCTGGCCTAGGCCAACAAGGCCCAGGCCTAGGGCAGCACTTTGCAGGGGGGCAGCACAGAAAGAGTCCCCGCCGGCTTGCGCTACACTGTTAGTGTAGCGCCAGTCTGATGGAGCAGACTGGGCTGAGAGGCAAATTAGTCTAGGGCCCCCATAAAGCGGCCGCACTGCTTCCGGTATGCGGGCGGCCAGCATTCCGCAACTGTGGGGGGGGGGGGGGCGCTGCTTCTAATTTTGACTGTCCTATCATCCTGGACCACAAACCTTCCTCACTGTGCCATATGTTTTCTGCTGCACCATTGGCATGATTATATCTTCTTAGTCCTCTCCATCAAATTATCAGAAATTTGTGCTTAAAGTACAACTCTAGGCAACACTTTATTTTTCATTTTGGATAGTAAGGAGTAAGGGAGGGTTAGAGCCCCTGTCAGTTAATTTTTTACCATCCCTGTCCCATTGCAGAGATTTCCCTTCACTTCCTGCCCCATAGCCAAACAGGAAGTGAGAGGAAATCTATGCAAATTAAGGGAATCCATTGCCCCTCCCCAGGCCCTAAGAACTAGTGCCCCCACTCCAAATTTTCAGGGCGGGTCTTAAAGAGAAATGGGTGTTGCCTTGACAGGAAGGGGTGGGTCATATTTAAATTAAGGGGTGCACAAGTTTAGTCAGGCCTAGGACAGCACAAAACCTAAATACACTACTGGTCCCAGGTGCTTGCTCACTTGCTGAACGGTTAATAGGCCAGGGGCCTGCAGTACCCCTGGATGTTTAGCAGCTTTAGTTAGTTGGTGGACTACTGATCCCAGCTAGCCCGACTTGCAAATCCTGCGCCCACAGGCCACATCGATTTAACACAAAACCCCACAGTCTCTCCTCTGGCCTTGCACCCAGCTCCCCTGGCATGCATCCTCCAGATATCCACTGTGCGTCACTCACTGGCCTTCCCCTGCCCTGAGTCCATGGTGAAGAACTTGACCAGACATGCGTACCGATCGCTTCTCCAACCCCTCTGTTCCAGGACACCTCTTCCATGACCGTGTAAGGATGAGGCCCCCTCCCAGCTCCCGGGCTCCTTTGCCCAGGCGCGCACCCCCCCCCCCCCCCCCCCAGATGGGGATGGGCCTCCTGCTGCGATCTAACATTCCATTCTTCACTTCACCCAGCCGACAACTCCCCTCCAGTGGACTGAACCTGAGCTTATGAAGGAGGCCTGCCAATTCCAATTGGGGATTGGTCAGGGCTCCTCACATGAGCTCCCTGCCACTCCAGCTCCCAGCAATGCCCCTCTTCCAGAACATTCTTTTTGGAAGCAGGGGAGGCGCCCCAGAACTGAAGGACAGGTGGTTACACCCACTGCTACACTAACTACTCCCAGCCCCCAGATCAAAAACAAGCAGGCCTAGCATGCAGCATAGGCCTGC
This sequence comes from Rana muscosa, assembly GCA_029206835.1. NCBI lineage: Eukaryota > Metazoa > Chordata > Amphibia > Anura > Ranidae > Rana > Rana muscosa. Next base: position 510,292,635 of record CM055122.1, read on the forward strand.
CTAAACTTACCTGCCTGGCAGCTATCACAAAAATCCTCACCTCTAGCACCTACCTATGGTAGAGTGTGCTACATCTATCTATATATATATATATATATATATATATATATATATATATATATATATATATACATACACACACTATATTGTCAAAATAATTGGGACGCCTGCCTTGACACGCACATGAACTCTAATGACATCCCAGTCTTAGTCCGTAGGGTTCAATATTGAGTTGGCCCACCCTTTTCAGCTATACCAGCTTCAACTCTTCCAAACTCGGTCACCCATGTCTATTTCCTGATGACGCGTGTAGTCACAAAATGCATTGAAAATCGAGCCTCATACTACATTTGCTGGGACACTTCCTAGAACATTCACATGGTGGAAAGCACGCTGGTGCTTTTGTACAGTGACCTGACAGTGAGAGACAGCTGAAAGCTGCACATGTTGAGCGTGCGATTCTACTATGATATTGTGAGTGCATTTATTTTATTCTGTTATGAGCTTTTACTACCAGAGGTGTTGCTAGGTGGGAAAAGACCAGGGGTGTGTATGACGTCACTTCCGGGTCACCCTGTCACTTTCCCCAGCTAGCATAGCTGGGAAGGAATGCAATAGAATGGGATGTGCATTGCATTACATTCAGAGGACCCCAATCCCCCCTCACAGGGAAACCCCCCCTCCCAGCATAGACCCCCCACCATCTCCCCTCTACCAGCAAAAATCCCCCTTCCAGCACAAATCCTCACCCTCATATAACCCCTTCCAGTACAAATCCCCCCTCTCAGCACAAATCCCTTGCCTCCACCTCTCCTTTCCCAGACCAAATCCCCCTTCTCAGCACAAATCCTCCCCCATCTCCCCGTCCCAGCACAAATCCTCCCCCATTTCCCCCTCCCAGCATAAATTCCCCCTCTCAGCAAAAAATCCTCCCCATCTCCCCTTCCAAGCATAAATCTCCCCTCTCAGCACAAATTGTCCCCCATCTCCCCCTCCCAGCATAAACCCCCTCTCTCAGCACAAATCCTCCCCCATCTCCCCCTCTCAGAAAAAATCCTCCCCATCTCCCCCTCCCAGCATAAATACCCCCTCTCAGCACAAGTTCTCCACCATCTCCCTCTCCCAGCAAAAATACCCCCTCTCAGCACAAATCATCCCCCATCTCCCCTCCCAGCACATATCCTCCCATCTACCCCTCCCAGCATAAATCCCCCCTCCCAGCACAAATCCTCCCCCATCTCCCCCTCCCAGCATAAATTCCCCCTCTTAGCAAAAATCCTCCCCCATCTCCCCCTCCCAGCATAAATCCCCCCTCTTAGCACAAGTCCTCCCCTATCTCCCCATCCAGCATAAATTCCCCCTCTCAGCACAAATCCTCCCCCATCTCCCCCTCTCAGCATACATCCCCTATCTCAGCACAAATCCTCCCCATCTCCCCTTCCCAGCATAAATTCCCCCTCTCAGCACAAATCCTCCCCCATCTCCTCCTCCCAGCATAAATTTCCCCTCTCAGCACAAATCCTCCCCCTTCCAGCATAAATCCTCCCTCCCAGCAAAAATCCTCCCCCATCTCTCCCTCCCAGCATAAATCCCGCCTTTCATCACAACTCCTCCCCCATCTCCTCCACCCAGCATAAATTCCCCCTCTCAGCACAAATCCTCCCCCATCTCCTCCTCCCAGCATAAATCCCCCTTTCAGCAAAATCCTCCCCATCTACTCCTCCCAGCATAAATTCCCCCTCCTAGCATAAATCCTCCCTCCCAGCAAAAATCCTCCCCCATCTCCCCCTTCCAGCACAACTCCTCTCCATCTACCCCTCCCAGCATAAATCCCCCCTTTCAGCACAAATCCTCCCCCATCTCCTCCTCCCAGCATAAATTCCCCCTCTCAGCACAAACCCTCCCCCATCTCCCCCTTCCAGCATAAATCCTCCCTCCCAGCAAAAATCCTCCCCCATATCCCCCTCCCAGCATAAATCCCGCCTTTCATCACAACTCCTCCCCCATCTCCTCCTCCCAGCATAAATTCCCCCTCTCAGCACAAATCCTCCCCCATCTCCTCCTCCCAGCATAAATCCCCCCTTTCAGCAAAATCCTCCCACATCTACTCCTCCCAGCATAAATTCCCCCTCCTAGCATAAATCCTCCCTCCCAGCAAAAATCCTCCCCCATCTCCCCCTTCCAGCACAAATCCTCTCCATCTCCCCCTCCCAGCATAAATCCCCCCCTCTCAGCACAAATTCTCCCCCATCTCCACCTCCCAGCATAAATCCCCCCTCTCAGCAAAAAAATCCTTTTAGGATGACATAAAATTATTATTTTTTTTTTTTTATTACATTTTGGTCTAAATATAGGATCTGAGGTCTTTTTGACCCCAGATCTTATATTTAAGAGGACCTGTCATGCTTTTTTTCTATTAGAAGGGATGTTTACATTCCTTGTAATAGGAATAAAAGTGACCCAAAATTTTTTTTTTTAACCACTTGGCGCCCGCGCTATAGCCTAATGACGGCCACAGCGTGGACCCCAAATGCCAGGAGGCCGTCAATAGACGTCCTCCCCTTCGCACGCTCCTTGCGCGCCCCTGCAGGGCGCACACAGCGCGCTGTGATCACCCGAGTCACTGAGACTCAGGTGATCACAGATGCAAGTAAGGGGCTGATCCCGGCCCCTTACCATGTGATCAGCTGTCAAATGACAGCTGATCACGTGATGTAAACAAATGCTCAGTAATTGTTTTTTTTTCAGCGTGAGGAGAAAAAAAAGCAGATCACCGGCTTATGTGTAAGGGACATAGGTCCCAAAGAGGAAGAGGCAATTCTGCCTCATCTGTGCAATCAATACCCCCTGCCATTGCCACCTGCCAGTGCCCACCAGGGCCACCTATCAATGCCCACAAGTGCCACCTATCCATGCCCACCAGTGGTGACAATCAGTACCTCATCAGTGCCACCTAGCAGTGCTGCCTATCAGTGTAACTTACCAGTGCCGATCATTGCCCATTATTGACACCCATCAGTGCCCATCACTGCCACCCATCACTGCCACTTATCAGTACCCATCACTGCCAGCTATCAGTGCCACCTATCTATCAATGCCACCTATTAGTGCCACTCCTCAGGGCCCACCAGTGCCACCCATCAATGCCCTTCAGTGCCACCTCTCAGTGTCACCTCTCAGTGCCCACCAGTGCTGCCTATCAGTGCCCACCAGTGCCACCCACCAGTGCTGCCTTATCGGTGTCCATCAATGCAGCCCATCGGTGCCCTTCAGTGCAGCCCATCAGTGCAGCCCATCAGTGCCCATCAGTGCAGCCTCATCAGCGTACATCAATGAAGGAGAAAAATTACCTGTTTGCAAAATTTTATAAATATATATATATATATATATATATATATATATTATTTTTTTTTTATTCTGTATTTTTATTTATTTTTTAACAAAAAAAAAAACCACAAAGGTCATCAAATGCCACAAAAAGAAGGCTCTATTTGTGGGGGAAAATGATAAACATTTAATTTGGGTACAGTGTTGTATGACCGCGCAATTGTCATTCAAAATGCATCAGCGCAGAAAGCTGAAAATTGGTCTGGGCAGGAGAGGGTTTAAGTGCCCAGTAAGCAAGTGGTTAAAAAACAGTGTCAAAATAAAAAAATAAAAGTAAATTAAATAAGAATTTTTTTTTTAATTTTTAAACGTCCCGTCCCGACGAGCTTGCGTGCAGAAGAAAACGCATACGTGAGCAGCTCCCGCATATGAAAACAGTGTTCAAATCACACATGTGAGGTATCGTCGCTATCGTTAGAGTGAGAGCAATAATTCTAGCCATAGACCTCCTTCCTCTGTAACTTAAAACATGCAACCTGTAGAATTTTTTAAACATCGCCTATGGAGATTTTTAAGGGTAAAAGTTTGTCTCCATTCCACGAGCGGGCGCAACTTTGAAGCGTGACATGTTGGGTATAAATTTACTCGGCAAAACATTATCTTTCACAATATAAAAAAATTGGCCTAATTTTACTGTTGTCTTATTTTTTTATTAAAAAAAGTGTTGTTTTTTTTCCAAAAAAAGTGCGCTTGTAAGACCGCTGTGCAAATACGCTGTGACAAAAAGTATTGCAAAGACCGCCATTTTATTCTCTAGGGTGTAAGAAAAAATATATATAATGTTTGGGGGTTCTAAGTAATTTTCTAGCAAAAAAAAAAAGTTTTTAACTTGTAAACACCAAATCTCAGAAAGAGGCTCAGTCCTTAAAGTGGTTGTAAACCCACTTATGCAACTTGCACCTACAGGTAAGCCTAGATTAAGGCTTACCTGTAGGTGCAAGAAATATCTCCTACACGGTTTAGGAGATATTTGCAAAAAAAGACAACGGTGCATTCACAGGGTTAATCCCCATTCACAAATCCGGCCTTGCTCCCGCTCGCATTCGTGGAGTGACGTCTTCGCCGCTCCGGCCAATCACAGCGCCGGAGCGGCGCTGTGATTGGCTGGAGCGGTGATACCCGGAAGTAACCTTCCGGGTATCTGTGGAGCGATGGCTGCGGCTGGAGGGGGAGACGAGGATGGCTTCGGCGGCCCCATCTAAGGTAAGTGATGCATAATGAGCTAGTATGCTAGTCATACTAGCTCATTATGGCTTTGTCTTGCAGGTGTTTTTTTTTTTATCTGGATTTACAACCACTTTAAGTGGTTAAGTTCAGAAAATAATTGTTATACATATCAGAAATGCAGTGACCTGGTCTGTTCCTTTGAGCTGAACTAAAAGTACAAACAATGTTATTTTTCTTCTGTAAACTACCAATCCACACACCTCCTATGTAATGGAAATGAAAAAAGGCAGACATGTTTGTCTAGCCTGAGTGACCATGCCTCTCTTCATAGATACAGTACAGTGAGTGAGTGTGACCACCTAAGGAAAAGAATGTGTTATTAGCAGGATAACCAGGTAAAACTTAAATAATTTTTTAGGTTTGTATAAACAGGTGAAGAGTAAACCTGTTTTTCACAATGCTCAATGCTGTCTTTGATCCCCTTCGGAAGATATAGCCTCACTTCATGTAGGAAAATTGTGGCCTGGAGCACCATTTGTGGTCATGTGCCTCCATCCCTGAGTCTATACATACAAGTTTACATTTCCCTGGGACTTTAAATGAATCACATCACATTAAAAATAGTAAAAATCAACACACATGGTTACAAATGTATTAATCCAATTATAAACAATTCTGATAGCAGCGAAATACAAATAAAAAGTATATATAATGCTGGAGAGCTAATAAGTAGTAGAAGTGCAATATCCATATGGATAGATTGCAAAAAATTAATTCATAGTATAAATACATTAAAAAAATTATATAATGCATAATTGTAACAAAGCTGCATCCAAGAAATCAATGCGTTTCTTGGAACAACGTCCACTTCTTCAGGAGAAAATGGAGGGTATGTGTCTGTGGGAAATAAATAATGACAGAATAGTTGGGGAAAAAAAAAAAAAAAGGAAAAAAAAGGGAAGTTTGAAACTGTCAATGGGATATCCCATCCTGCTACTTACAAAACAGCTCAAAATTGGACATGGTGGTGCTGACGTCTATCCCAGGAACTGTGGCAGTGTGACCCGTGGAGACCATCGGTACATCATATATATTTTTTTTTTCTTTCCTTTTGGTCTTTAATGGAGCTTATATATTTTTTATTTATACATACACATTTTCTATATATTTAGGATCATTGACTAATACCCAATCTGATTTTTTGTGGGTCAACTGTGGGGATTGTCCTCTGGGGATCTTTGTGGTGGCCGTGCCGGACCTTGAAGGGGTTCTCCTTTTCCACCGTATCGGTGAATATGTGACAGGAAGTTTGTCTTCCTCTTCATTTGAATGACGTCCAATATCCTTTTTCTTTTTAAAAAAAAATCATCTATTTACAATTCAGCGCTGGTATGTATATGCTGTTATGGCCATTGTGCTTTGATGTTAACGCAGCTCTGTATGCCTTGTTGAACTTATGTTTTGCTTCTCTTTCAGAATATACCTACATGTATTATCTCCATGCCCCTACATGTATTATCTCCATGCCCCTAAATCACCTGAAACGCACCGGGCTAAGGAGGCATGTTCGTTCTTAAATCTCAATTTATGTAGCACTTCATGAGCATCCCTTTTCATGTATATGCTGTATTGTATAATATAGTGATGTGATTGACATCACCAACATGTTTTTATAAATTTGTTATACCAATAAATTTTACTGTTTTTACGATACATTGTAGAAAATTAGTTTGCCCTTAAAGTCCCATTGTACCAGGGGGTACTTTTTTCCTTTTTTGCTTTTCTATACAAAACAATAATCTGGGATGTTGGCAACGTTCAATTGAGAACCTTGATGTTCTCCATGGTGGTTCTCCCTCTAATTCAAAAGTCACTTCACAGTGGCGTTACTATGGGGAGGGGGGTGCAGATCGGGTGACACCTGCCAGAGTGGTGACGCCATCAAGTAGGAAGTAAAATCCAACCACAATGGTGCCACCCTTATCAGTGAAAGCGCACAGATCGGCACACCGACACCGACTGCATCATTTACAGGGGCCGGTTTGGAGTGCGCACTGTGACCATACGCTGCTAGCCCGAAACTAGCCTGCCCAGCACCCTGCAGGGCACTGTGGCAGGCTAGACAGGAGAGAGCCCGATGCGCTAGCCTGCCCAGTATCACTGTCAAGCTCTTGCTCTCACTTCACAGTGGCAGGACAGAGTACTGTGGCAGGCTAGGGGAAGAGAGCCACGCTGGGGGGGGGGTGACACCTTGTATCACACCAGGTGACACAAACACTTCATGTCCATGGGACAGCAGGGCAAGATGGAAGGGGAGCAGTCACTTGTGGGACAGAAATAAAAAACAATAACAAATAGTTTGGTTTTAATCATTCCCAATTTCATTAAGAAAAGGTTTTAGTTAAAGTCCACATTGGAAAGAATTCACATCACTACCTATCCCAGCAGGAAGTAAGGAGTAATCTCCTAAGGCTGGTTTCACACTGGGGCGGTGGCGGTATAGCGCCGCTATTTTTAGCGCTGCTATACCGTCGGGATTGCTGAGGTATTCGGCCGCTAGCGGTGCAGTTTTAACCCCGCTAGCGGCCGAAAAAGGGTTAATACCACCCGCAAACCGCGGTGTCCCATTCATTTCAATGGGAAGGAGCGGTGGAGGAGCGGTAAACACACCGCTCCTCTCACTGCTCCAAAGATGAGGCTAGCAGGACTTTTTTTCACGTCCTGTTAGCGCACCGCTCCAGTGTGAAAGCCCTCGGGGCTTTCACATTGGAGAGACAGCGGCCGCTGTTTAGGCTCGGTTTGCAGGCGCTATTTTTAGCACAATAGCGCCTGCAAACCGCACCAGTGTGAAAGGGGCCTTAGTGGGAATACAAACCACAATAAAGACCTGACTCTGGTTCTATCCTTACCCCCACGCTGTCCAAAACTAAAGAAAAAAGTTTTTTTTCTAGAAAGAGGGCAGTAAGTGCTTTTTAACATAAACACTAGTAACAAGGTAAGGTAGGTTGTATAGCTGTGTTCACTATTCAAAGTTATGAACACACAGCATTGGCACTTAATCTGAAATAGACTGACAGTGTGTCTTTTGAGTTTTGACTGGCAGTGTTTCTCTAAAGAGATCAATAATCTTTATTTGTTGTTAGCTTGTAAGCCATGTCAATTTGTAGTCATTAAACACATGCAAAGTATTAACCTGTTCATGCAGCAAATAACAGACCTAAACTATAATAATAGGCAGATGCAAAATAAAAGCAACACAACATCTTTAAGCATATGCTAAATTATGGCAATAAAGGTTACAGAGCAATAAATGCAACATTATAATCGATCCAAAAGGCACTCCTTGCTTTAAGGGTTACTTTTAATTAAAACTAAGAAACAATTTGGGAGAATCCTTCACATTGAACACATTTGGCCCCAGATGCTTATATTTTTATTTTTTTTGCCTTGGCTTCACGGGTTTCGCTGGCACAAATCAGGCCTTCTAGGCACAGAATGGGCAATCCCTTGATCCCCATCAATTGTCACCCAGAGCTTGGGCCACTTTGACCGCAAATAGTGGGGAAGTCAGAGCTAATCCTTTGGAGGAACCACGGGAAAAGAAAGGCAACAATAACCAAGTCAAGCGTAAAAAATGAAAGAGAAGTCTCTATTATCACTCACTACATTTCCCAGCGATGTACTGAGAAAATCAGCTAGTTGATGATTCGAGTCAGACTCCTAGAGAGGAATCTGAGGTCGTGCTGGGTTGGTAGACTCACACGATGTAAGGAGCAATATCATAGAGCAAAAGGCCTCTTCATTTACCAAATCCTCCCTTGCCATAACCATTAAATACAGACTGACTTTATTCTGTATGGAGTAATGATGGGGAGAAAGAGATCACTCACTGAGCTTTAAAGAGGTATGCCAAGAGCTTAGAGGAACACTGCTGAGCCAAAGAATTGGGTCCGCTTCACAGTGTATTTTATATACATATATAGCTGTATACCATTTATACGGTGTTCAGAGAATTGCAAAAACATAATAAAAAGCAACAAAAAGGCTATGCAACAAATACATTCAAACATGCTTTTCTTTGCCTACTATGTTAGTAAAGTAAAAATTAGTTATGTGTGTGTAAATACATATTTTATATTCTGAACCTTCTCCAATATTTTACAAATTTAATTAACACTGTATTCATGTGATGTTATATATAACATTGCTCCCTGATTTTGAGGGAATGTCCCTAATTTGGAACAAAGTCTCTTTCCTTCTGATGTGTCCCTCATTTTGGTCTGATCTATATAGTTGTAAATACAATGCACTATTTAGCTTTCAAAAAGTGTTTTCCAGTGCTTAAACTTTCATCCAATTTCTAAAATGCTGCATTTGTAAATGTCAAAAGGAATAGTAGTGGTAAAAAAAAAAAAAAGCACTTGTCGGTTTAACTAATTTTTTTTTTTGTATAATTGTCTTTTAAGTGAGCCTGGCAAGGGGTGTGTCCTATGCCAACATACATTTTTTAATAGGTGTCCCTTTTTCCCCCATTTCAAAAAGTTGGGAGGTATGTATATAATTATGTTATGAAAATTTTGATAATTTAAAGTGGATGTAAACCCTCCATACACCCAGTGAAGTGAACAGCCTCAGATGATACACAGAGATGAACCAAATCTCCCTACATAGGTTTTACAGGTATATCTGCTGTCTTTACATTTATATACTGTTTATAAAGTTCAGAACATGTTAGGAAATTTTCTCTTCCTGTTTAACACAGAGTGTGATATCTGGGCATACAACCAAGATAGCTAAAATTGCTGATTGGAGGAAAGGCATACACCCCCTCTCATCATAGGCAGAGACTCTCAAAGGTGTTTTGTAACAGGGCCAGCTGCCTGCTAATCTATTTTAGCAACCTCCCCTGACAGAAATTTCAGGCTGCTTTTATCTGATGTGTCCAAGAATTTGTCAGGAGTTATCAGGCTGATAACAGAGGAACGGGTCAGGAGAGAGCTATGGGACTTAGCTCTTTGAAGAGAGATAACAAAACACTGCAGATATATGTGCCCAGTTAAAATTTCATGAATTGGGTTTACATCCACTTTAAATAAAACCTGTCACAGCCAAAAACTAGCTAATGGCAGCCACCAATGCTACATTGGGCCTAGACAGCCAATGTGCAGGTTCCCTTTAATAACATAACATAAAAAACCCTGAATTAAAACCACCAGATATCTGATTTCACTAGACTGATATATCAGAGAGATGATTTTCGATTACCGGTAATGGAGTACTAAGCACAATCGTTATTCGCATGATAGTTTAAAATAAATCTCTGCAAAATTATATTAAATTTTGACAAATAACTAATGATCCAGTATTGCCAGGGAAGTAAGCCGATTCTTTTTTGGTCTTTCACGAATCATATTTAGCACTGTGTCCATTTTATAAACCTTTTCATGAGCATAGAGCATTTTTAAAGCATGTCACATAAAATGTCACAAGCATGTAGTACAGAGGTTTCTCCAATGCATGTTCTCGATACTCTGACACTGGCTCAGTTAGAAGTGACCTATCCTCCTGAAAATAAACTTCTTATTCCGCCCCATTACATTACTTAATTTTACACATGCACGTTATCCAAAAGCATGGATTTCCCAGAAAACCTTCCTGTTTATATGTGCACAGATCAGCCGATTTAATAGCTGCAGGATATAAAAAGAAGAAACAGCAAGACTTTTTAAGAGTCTGCAAGCATTTACACGCTGACACCTACAATTATCCCAAATAAGGCTCTGATCCCTGCACTTGGGAGCCAAGGCAGCCCAATGTGAGCGAGGATTCACAGCAGACAATGGGCATGTCAAGTGTTCTTTGGGCTGATTGGTTTAGGGAACCGAAACAACTTCATTCATAGCAAAATATGTTTTATTTTATTTATTCCAATCTTTTTTTCATTTTGCAACTAGGTTAACCATTTCCTGGAGCAAACACGTAATTCTGCAGTTTAAAAGGGAACAAATTTAACAAATGGATGTAATAAACGAAGCAAATGTTTGGATAGGAATGACACCTTTATCACAGTAAGAAATCTGAACTGCTTCCAATGGCTCTGTCATTTCTATAGCATTTTATATAAAACCTTACTAGGTTTTTTCAGTGATAGTTTCAAAGAAACGATTGAATAGGATTCTGTCAGGTCAGATGCATATACTATAAAAGGCCTGAGAATATGAATAGGTCTTTCAAACCTTGTTTATTGTGCAGTAATGCGTATTACACAATGACTCCATGGATAGGCTTGTATAAACACTATTACTGGCTATCTCAGTTTCCCCCTTTCTTATTTCTTATGAATATTATGCGCTGATGTCTTGTTAGCTATTGTTAATGCTTTTTTTCTTCTTTTTTTTTTCTTACAATATTCTACTGCATGGACAAAGAAAACTATATAGCGTCTGTTGATCTCTTCTGTGGCTTTCTGCAAGTAGATGCTGGCTGACCCGTAAAAAGGGCAGGGGCAGCTTTGCTCCATCCTGGCATAGTTTAGAAGCTAGGAGAATGCCAGATGTGAGGTTAGAAAGCAGAATACGGGTCCACATGCACATCACAGAGAAGCCTTCTACTTAACCTCTTCACCTTTCATACATGTTATCTAATCTGCACTTTACATCTATATTCCTAACCTACTGACTTGTAAAAGCTGATTACACACTTTAGAATATATTTTTAGGAAAAAATTCTATGCGCTGACTTTTCTTTTAGGATGCCTGTTTCATATTGGGTCTTTATGTGCTGTGGTGAGAATAAAGAATGTATAATGCCGCGTACACACGACCCTTTTTAATGACGAGAAAAATGCAATTTTTTAAAATGGTCATTAAAAATGATCGTGTGTGGGCTTCAGAGCATTTTTCACAACGTGAAAAATGGGCATGAAAAAATTGGAACATGCTCTAATTTTTCTCGTCGTTTTTCACGTCGTTGTTTTTCTCATCATGAAAAACGGCCATGTGTAGGCTTTAACGATGTGAAAAAAAACCTGCATGCTCAGAATCAAGTATGAGACGGGAGCGCTCGTTCTGGTAAAACTAGCGTTCGTAATGGAGATAGCACATTCGTCACGCTGTAACGGACTGAAAAGCAGGAGGCTGAAAAGCACGAATCGTCTCTTAACAAACTTTACTAACACGAGGATCAGCAAAAGCAGCCCAAAGGGTGGCGCCATCCAAATGGAACTTCCCCTTTATAGTGCCGTCGTACGTGTTGTACGTCACCGCGCTTTACTCAAGCATTTTTTTCCACGATAGTGTGTAGGCAAGGCAGGCTTGAGAAGAATCACGTCGAGAAAAACGCAGTTTTTTTCAATGACATTAAAAACGGTCGTGTGTACGCGGCATTAGACATTAAAGAGAATGTGTTACAAATGGATATACAACAATCATTTTATTGAACAGTAATAAGAATATTTCCTTGCACTTAATCAGTGTAGAAAAATAAATTGACTCTTGAGGCTATCATGCTGGATAATTGCGATGCAGCTTCCGTGCAACTGGTAAGCTACCTGATGCAAAACATTCAAAGATTTCTATCAAAGCTGCCAAAACCGATAATTTATCATTGCTAACTACATGCCAATGGTAGCAGTTAATATAGTAAAAGTAATTTAACAGTGTATAAAAGATTGGAGGAAAGATTTTTTTTTGTCAGAAAAGACACGCAGAGCATTTTTGTAATCACTTTAATTTCCAGGTGCCACCCACTGAAACTTAAATCTGGGTATCTTCATACTCTTCTATGCTAACTCTTGCCTATGTTGTACTGTGCAATTTGTGGGTAAATAAATAACGGAATTACATAAAAAAAAAAGTTCCAGGTGCCCTCTATCTTTTTATATTTAAGGTCCCCTCACTTGCAGTCTGCCATATTCATCCACTGGGAGCAAAGAAAGTAAGCTCTGTGTAGACTCCAGATCAACAAGCATGGAGCGTACACAGGGATAAGGACTCTCTTCTCGCTCCCATGTGGCAGAGCTGGGCTTGGAGATAGGTCACTCAAACACCCAATGCAGCATCTGGAAGGAAAGGAAGTTCATGTTATGACTTCTATGCCATCTTACCTGGATATTTCTCAATCCTTTTGGCTGAACAGAGTCCTGGAGGAGCAAAGTGGAGGTAAGTATAATAGGTTTAAAGAGCACTTTTAGTGATTGGTGGACTATTGATGCTACCTCGCAAATACTGTAACAGTTAAAATGAGTTGACCTTAAAGTGGTTGTAAACCCTCACATACCCAGGGAAGTGACCAGTGGGGGCTTGTGCTCCATTTTTTTGGGGGGGCGGCAAACAAAGTCCCCAGCTAGGTCCGCACTTACCCCATTTAGGTTGGGGGTGGCTTCCCTGGCTTCTCCTCACGGCAAATCCGGTCTTAAGTCCATGCAAAATTAAATATAAACAGTCCTCATAAAAGTCCAATAGTGAAAATTGTGGATATATCCACTTGTGACATCTAACATTAGGGAATCTCCTTAATCAACCACTTGCAATATGATCATCATCTAATGCAGGGATCCTCAAACTACGGCCCTCCAGCTGTTGCGAAACTACAAATCCCATGAGGCATTGCAAAACTCTGACATTCACAGACATGACTAGGCATGATGGGAATTGTAGTTCCTGAACACCTGGAGGGCCGTAGTTTGAAGACCCCTGATCTAATGGCTCAAAGTTTCTCCCAACATGGAGGATAATGGGTTCTCAAACAACACTCCACCAGCATGTAGACCTCATAGTGTATATTAAAACCACTTTTGAATATAAATTTAGATCAAATAGCCATTACTGCTGAAATGAAAACAATAAATCCTTATCCACAAACTTTTACTTACAACTGTATATAAATGTAGCACCCTGTCTTAAACAGGGACTACTACCCACATTTTGTTTTTAGCTGGGTGGTAGTCAGCCCAGACTAATTTGTATAGTTTTTCACTGGGTCTTTCTTTAAACTCAGTGGGGTTGTGATGTCTCACAGCTGCCAGTAGGTGTCACTTGTACCACTGGTAATAGTATGACATTTCATAACAAGACTGAGTTATGAATATTTATATTTATATTTTCTTCAGCCAATCCAGTAGGAGGGTTGCACTGGTGCACACTGGGGATGATATAAATATTTGGATCTCTCTCTTACCCCAGGCTAAGACCTAGGGAGGTGCCGCTGGACTGAACTAAGCTATGAGGCTCAATAGCCTGTGTTGAGCTAGCCATGTGCTTTGGATGTGAAAATAGGCCTGAAGTGGTCCTGAAACCTTGCTGAAGAAAGTCAGTAAGAAGACTGTTTTCTTGGAGAAGGATGCCCTAAAGCCTAAGAATCAGAACGCTGGAATAAGCAAGAGAGAGGAAACTTTGGGTACAAGCTAGGAAGCTACCTACAGTGTTGTCAGGTTGGCCTACAGATACTGACACTGTGAAGCTGGACATTGAGAAGTCGATAAGTGAATTGCATGGGTATCTGGGACCCCTAACCCTCGCCTCCTTGTGTGTTGTCCAATAAAACTTCTAAAAGACAGAAAGTGGCTTGCGCTTAATGTTCTCTCGGTCCTTCATCTTAGCCATGGACTCAGCCCTGGGGAGAAATGCTGGCCCACCTCTGTCTCTGGAGGTACCACCCTAACTCTGGGGGTTGGAGCAGGAAAAACTGTGGTTGTTGTACACTAGTGTTTGCCATGCACATTGATCATGCATTCTGACATTTTACTCTGTCCACTGTGTGGTAGGTAAAGAGTTGACAAAATTGCATGTTCTATCTATGCCCCCAGGGTCTTCTGGGCCAAATTAATACTTGTCAAATGACGCGGTTTCATATTTCTAAGGTTAAAGCTGGCCATACATGTTCATGGTCCAGCTGGCTGAATGAAAAAAAAAACATATTCCTCGATCCACACAAGCGGGGTAGATGGCGGAATCTTCAAAAGTGTTAGCTATGCTCACCCTTTTCACACCCCTCCTCCAACCATAGAAGCTGTACTATAGTTTCCCACAATAAAAAGTGATCTATTAATGGAGGACAGGCGGATGAATGAAAGGTCCACCTCCTCCAATTATAGTGTTTTTTCATGAAGGAAATGATAGTATGGCTTTTATGAATGGAGGAAGGGCCAGAAATGCCAGAAATAGTCGGCACTTTTGATGTATGCCTGTGACACGTCCAGTAGCTCATACTAATCCCTGCAACACAAGAGATTTAGAGCTGCGGGAGTATTGGAGGGCAGGGGCTTTAACGGGGCAGAGGAATAAAAATTCCAATGAAGCGAGCAGCCACCAGCACAAGGGACACTTCTCATTCAATGTAGAGTAAGTAATGTGCTGATAGGAAAAAAAAAGTAAACTTAAAGCCCATAATAGTAAAAGTATCCCTTGCAGTGGGGCTGTGCCCACACTGCAAGGGTTAACTGCTCAAAATGCCTTTACTTTGACCTGTGGGGCATAGGGGAGGAGATGCTGTGGGGACTGATCTAGCAGCTAGGATAGGGTAAGGAAGTCTGCTTTTCTGTGTCCTTCAAACCGGTGTTTCTCCACCCCTTTCCAGTCAAGGCACCCTTTACATTTCTGCTTAATTCAAGGCACTAAAATGTAAAAACTTAAACTTGTAGTTTCACATATTGCAACAGTGTTCACACATGTAGGACACCCAACGTTAGAGGTGATTTTCACCCATGCATACTGGATGTTTTTAACGCTGCTGTTAGGGGTGTCTAGTGTTTTTTTTTTCTGCCTCTAATTGCCCCTGCATGTTAGCCTATGTGTCCATGCACACATAGGCCTGTAGAGGAGTTTAGAGGCAGGGACATTTAGAGATAGAAAAAAAAAAACACCGCCAGTGCGTCCAGGAGCAGCAGCGTTTTGGCAGAAAAAACATTTGTCGCGTGCAAATGTGTCTAAACACACGTTAACACTAGGTGTGTTTAGCGCTTGAGCACTAATTCATATCAAAGGCCTGAATAAATTATTATTCTGGCCAATGAAATTAGATAACACACAAGCACTTGATGCGTCTAAATTTGTTACACACGTTTACAAGCGGCATGCATTTTTTCTGTGCATGAGGCCTTATTCTTACAAAGCAAATACACCTTTTCACACTGGTACTGACTAGTGTTCCAGCGCCAAAAACCGCCCCCTCCCATGCAGCTAACCTAGCCGCTTTGCTGACAGAGGGATGGGGGGGGAATCAAACAAGGATGCTGTGCAGGTGCCCAATGTCCTCATTATCAACTAATGACATCAGCGGGCAGCGGCTATTAGGACACTGGCAGTTGGCCCTCACAGTGCCCAAGGTTGTAATGTTGCACAATGAAAACCTATGGCAATGTGTAATGAAAAGGCGGGCGTGATCTACCCACTGGCTTGTACAATTTGGGGCAATTATTAGGCATTTTTCCAAGGCACCCCTGAAGGACCCAGAAGGCACCTTGGTTGAAAAAAGCTGCTCTAGACCTAAACAAGCAACTAACTCTTGCAGTGTGGGCACAGCCTCACCTAAAAAGGATATTTTTATAGTTCCCCATAGGTGGGCCTTAAAGGCTAAGTTCATATTTGCCCTGGTTCACACTGGTGCGATTTGACATGCGATTTGACATGTCAAATCGCATGTCAAATCTGCGAAATTTGCCGCAAATTGGCACCGTCCTAATCGGTGCGACGCCGCATCTGCGGCGCTGCACCGATTACAAAAAGTAGTTTTTGTACTACTTTTTGCGATTTCAGCCGCGATTTACATTGACATCTGTTTCAGATGTCTTTGAAATCGCGGCCGAAATCGGGACTGCCAGCGCGAGTGAAATCGTGCGAGTTCAGCTGAACTCGCAGGCTTCACTCCCGCAGCCCCAGTGTGAACGTGGGCTTTGGGAGAAAAAAAAAAAGTGCACGTTTTTGCAGGGACAAAAATGTGCATTTATTACTTTTTCCTATAGGAGCCTGCAAAGCTTTGATCCTGCAATAACTGCCTCCTGCAGATATTTCCACCAGTCTTCTGCCTGTAGGGGCTTTCAGTTAGAAAGCTGGAAGAAGTGTCAATGGACTACAAAGGCATTGATCAGCACTCATAGCCCATTGACAACTACAAGCCCTCCGCTCCTGGCCCCTCCCTCCCGCCGAGTACCTGCACAGCAAGCAGCTATGGGGGCACCAGAACCGAGCCTCTGCTCTGTGTGTCCATTCAGACAAGGAGACACTTTTTGGCCTTGCCCCCTCTCTCACCTCATTGGTTCACTGACTTTGATTGACAGCAGCGTGTGCCAATGGCGCACACTGGTATGTCTCAGCCAATCAGGTGGGAGAGTAGTGGACTGCCGAGGCTCCCGTGCAACATTGCTGGATTGAGATGGGCTCAGGTAAGTATTAGGGGGGCTGCTGCACACAGGTCTTTTATTTTAATTAATAGAATGTGTTAGGATAAAAAAAATACTTCTGCATGTAAAACCACTTTAAATTTATATAAATCCAATGAGGGGGTTGCCGCAGCTGCAGGAGAGGATGCAAGGGCCACATGAAATGGCCTGGAGGGCCGGATTGGGCCCCCGGGCCTTGTGTTTGACATATGTGTGCTAGAACATGTAACATGTTACGTCCTAAAAACATGTAACATGTTCTAGGTGAACTTATCCTTCAAAGTAATTGTAAATTAAATTGTAAATTTGGCATGATGTTTCATCCATTCCAGAGCCAAAGGAATTGTTTTGATTGGTCAAAGGACAAGTGGTAATCATCTCAAAGTCGGATCAAAATCAGATGTTACGTCCTAAAAACATGTAACATGTTCTAGGTGAACTTATCCTTTAAAGTAATTGTAAACAATCATCTTGTAAAACAATCCATTCAGTTTAAGGGCCAGTTCACACTGGTCCTAGTGGTCCAACAAGCGTTCCGACTTCAAGAAGTTGCATGACATGTCAAAATCAATAGTTTCCCATGCCCATGCGAGTTGGCAGCGGCAGAGGAAGACATTGTAATTGACGTTGGATCTACATTGGGGGGGCCTATTTTTTTTTAACTCTACACTGTTTTTTGGGTGAATGGGTATGGGTACTATGTACCCCATGCTCATTCACATAGGGGGGGTCGGCCGGGATCTGGGGGGGAAGAGGCCCTTGTTCACATCAACATGGGGACAAGGTCCTTTGGGGTGGGGTGGCAGAGCCTTTCCTGCCCCGAAGCACCCGCTGCCCCATTTTGAGGGCATGTGGCCTGGTATGGTTCAGGAGGCAGGGGCACTCGCTTGTCCCCCCTCTTTCCTCGCATGCCCGGAAAAGGGTCTGATATGGATCTTGGGGGGGATTTTGGCATGGGGTTTTCCCTCAAAATACATACCAGACTCAAAGGGTCCGGTATGGATTTGGATTTTTATAAATTTGGCGTGAAGTTTCATCCATTCCAGAGCCAAAGGAATTGTTTTGATTGGTCAAAGGACAAGTGGCAATCATCTCAAAGTTTGATCAAAATCAGATAGCGTTCATTGAAGTCACATGGAAGTAAGACCTGACGTTGCAGGGCAAAGTCAGAATGGCTTTTGTGTTGGATCAGTGTGAACATGGCCTCAAACAGAAATGAAATGCAAAAATTTTTTGTATAGATATATAAAAAAAAAAAAACATTATAAATACCTTTTCCCCTTTTTTATAAGTGATCACATTCCCTCGGTTCTCAGCTGCATTAGAGCTGGGGGAGGAGAAGTGTCAGAAGTGTCCAATCTGTCCACTGAAATGTCGCAGTCCCGCTAAAACCCGCTGATCACCGCCATTACTAGTATAAAAAAAAAAGCCATAAATCTATACGGTATAACTTTTAGGCAAACCAATCAATATACGCTTATTGCGATTTTTTTTTTTTACCAAAAACATATAGAAGAATGCTTATTGGCCTAAACTGATGAAGAAATGTATTTATTTATTTTTCGGGATAATTATTATAGCAAAAAGTAAAAAATATAGTTTTTTTTCAAAATTGTCTGGCTTTTTTTTGTTAATAGCGCAAAAAATAAAAGAGGTGATCAAATACCACCAAAAGAAAGCTCTATTTGTTGGGGAAAAAAGTAAATTTTGTATGGGTACAGCATTGCACGACTGCACAATTGTCAGTTAAAGCGATCCAGTGGCGTATCGCAAAAAAATACCCAAAAGTGGAACCTCCGCTTTAAGCACTCCTCGCCCCCTTACATGCCACATTTGGCATGTCATTTTTTTTGGGGGGGGGTGGGTTCTTTGTTTTGAAGGGGACTTCCTGTCCCACTTCCTCCTTCTGCCTAGAGGGCCGCCTAGGCGACTCCTCCTAGCCGTCCCCTCCCTCTAGGCGATCTCCTGGGACACGTGACAGGTCCCAGAAGATTGCCAATCCACTCCAAGAGTGCAGCGCGACTTGCGCATGCGCAGTTCGCACCCGGCCGTGAAGCCACAAGCTGTCACGGCCGGGTGTCCACAGTTCCAATGGAGACACCGAGGAGAGGAGGGGGAGAGGCGCGGGCCTTTCGTGCGGCCGCATCGCTGGACCGTGGGACAGGTGAGTGGCTGTTTATTAAAAGTCAGCAGCTATACTTTTTGTAGCTGCTGACTTTTAATAAACTAAAAATAGCCTGGAACTCCGCTTTAAGGGGGGGGGGGGGGCAAATCCTGAAGTGGTTAAGTTTCAACTTATACTTTGTTAGCTGAACAGCCTCTACTTCTTTAGAAAATCAACCCCATTGGATCAGCAAGCATAACAGCCAGATAATTAGCTTCTTCAGGAGAGGTCGGCAGCTAACATATTTCTCTTCTTTAGTACAGGTTTTCTTCAAGTTTCCTGTGGGGCAGCCTTTCCCTGTTACAGGTCTGATCATAGGCATGCGTGCAGGGTTTACCAAGTGTGCCTGGGCAAGCCCTAATCACCCTGTGTGTCCCAGATTCCCCCTGTTTAAACCCCTGATATCTCACCAAAGCCCTCCTATAAAAAAATAATAAAAATTGTAAAAAAAAAAAAAAACATTGTTTAAAAAAAATAAAATAAATGGGATTATACAAATAAAAGCTACTGACACTGTCCACTGCTCTACTGACACCATCAGTATAAATACACATATGTGTTTGAGCTTTGAGATGCACACCCTAATGCAATAGACTGTGCACACCTATGGGTCCGATCACACTGCCAGTCTCAGCTTGTGAATGAAGCAAAGATAAAAATGCACATTCAGCAGAAAGTGTGTGATTATGGATTGCTGCATGCCTATGGTCTGTGAAGACTTTGCAGACATTACATCGGTGCCATACACAGGCCATGGCCTCTCAGTCCTGATCGGTGGACAGCTCCATGTGCTGATGACAGCTCTGTACACATCGCATGGTCTGTGCTGCACTGACCTCCCCTCATTTCTACAAGTGTCAGCAGGTTTTTCTTGTTTTTTTTTTTTTTTTTCTATTTCACTTCTTGAAAGCTGCTCAGAGATGGAGGATCTGTGCGGTCCTAATTAGTGATTTTTGTCCTCTTGTTACAAGGCTCAACATTTCATGCAAATGAACTCTTCAGGGCAGCCAGCAATCCTCCTGCTCCAGAATTAACTGACTCTTATGTTTAATCATATGCTGAGCTTCTCTCAGCCCGGCTAGCTTTTTATCTTGATTACTCTAATCAATAAGAAATGATAGAGTAGAATTATAAACTCTATTGGCTTTTAAATGCCGCCGACAACCCCACTAAACGCCTGCTCTCTGTCACTGCTATTTATTACAATGATCGCTGGAGCGGCCAAATAGCAGGCAATGTGTGTGCTCTTATTTCATGGCAACGATAGGGTTACCCGAGCACCACTCTTTAACCCTTTCCCTGTCCAGCTGATCAACACTAGGAACAAAAATGATTTCACAAAATATAAAATAAAGTCACTTGCCTGTGACCCTTCTGCCTGCTCTTTAATCGTAATCGCGGTAAAATCGCGGCAAAATCGCGTGACTTTGAAGTCGCAGGAGTGTGAAAGGGGCCTTTATAATGATAATAAATAATACAATCTAGTTATATATATATATATATATATATATATATATATATATATATAATATATATATATATATATATATAATATATATATATATATATATATATATATAAAATACACATATTTATTAAAACGATTTCCAGTGTGGGTAGAGAAAAAGCAGACTCGGTAGACGTTCTGTATATTGTATATTTTTCATTGCCATGAGTGGGTTACTCAAGCATCATATTAGCCCTTTCCCAGCCCAACTGATCAGCAACACTAGCATGACCCTCAAAATGTATTTCTCAAGAACCTGCATAGATCAGCATATCAAATAACATATTCAAGAATATAATCGTGCCCCTTCTGTTTGCCTACCTATGGTTTATAAATAATAATAATAATAATAATAATAATAATAATATTTTTGTATTAATATTTTTATTAACACTCAAAAACTATTTTATATAAAATGTTTTTTTATTTGTTTTTTTTTAAATACACCTTATTAAAATTTAAGAGCAGGTTCTGTATATTGTATATTACAATTGGTCATAAGTGGGGTAGCCATCACATTAACCCTTTCCTAGCCCATTAGATCACTAACCTATCAATAATAGCATGACCCACAAAAATTATTTCTCAGAATCCACATAGATTAGCATAACACTGCTGCCATTTAATCATGGCCCTTCTGCTTACCTACTGGTTCACAACTATTAGTAACAGCAACATAAAACTTATAATCTATGTTATATAAAAAAAAAAGTTATTTAAAATTGATATTATCATTACTGTGGTCATTATTAATACTATTATTTACTTATAACCTCATTTAAAACAAACTGAAAGATAACTATGGCTATAGTGGGTGAAGTGCCATCATCCCTATTGTATATACGAAATGAAACCCTCTAGAGGCGGGACTGTATAGGCACCTTGGTTAGGTGTCTTTACCTTTTTATGTTAATTTTGTACTATGACATATACATTTGTATGTTCTACAAAGTTTTTACTTCTTTTTGTACCAATAAATTATATTTTTAATAACTTAACGTCTTTTTAGTGCCCAAACAGTCCCACCTAGAGGGTTTCCTTTCGTCTAATTTAAAACAAAGTTATTTATAAAAATGCACCTATTTAGTAAAATGCTCTCTTGATCATTGGAGGTGGATCCGAGAAATTGCTCAATACAGACTGTTGTATTCGTATCATGACCATGAGAGGGTTAGCAGAGCATCACGTTAACCCCTTCAACAGCCAAGATGATCAAGAACAGCATGACCCACAAAAATCATTTTCCAAGATCCTCATAGATCATTTTTTTCTAATCTATAATCATATTCCTTCTATCGGTGTTTCTCATGTAATAATAATAATAATAATAATAATAATAATAATAAAAAAAGTATTATTATTAGCATTATTTTAATTATCATAATGCTAATACATACTAATAATGATACTTATTATTATTATTATTTAGCATTATAATTAAAATAATGCTTAACATAATAAATTATTATAATTTTGTATTATTTATTATTATTATTATTATTATTATTGTAGAAATAATAATTTATTATGTTAAGCATTATTTTAATTATAATGCTAAATAATAATAATAATAATAATAATAAACTATGTATTATTATTATTATATTTTAACTATTATATTGCTAGTAATTATGCACAATATTAATACATATATATATATATATATATATATATATAATAAACATAATTTTAAATACACTAAATTGTTGCCTTTCTGGTATGTTAAATGATTTAAACCAATCTCCTTGTCATTTTGATGTTGAAATAATTGTAATCCTCTGCAAAAGGTCTAAAAATTCCTTCTGGCAGTGACAAAATAAGTCACTTTCTGACACCTGTAAACGTATTAGAAGTCACCAGCTGGATGCCCTTGGTTACTGAGGGCAGTGCCTGCCTTGTGGGAATGGGTCATGTTCTTTGCAGCCCTATCACCCCTTCCCTTGAATCATGGATGAGTGTCAAAAGAGGATTACAGAGGTTGCACCTTCTTTTTTTTTTTTTTTTGTACACCTCTAGCAAGTCAAAGAGAAAGACAATCCAGTAGATTTCACAATGGGATTTCATTTCGTCTTCTGCACCTGCAAACCATTCAATGAGCCAAGAAAAGAAAAAAAAAAAAAAAAAAAAATCCTCTTTTCAATACAAATGAAAGACACCTCTCATTTTGCCTTTGTGGCTAGGCTGCTAAAAAATAAATAAAAAAAAAAATTAAAGCATAAAATTGTAAATCAAAACTCCAAAATAAATGCCACTTTTCAATTTCCATGCGACCTGGAAAGGTGTTGAGAGACAGAGAAGAGAAGGGCACTCATTACATGGAAATCTAGATCAGATTCAAGCCTGAGCCCCCAAGTATTTGTACTGACGAGTTCGGAGCGAAATCACGTCCAATTTTGCCTCTCTGCTCCGTACTTGTTATTAGATTGATGGCTAGAGCCGCAGAATTATTCTGGTCTGGAAGCTATCAAGAGCCCACTAATTTCACATTAAAACCCATTGACTGCAACTGCGTGATTGAAGGGTTTTCAACAATTAACATAATCAGAAAATGAGTCGAGATCATTTTTTATTCAACTCATTACTCTTTAATCATGTATGTATTTTAATTAATATCGCTTGCTTTAGAAATAACACGTACATGGAGAATGCCATATCGGTCCTGGAATCTTGATGTGCATGAAATTAGCTTGTATAGGTAGGTAGTTATTTTATATATATAGAGAGAAAAAAAAAGAAAAGAATAATGCCAATGTGTACTGTCACTGGAGCAACTCCAGGAGACATCGAAGATGACAACTGTCATCCATCAGTCTTTAATTGCAGGCTGGGCTGGGAATGGTCCATAAGAAAATAATATGCAAATATCTGTAATAGGGGTCTTGGCTTAATTAAAACTTATTAATTCACACTAGGGTTTACTGATGTAGTAAACAAATTTTGTTGGAGTAAATGCCTTGGCAATCTTCAAGAAAAGTCGATTTTAAAAGTTAATAATAATAATTATGATAATAATAATAATATAGATTTTAAAAGTAAGTGTCTACTTTATTAGTTGTACACACTTTCATAAATGTGCGATTTATTTTCAGATCGACCTCCCCTGATAGGAATAATCGATCTGTAGTTGACAACCCATTCAATCGATATTCCACAAACAGTGAAGTGGATTTCAATTAATAGTCAAGATAATAACTTCCATCGATGCAAAATGATTGATAATATTCTACCTGGGCTTGCCTTAATGCCTGAATTACAAATAATAATAAATTTGATCTAATGGTGACCATACACACTTTGATAAATGATTAAAGTGGTTGTAAACTCTCAAAAAAAAAAAAAAACAACCTGCAAGAAAAAGGAAAAATGAGCTAGTATGTATCGCATACTAGCTCATTTATGCCCCGTACACACGATCGAAAATTCCGACAGCAAAAGTCCAATGTGAGCATTTCATCGGAAATTCCAACCGTGTGTATGCTCCATCAGACTTTTGCTGTTGGAATTTCCGCCAGCAAAAGTTTGAGAGCAGGTTCTCAATTTTTCCGTCGGAAAATTCCGACGCATGCTCGGAAACAATTCGACGCATGCTCGGAAGCATTAAACTTAATTTTCTCGGCTCGTCGTAGGGTTGTATGTCACCGCGTTCTTGACGTTTGAAAGTTTCGAGAACTTTTGTGTGACCGTGTGTATGCAAGCCAAGCTTGAGCGGAATTCCGTCGGAAAAAGCATCCAAGTTTTTTCCGACAGAAAATCAGTTTGTGTGTACGCGGCATAAGAAATACTTACCTTAGATCGAAGCTGTTGCAGAGGTCCCCGTACACCACTGTGACCGGCGACATGTCTCCTGGAGTTATTTACGGGTTTGCGGGCTCCGGCGCAGTGATTGGCCAGAGCCGCGATGATCTCACTCCCGCGCGTACAAACCGGAGCCGGTCACATCAAGCTACTGAAGAAACGGCACGAGCGAGTAATTTCTTCAGTGCGCATGTACCGATGACGTCGGCACATGCGGATACAGTGAATATCTCCTAAACGGTGCAAGTTTAGGAGATATTCACGGTACCTACAGGTAAGCCTTATTATAAGCTTACCTGTAGGTAAAAGTGGTAGTACAGGGTTTACAACCACTTTAAAGGGGTTGTAAAGCTTAATTTTTTTTAAAATAACAAACATGTCATACTTACCTCCACTGTGCAGTAGTTTTGCACAGAGTGGCCCCGATCCTCGTCTTCTGGGGTCCCTCGGCGGCTGTCTCGGCTCCTCCCTGCATCAGCTAACCCTCGTTCTGGGAAGCGTTCTGGAGTTAGCTTGCAGGCACGCTCCCGTGATACAGTCGGCGGCTATAGCCGCCAACTGTATCACCCGGCCCCGCCCCCTGGCGCGCCGTGTCATTGATTTGATTGACAGCAGCGGGAGCCAATGGCTGCGCTGCTATCAATCACCCAATGAATGAGCCGAGAAGACCCGAAAAGTCTGGTCGAGAAGCCAGTGCGTTCACGACGCGGGACATTCTAAGGCTCAGGTAAGTAAACGCGGGGGCTGGGGGGGGGGGCGCTAATCATTGGATGTTTTTTCACCTTAATGCATAGAATGCATTAAGGTGAAAAAACATGAACCTTTACAACCCCTTTAAGCTCTTTCCTGATTGCTCTCTCTCGGTAGGAATAATCGATTCTTAAGCCTTGTACACACGACCTAGAATCTCGTCGCAAAAAAAAAACGTTGTTTTTCTCGACGGGTTTCTTGTCAAGCTTGACGAGATTTTTGTCAAGCTTTCCTTGCATACACACTGTCAATCCAAAATCTCGTCATTGTAAAGCGCGGTCACGTATAACACGTACGACGGCAGTATAAAGGGGAAGTTCTTTTCCAATGGCGCCACCCCTTGGGCTGCTTTTGATGATCTCTTGTTACCGCGTGTTAGTAAAAGTTTGGGGAGAGACGATTCGCGCTTTTCAATCTTCGTGCTTTCAGTTCGTTACAGCGTGACGAATGTGCTATCTCCATTACGGACACTAGTTTTAATAGAAGGAGCGCTCCCGTCTCATACTTGATTATGACCATGCACGGTTTTTGAAGACTTGGAAAAGCATACACACGAACGGTTTTCTCGTCCAAATACAGTCTGACGAGAATCACGACAAGAAAAATTAGACTCCCGATGAGAAAAAAAAAAGCAGGTCTTCTTTTTTTCTCGTCGAGATTCTGGGCAGTTTTCTTGACGAGAAACCTGAAAGCCTCGTACACACGACTGATTTTCTCGGCAAGAAAGCTCTCCCAACAGTTTTCTTGTCGTTTCTTGCCAAGAAAACCAGTCGTGTGTACGAGGCTTAAGTGGAAAACCCAATCGATCTATATGATACACATAAGGGAGTGGATTTAGATTGATAGCTGGAGGATACGATCTTAAAGGGTAAAAAATAAAGAAAAAAATATATAGCGTATACAATTGTGACATAAATCATATTGTACTTTAATGTTGTTAAAGATTACCTTTCCTTTTCAATCTACAGCTCTAAATTTTTTTGTAAAATGCAATGCAATATGGTTACCTGGAAGTGTTCTATACACAGAATGTGTACAGAACACCCCCCAGAAACATCATTTCCAGCTTGTGTGGCTGGCTCACTGATTTTCCCAGAAGCAGACACTAAAGCCCCGTACACATGGTCAGACTTTTGGCCAACAAACTTCATTTTGAGCAAGTTGGACCAACAATCCGACCGTGTGTACGCTCCATCGGACAATCTTTTTTTGCTTTTTTTCTTGTTTTCATCGGACAAAAGTTGGGTCTGCAAACGGACAAACTTCTGCCCAACAAACGTCCGATGGAGCAAAGTCCGACCGTGTGTACAGAAAACCATCGGACTTTTGTCCGATGGACAAAACAACTAATCGTAAAATCAACCAACAATAGCAGAAGTTGACCAAAGGGTGGCGGTAAAGAGCAGAAAAGAGCAGAAAAACCACGTGATGTTGCAAAAAGTTTCGGGAAAGTTTGCAGAAAAGTCAGAGTGTGTGTATGCTATGGGTGTTCCCGACCAACTCTGTTCGGACAAAAAACCACGTAAAAATCCGATGGAAGTCCGACCGTGTGTACAGGGCTTTAGATACACTAAGATACAAGATACAGATTTTTGGCATCCCCTGCAGCAAATTTTTTTATTTTTGGTGAGATACTCCCAATAGGAACATGTCTAAAGGGATGCAGACCCTGCGGTTTTCCTCAATAGAGCTCTACAGCTGCAGCAGCTGATTGATAAATAAGAAAACACTTCCATTAGACCCACATGGGCACAGAGGAACAAACAGTGATTTCTTCAGAATAACAAAAGGTAGGAATCTCCAACAAAGATTGTTATAATACTTGTAATGTACATAGATCACCCAGAGGGGAATGTTTTTTTCTCAACAAAAGTAGTTATGCTTTAAATTATTGATCACATCTTTGACTTCATGAACAAAGCATCTCAGTGCTGCCAATCGATGTAAGATGATTGATAGTTTTATGCCCTGGTTGATCAACTTAGTTTGATCAAAACCAATTTAACGGTGGCCACACTTCAATTAATAATTTCCAAGCAATCTCTCCTGATAAGAATAATTGATCTATAGTCGACAACACAATCAAATCAATAAGACACACACACGGGAATGTGGATTTTGCTCGATAGTTGGAAGATACAATTGTAAGTTATAGAACATATTTCTGTTCTCAGCATGCAACCCTATAGATTGATCGAAAAACAATTGAATTTATGTTGCTGATTGATGCAAAGCGATCAATCATTTTTTACCCTGGCCAATCAATGTTTCAATAAATCCAAGTTAATGTGATACTAAAGCTAATAAAATTTTTCACCTTAATGCATTCCTAGCATTAAAGTGGTTTTAAAGTCATAAGTTTTTTATCTTAATGCATTCTCAACATTGATAAAAAGCCTTCTGTGTGCAGCAGCCCCTCTAATACTTACCTGAGCCCCATCTCTGTCCAGCGATGTTGCAGGAGAGACTCGGCTGCCTGGGACTCTCCCTCCTGATTGGCTGAGACAGCAGTGGAGCGCCATTGGCTCCTGCTGCTGTCAAAGTCAGTAAGCCAATGAGGAGAGAGAGGGGGAAGGGCCTAGCCGCGGCTGCATGTCTGAATGGACACACTGAGCAGCCGCTCGGCTTGGGTGACCCCATAGCAAGCTGCTTGCTGTGGGGGCAGGAGGGACGGACCAGGAGCGCCAAAGAGGGACACGAGAAGAGGAGGATCTGGGCTGCTCTGTGCAAAACAACTGCACAGAGGAGACAAGTACAACATTTTTATTATTTTTAAACACAAAAAAGCAAGACTTTAGTATCACTTTTAGGTAAAAAAACTATTTCTATTTCTCTGCCCCACCCTTCCCTATGTGAAGGGGAAGAGAGGGGAGAATAGATCCAGCGTTGTGCACGGCTGCATCTTTTCTCCCTCTCTTCCTCTTCACACAGCACTCGAGCAGCAGCAGGAGCCATTGGGGGGGGGGGGGGGGTGGTGAGTTTATTTAGTTAGTGAGGAGGAAGTGTGGGGTGGGGTTAGTTTCCGCTGTGTAAGTCTATGGAGCACGGCTTCTCTGATCCTCCTATTCTATTACTGTCCCCAATTCATCTGCTGCTAGTACAGAGCCTTGGGGGCACTCTGCACATGCTCCGTTGGCTATTGGCTATTGGCTATTGGCTATTCAATCAGTTTCCGATTCAATTGTTTTGACTGAATCACACATCAATTGGATAATAAAATCAAAGCATGTATGACCAACATAAATTAAATCTAAATTTATCAGAAAGCAAAATTATGCCTATTCAATTGTTTGCCCATTTTAATCATTTTGATCATATTGGCATGCAAAATTTACGAAATTTCGAATTTACAATTTCGAAAATTTGAAGTTTGAAAATTCTGAAATCGAAATTTTAGAAATCCAAAAATTTAAAAATTATGAAATTCCAAAATTATGAAATTTCAGAATTAACTAATTTGTCAAAATTTGTTCAAAAACTAATTTGGAACTAAACGAATTGCACATGTCTAGCCAGCAGTACCAGCCAGCAGTACCCACCAGCAGTTCTAGCCATTAGTACCCACCAGCAGGACCCACCAGCAGTACGAGCCAGCAGTACCCACCAGCAATACCAGCCCTGGAGGACAGCCAGCAGCAGCCACCAGCCATACCCGCCTGGGAGACAGCAGCAGCCAGCGATACCTGCAGGAATAATCCCGAATAAGAAGTGAAGATTGTGGTCAGTTGAGGTGCAGGTAAACCGTAGTACATCAGTGTGAAAGCAGCCTTAGGCCCCTTTCACACTATTGGCCTGATCAGGTCGGCCTCTTTTTCAGGAGGACCCAGTCGGACTCATTCACCTCACCTCTATAGAGCGGCAGATGTAAACTGACTTGTTTCCATTTATACCTGCCTATCTCCAATCCGATCCATGTAAAAAAACAGAAGGGGACCCGTCCCCTTCTGTCCGGGCGGATCGGAGGGCCTATAGAGTAGAGCCGCCTGTCATCCAACCGCTATGTTTATTGTGGCCCTCGACCAAGTCGCTAAAGTTGCCATTGCTCTACATATGGTTGGGCACCCCTTGTGTATGATCAGCCTAGGAACATTACAATTTGCAAATTGAATTTTTTACATTGCTGCTTTGTTTGTTTACATTGCTCTCTAATAGTGGCAATACGTACAATTTTAATTATCTAGTTGGATCTACGATTTAATCAAAATGACCAAATTGGGAAAATTATTGATCGTGCTGCATTTGTTCATGAAGACGATTGTATTTCAATTGATCAGATTATGAGACTGCAAAGGAAAAGCAGAGATGTGATCAATAACTTATGATCCAAGTTACCTCTTACTTGTTTTTAAACTATCAGTTGAAATCTGCTTCCCCATGTGTCATAGCGATCAAATGTGTTCCCCATAATTAATCTAGGAGGGGCGGAGTGAAATACATTGGGGGCGTGGCCGTCATGAGAAGCCTATATTAATGCGGAGCGGAGCGGAGAGCCAGTATTACAGCGGGAGGAAGCGACGCGTCAACATCGAGAAGGAGAAGAGGGAAGAAGAAGCCGACGGCGACGACGGGAAGACCGCGCCCCTCCACTAGCGAAAGAGCTACGAAGAAGTTAGTGGAGGGGCCGGCAGAAGGACAACGGAGAGCCGGACGAGACAACGGGAAGACCGGGCCTCCGTTAGCAAGAGAGCTAAAAAGAAGTTAGCGGAGGCCCGGCGGAAGAAAGAACCGGAGAGCGCGGAGACGACACCGGAGACCCCCGAAGTCGGAAAAGACCCCCGGAAGTCGGAAGAAGAGCGCCGGAGTCGGAAGAAGACCCCCGGAGCTGTGTAATAAATTACTTTAAAAACCTGTGTAGTGATTTTTTATTGCAATTTTTTTCCACCAGGTGAATGGGTAGGGGTATGATGTACCCCATACTCATTCACATAGGGTGGGGGGGCCGGGATCCGGGGGCCCCCTTATTGAAGGGGGCTCCCGGATTCCGATAAACCCCCCGCCCGCAGACCCCGACAACCAACGGCCAGGGTTGACGGGAAGAGGCCCTGTCCTCATCAACATGGGGGCAGGGTGCTCTGGGGTGGGGGGGCCGCAGGTCGCCCCCCTGCCCCAGAACACCAAACCCCCCATGTTGAGGGCATGCGGCCTGGTACGGTTCAGGAGGGAGGGGGGCGCTCTCTCGTCCCCCCCTCTTCCCCTGCGGCCTGCCAGGTTGTGTGCTCGGATAAGGGCCTGGTTTGGATTGTGGGGGGACCCCCACGCCGTTTTTTCGGCGTAGGGGCGCCCGTTCAAATCCAGACCAGACCTAAGGGCCTGGTATGCCTCTGGAGGGGAACGCATGCCGTTTTTTTTTTTTATTTAAAATTTGGCCTGGAGTTCCCCCTCAAGATTCATACCAAACACAGTGCCTGATATTGGCGGGGATCCAAGTCGGATCCCCGTTCATTGAAAGTCGGACATATGTCGGCTTCATGTCGCAGGGCAAAGTCGGATCCAAAGTAGGACGGATGTCGTGTCGCACTAGTGTGAACCCGGCCTCAGTAATTAGCACAGCCTTTTCATCTGAGGGAAATCCTGAAAATATGACTGGAATTGAGAAACACTGCTATAAACTGTCACAAAGACACTCTGTTTTATTGATCAGTTTCTTGAAAAAATATTAATTTAATCCAAATGAATCTGATCTGGATTAAAAAAAATCAGTTTGACAGTAGATAGATCCATATAATCGTTGAGTGGATGGCTCATTGAATGACCCTCTGATTGGACAGTAAATCTATTGTCAATGCGATCATAAATTAAAATGTTCTGTGTAAGGTCACTAAGAAGGAGGATGTACAGGGATTGCACAGATTCTATAGCATATGGTTTATCTGTGTTTACATTGTATAATATACCATAAACTGAAGGAAACAATGTAATGATTAATAGTGATATGAGAACTGGAGCTAAAGTGCAGCTAATGTCCATACCAACCAATTAGGTTTAATTTAAAAAAAAGCTCTATATGTACTCTATCCTTTTTAAATCAGAAGTGTAATTATTAAAGTGCTGGTTGAGCAATCGGGAAAAGATATGCTTTCCTTTGCAGAGTGCACTGAATGGGAGTCAGTCTTTGAGCCATGACACCATGTTAATTCCATCACCGACACCATGTGTGTAGTCTCTTTAACTCATTCTTTATTATTATGTTCTTGCTGCTTGTGTTCCGGAGGTATTCTGTTATAGACATTACCATCCACCTGCTAATACAATGCAAGCAGGTCATGGAGAAATTGACTGGAGCATTGTGAAGAGTGTTGTAAATGGGCAGAGCAGACAATGCAGCATTCCATCGGACAATAGGCCCGAAACAGGTGAGCGGTACGGTGATCGCTGCCTCAATCGGCCTCCTGAGATCTGAATCCATCTTTAGAGCAAGGGCTGGGACTGCAAAGAGAGCGCTGCCCTCTAATGGGGAAAATAAGTAATAGTGCGTACAACGATTTTCTAAAGCAGATTTTCTCAACCTTTTTCCAGTCAAGGCACCCCTAAAATGATGTACAATATCTAGGCACTCCATTCTAAAATGTAAAAAATTAAACCAATAGTTTTATGCAAAGTAGCAGCATCCACACACGTAGAACACCCAACATTAGAGGTGATTAATTCTTACAAAGCAAATACAACTTTGCACACTGGTACTGGCTAGTATTCCAGCGTTTCTCTTCTCCTTCAGTTTATCTCCCCCACGCAGCTAACGTGGCCCCAGTGCTGAGAAAGAAGGGTGGGTGGTGGGAAATCAAGCAAGGATTTACTTTTTTTTTAAACAAAATTGTCATATTAACAGGTTATTTCTCTCACATAAGCATATTTGCAACTACATTCCAAAACACATTCTGCTATTCCTACTGAGTATGGTGATACCACATGTGTAAGACTTCTTCGCAGCCTGGCCACATACAGAGGCCAACATGCAGGGAGCACCATCAGGTGTTCTAGGGACATAAATTACACGTCTAATTTTGTGACTACCTCTGACTACTACTTTTGTGAGGCACTGTAGGGTACTGATGGCCCTGATGAGCACTGTAGTGGCACTAATGGGCACTGTAGTGGCACTGATGAGCACTGTGATGGCATGGATGTGGCATGGATTAGCAATGATGTGGTACGGATTAGCACTGATGTGGCATGGATGAGGCATGAATGAGCACTGCTGTGGCATGGATGATGCATGGATGAGCCCTGATGTGGCATGGATGAGGCACGGATGAGCACTGATGAGGCATGGATGAGGCACAGATGAGCACTGATGTGGCATGGATGAGGCACAGATGAGCACTGATGTGGCATTGATGAAGCATGCATGAGCACTGATGTGGCACGGATGAGCACTGACGTGGCATGGATGAGGCACGGATGAGCAATGATGTGGCATGGGTGAAGCGTGGATGAGCACTGATGGGGCATGGATGTGGCACGGATGAGCACTGGTATGGCACGGGTGAGCACTGATATTGCATGGATGTGGCACGGATGAGCACTTATGTGGCATGGATGAGCACCGATGTGGCATGGATGAGCACTGATGTGGTATGAATGTGACACAGACAATCATTGATGTGGCATGGATGAGGCACGGATGAGCACTGATGTGGCATGGATGTGGCACGGATGAGCACCAATGTGGCACAGATGAGGCATGGATGAGCACTGACATGGCATGGATGAGGCACGGATGAGCAATGATGTGGCATGGGTGACGCACGGATGAGCACTGATGGGGCATGGATGTGGCATGGGTGAGCACTGAGCACTGATATGGCATGGATGAGCACTTATTTGGCATGGATGAGCACTGATGTGGCATGGATGAGCACTGATGTGGTATGAATGTGACACAGATAATCACTGATGTGGCATGGATGAGCACTGATGTGGCATGGATGAGGCACGGATGAGCACTGATGTGGCATGGATGTGGCACAGATGAGCACCGATGTGGCACAGATGACGCATGGATGAGCACTGATGTGGCATGGATGAGCACTGATGTGGCATGGATGAGCACTGATCTGGCACGGATGAGGCATGGATGAGCACTGATGTGGCATGAATAAGCACTGATGTGGCACAGGTGAGCACTGATGTGGCATGGATATGGCATGGATGTGGCACGGATGAGCACTGATGTGGCATGGAAGTGGCACGGATGAGCACTGATGAGGCATGGATGAGGCACGGATGAGCACTGATGTGGCATGGATGAGGCATGAATAAGCACTGATGTGGCATGGATGGGCACTGATGTGGAATGGATGTGGTACAGATCATCACTGATGTGGCATGGACGAGGCACTGATGTGGCATGGATGTGGTACGGATGAGCACTGATGTGGCACAGATGAGCACTGATGTGGCACGGATGAGCACTGATGTGGCACGGATGAGGCACGGTTGAGCACTGATGAGGCATGGATGAGGCATGAATAAGCACTGATCTAGCATGGATGAGCACTCATCTGGCATGGATGGACACTGATGTGGTATGGATGTGGTACAGATAATCACTGATGTGGCACGGATGAGCACTGATGTGGCATGGATGAGCATTGATGTGGCATGGATGTGGCATGAATGAGCACTGATGTGGCATGGATATGGCATGGATGTGGCACGGATGAGCACTGATGTGTCATGGATGAGGCATGGATGAGCACTGAATGAGCACTGATGTGGCATGAATGAGGCATGGATGAGCACTGATGTGGCATGGATGAACACTGATGTGGAATGAATAAGCACTGATGTGGCACGGATGAGCACAGATGTGGCATGGATATGGCATGGATGAGCACTGATGTGGCATGGATGTGGCACAGATGAGCACTGATCTGGCATAGATGAGCACTGATGTGACATGAATGAGGCATGGATGAGCACTGATGTGGCATGGATGAGCAATGATGTGGCATGGGTGAGGCACGGATGAGCAGTGATGGGGCATGGATGTGGCACGGATGAGCACTGATATGGCATGGATGTGGCACGGATGAGAACTTATGTGGCATGGATGAGCACTGATGTGGCATGGATGAGCACTGATGTGGTATGAATGTGACACAGATAATCACTGATGTGGCATTGATGAGCACTGATGTGGCATGGATGAGCACTGATGTGGCATGGATGTGGCACGGATGAGCACCGATGTGGCACAGATAAGGCACGGATGAGCATTGATGTGGCATGGATGAGCACTGATGTGGTATGGATGAGCACTGATGTGGCACGGATGAGCACTGACGTGGCATGGATAAGGCATGGATGAGCAATGATGTGGCATGGGTAAGGCACGGATGAGCACTGATGGAACATGGATGTGGCACGGATAAGCACTGATGTGGCACAGGTGAGCACTGATATGGCATGGATGAGCACTGATGTGGCATGGATGAGCACTGATGTGGCATGGATGAGCACTGATGTGGTATGATTGTGACACAGATAATCACTGATGTGGCATGGATAAGCACTAATGTGGCATGGATGAGGCACGGATGAGCACTGATGTGGCATGGATGTGGCACGGATGAGCACCGATGTGGCACAGATGAGGCACGGATGAGCATTGATGTGGCATGGATGAGCACTGATGTGGTATGGATGAGCACTGATGTGGCACGGATGAGCACTGACGTGGCATGGATGAGGCACGGATGAGCAATGATGTGGCATGGGTAAGGCACGGATGAGCACTGATGAGGCATGGATGTGGCACGGATGAGCACTGATGTGGCACGGATGAGCACTGATATGGCATGGATGTGGCATGGATGAGCACTTATGTGGCATGGATGAGCACTGATGTGGCATGGATGAGCACTGATGTGGTATGAATGTGACACAGATAATCACTGATGTGGCATGGATGAGCACTAATGTGGCATGGATGAGGCACGGATGAGCACTGATGTGGCATGGATGTGGCACGGATGAGCACCGATGTGGCACAGATGAGGCACGGGTGAGCACTGATGTGGCATGGATGGGCACTGATGTGGCATGGATGAGCACTTGTGTGGCACGGATGAGCACCGATCTGGCACGGATGAGGCATGGATGAGCACTGATGTGGCATGAATGAGCACTGATGTGGCACAGATGAGCACTGATGTGGCATGGATATGGCACGGATGAGCACTAATGTGGCACGGATGAGCACTGATGAGGCATTAGTGAGGCACGGATGAGCACTGATGTGGCATGGATGAGGCATGAATAAGCACTGATCTAGCATGGATGAGCACTCATGAGGCATGGATGGGCACTGATGTGGTATGGATGTGGTACAGATAATCACTGATGTGGCACGGATGAGCACTGATGTGGTATGGATGAGCACTGATGTGGCACGGATGAGCACTGATGAGGCATTAGTGAGGCACGGATGAGCACTGATGTGGCATGGATGAGGCATGAATAAGCACTGATCTAGCATGGATGAGCACTCATGTGGCATGGATGAGGCACGGATGAGCACTGATGTGTCATGGATGAGGCACGGATGTGGCATGGATATGGCATGGATGTGGCATGGATGAGCACTGATGTGGCATGGATGTGGCACGGATGAGCACTGATCTGGCATAGATGAGCACTGATGTGACATGAATGAGACATTGATGAGCACTGATGTGGCATGGATGTGACACAGATGACCACTGATGTGGCACGGATAAGGCATGGATAATTACTGATGTGGCAGGGATGAGCATTGATGTGTCATGGATGAGGGACGGATGAGCACTGATGTGGCATGGATGAGCAATGATGTGGCATGGATGAGGCATGGATAAGCCCTGATGTGGCATGGATGAGGCACGGATGAGCACTGATGTGGCATGGGTGAGCACTGATGAGGCACGGATGACCAATGATTGTGCAATGATGAGGCACGGGTGAGCACTGATGTGGCATGGCTGAGGCATGAATGAGCACTGATGTGACACAGATGAGCACTGATGTGGCACGGGTGAGGCATGGATGAGCACTGATGTGGCTTGGATGAGCACTGATGTGGCACGGGTGAGGCACGGATGAGCACTGATGTGGCATGGATGAGGCAGGGATGAGCACTAATGAGGCATGGGTGAGCACTGATGTGGCATGAATGAGCACTGATGTGGCATGAATGAGCACTGATGTGGCATGGATAAGCACTGATGTGGCATGGATGTGGCACAGATGAGCACTGATGTGGCATGGATGAGCACTGATGTGACATGAATGAGGCATGGATGAGCACTGATGTGGCATGAATGTGACACGGATAAGGAATGGATAATCACTGATGTGGCAGGGATGAGTACTGATGTGTCATGGATGAGGGACGGATGAGCACTGATGGGGCATGGATGAGGCACGGATGAGCAATGATATGGCATGGATTAGGCACAGATAAGCACTGACGTGGCATTGATGAGGCACGGATGAGCACTGACGTGGCATGGATGAGCACTGATATGGAACGGGTGAGCACTGATGTGGCACGGATGTGGCATAGGTGAGCACTAATGAGGCATGGATGAGGCACAGGTGAGCAATGATGTGGCACGGATGAAGCATGGATAAGCACTGATGTGGCACGAATGAGCACTGATGTGGCACTGATGTGGCATGGGTGAGCACTGATGAGGCATGGATGAGGCACAGATGAGCAATGATGTGGCATGGATGAGCACTGATGTGGCACGAATGAGCACTGATGTGGCACAGATGAGCACTGGTGTGGCATGGATAAGGCATGGATGTGCACTGATGTGGCACAGATGAGTACTGATGTGGCATGGATGAGGCACAGATGAGCACTGATGTGGCATGGATGTGGCTCGGATGTGGCACAGATGAGCACTGATGTGGCATGGATGTGGCACAGATGAGCACTGATGTGGCACGGATAATCACTGATGTGGCATGGATGAGGCATGGATGTGGCATGGATGAGCACTGATGTGCCATGGATGAGCACTGATGTGGTATTGATGAGGCACGGATCAGAACTGATGTGGCATGGATAAGCACTGATATAGCATGGATATGCACTGATGTGGCATGGATGAGGCACGGATGAGTACTGATGTGGAATGGATGTGGCATTGATGTGGCATGGATAAGGCACGGATGGGCACAGATGAGGCATGAATGTGGCACAGGTGACCACTGAACTTCAGATCCTGCCTACTCGCTCTGCTGCCCTGGCTCCCTCCTCTCCTCACACACTGTACCAATCGGTGTGAGGAGAAGAGAGCGCTAAACCAGACATGCGGCAGTTTGATGACAAGTGATCCTTACGTCATTGGACGGAGTGATCACGTGGTAAAGGGCCACTGTCATTAACCCTTTACCCCGATCAGTGATGGATGCGCTGGGTCCGGAGGACCCAGTGTTAACGGACACTATCGGGTGCATGCCACAGGGGGTGCGCAGGAAGCCTGAGTTCGGGAGGATGTCAATGTATGCCCTACCAGAACTAGCCAACCACACTGTAGCCGTCATTCAGCTACGGACCGGTCGGCAAGCGGTTAGAAAAAAAAAATACCTTTACAATCACTTTAAATTTACAGATCCAGTCATGTGCAAAAGTAGGGCCCATTTACATTGTTGCCTTTTAACACACACATTCTAATGCACTAAAACGTACACGTTCTTTGTGTCCCATTAATACCAGAACACTGGTGTGATGTACGGTGCAGTGAGTTGCAGCATGTCTGCAGTATTCTGCAGCGCACTGAATGATACTGAATGTTACTGTGCAGTAGCACAATGCACCACACTGCTGTATAGTGATATGAATGAAGTGTGATTATGCGACACTTAAAAAAAAATTTAGATAAAAAGGGGAAAAAAACGAGTGCAATGTTCCACCTAAAAATTAAACTTTCAAGTCTTCCCTCAGCTCATTCCTCAGGCCTCGTACACATGACCGAGTTTCTCGGCAAGAACCAGCAAGAAACTTGCTGGCAGAGATTTCTTGCCGAGAAATTCGTTCGTGTGTATGGTTTCTCGTCAAGAAAACCGACTAGAATCTCGACGAGAAAATAGAGAACCTGCTCTCTATTTTCTCATCGAGATTCTCGTCAGCCTGTTTCTCGACGAGAAAAGTGAGTGTGTGTACACTTACCTGTCCGCCGGGAAGCCCGCGCATGCTCAAAATGACTTAGACGCATGCGCGGTAGCTTCCTAGGCATAGGATAGGGTGTACAAAGATGGCGGCGACGGCATCGAATGTGACGAGCGCATGCTCGTCGTATTCAATTACGTCACCGCGTTCGCCCCCTTCAAAGAACCGCGGGTTCTTTGAAATGAGTGTGTGTACACTCGGCCGGGACAAGTTTCTTGTCCAAGGATCTCGTCGAAAAAAAACAACGTGTTTTTTACGACGAGATTCTCGGCCGTGTGTACGAGGCTTCACAGTTATTACCTTTTGTACCACTTGCCCCACCCTACTAGATTGATTGTAAGCTCTCATGAGCAGGGTCCTCCTAACCCTCTTGTATTGTATTATAACTGTACTGTCTCCCTTTATATTGTAAAGTCATGCGCAAACTGTTGGCACTATATAAATCCTGTAAAATAATACTAATGCACTGAAACAAACACTGTGCCCTGTCAGAGCTAACACTACTAGACTGCATGGTAAAATGCTGTGTTACTTGCATAAAACTGATGGGAAAAAACACCCAGACTGACTTGCATAGAATATTTTCAGCTTGTTCACATCATGTATTGCCGGTCCCTGCAAGAGTGGAAAGAAAATGAAAAATTGAACAACAGATACTTACCGCAATTTTCCTTTCCTGACAAGCTACAGCAGCACACCTGGGTGGGGCCCCCTGCACCATCAGGACTGTAGTTAATAAATTTGTCCCTCGCCTGCAGCTCAGTGTTCCGTAACTAGTCCTATCCTGAGTGGCAGTTCTGCTGCCCTGTA
This sequence comes from Rana muscosa, assembly GCA_029206835.1. NCBI lineage: Eukaryota > Metazoa > Chordata > Amphibia > Anura > Ranidae > Rana > Rana muscosa. The sequence goes on from CM055122.1 coordinate 510,331,753, forward strand.
GCTCTTAAGGAAAGGAAAATTGCAGTATGTGTCTGTCACGTATCAGATGTGATCAGAACTGTGTGTACTGCACAAAGTGAACCAGACGTATGTAGGTGAATAAAGTAATAATTTATTAAGAAATGTGAATAATATATAAACGCAACCACCTCCAATATCACACAGTGCACAACAAACCAATATTAGACAAGACCCAAAAATGACAATAATCAGACGAGTATATACAGCCAAAAGGGAATACCAGAATCGTAGTCTCAGCCAGGCTTGCCAGGGTCATAACAGGAGATCAGCAGATAGGGACAAGAAGCAAGACAGACAGGTAGAAGGTGGAAGGGATCAGACAGCAGGGCAGGGATCCAGGGATCCAGGACTGACAGGAACAGGTACAAAATAGGTTTGGGTTTAGAGTTAGAGTCAGGTTCAGGATACAGGAAACAGGTTCAGGATCAAGCTAACAGGTCAGGGCACAAGACGAAATCAAGGAAGGGTGCGTGTGAACTTGCCAGGTTTATATACCATTACCTGCTATCAGGTTCAGGTGATGCTTGACTGCAGGAGGAGATATCTGCTCCATACTGCCAGGATCCACCCGCTGGTGGACGCCAGTACTGCGGCCCAAAGATCACATAACACCAGCAGGGAAAGGCTCTCCTGACAGTTCCAAACTGCCAGGAGACACCTGCTGGTGGACATCAGTACTGCACACCAAATATTAGATAGTATTACCAGCGGGTGGAACCTTTCCTGACAGTGTCGTTCAATTTTTTCACTTTCCCTTCTCTATGTCAGTACACCTGGGAAATAACTAGCCACACATAGGAGTGATAATTCTGCATACTCTATTTCATTTTGGCCAGAAGCTGAAGCCAGGAAGCCTCTGCCAAATTTGTCTGTCGTCAAAGCTGCCGGCACTATACAGTAATAAGCCATAAAATTATATATTAAGGTCCACGTAGCTGTCTTGCAGATTTTCTCTGAGTACACTTGGCCTGCTGCCACCTACGAGGTTGATATACTTCTAGTGGAGTGCTCTGTCACACCCTCTGACAAAGGAAACCCTTTCGACTTGGAGGCCAAGAAAATGAGCTTCACCAACCAAGAGGCTATAATCCTGCTGGAAGCCTTTACCTGTTCCACCTTCCTGATATCAGCCGTCACATCGATATAGGATCTCAAAGCTTGGACAACATCCAGCGGGCTAGCCCCTTGGGTACTTCCGGACAGGAACGTAGAAAGAACAATCTCTTGTATGATGTGAAATCTGGAGGCTACTTTAGGCACAAACCTGAGCATCGATACAGACAAAACAGTACAACAGAGTACATGCACAAGTTCTCCCCAAAATTCCTCTATCTACAAAGACAAACTCTCAGCTACAAGCAACATATGCATTTTCATTAGAACAGGGAGGAGAGCCAGGGTAATAGTACAACAATTCTCAAACACCAATACACAAGGATAGATACCATAAATACCTCCAGATGACATTTGGACCCTCAGGATCAGCCGGAGGTAGGAATTACAACATTTTGGAGAAAATCCTTTTCTCAAGTAAGATCCACCTGCTGGCTTGGTTGACTTTGCTATGCAGCTGCTATACGTAGTCCTTACTCACAATTACTTTGTTTTCGTGTTTTTGTATAACCAATTCTCCCAGCAGCTTCAGGTCACAGCAATGTGCTCAAATGTGGCTCTGCGCTATGCCAGCTTGTATATGGCCCATTTTGAAGAAACTTATGTCTACACAATCTGAAGTTAAAATCATGACGGATGTATATCAAAAGCCTACAGATAGGAATATATATTTGCACTATGATAACTTTCATTCTGAGAAGTTAAAAGCAGGTTTACCCTATAGTCAACTTATTCGAATACGCTGAATCTCCGCCACAGATGAAATGTTTCTGAGTCAAGCCAGGTTCATGTTGGAGAACTTTGTCAAGCAGGGATACCATTGTGTAGAATTAGAGGAATCACTTACTAAAGATTTGTCTAGGGATAGGACATCCTTGCTTATGTGTAACATAAAAGTTCCATCCAAACGTACAGTATTCCCGTGACACTTAGCCATTCAAGAGCTCTATTAGCCTCTGCCTATTGCAATCCCCTCATATTCAGCATATTATTAGGAAATACTGGGGAGTTCTGGCTAGTGATCCGTAGTTGGAGGAAATAGGAACCCCCCAAATTTGCGCATGGGTAGTCAGAAATTCTTTGATACATGCTGCTTTCCAGAGTCAAGCTACACCCAATACTAATACCACTTCACTTTCAAGTTATCAAAAACCATGTGGCATGTATTTCTGTGGCCAATGTGCTCAGTGTAATCTTGTAATGCAAGGTAACTCTTTTGCACACCCACATACGAGTAAGAGATTTCCTATCAAGTCTTTTTTCAACTGTTATAGTTAGAACGTTATTTACCTCATTAAATGTGTAATATGTGAGAAAAAACAAATAAAGAAGTTAGGGTCCGTATAGGAGAGCACAGTAGCAGCATCTGGATGCTAGATTTTTCATTGTCTGTGGCAAAACATTTTTGGGTGGCGGGGTATCGATGTTCCCAGTTACGCTTTACAGTTATTGAAGTGGTTAATACTCCCAAGCAAGGTGGTGGTTTGGTTCACCTAAAGTTACAGCAAGAATTATTCTAGATCTATAAATTGGACACACTCTCCCTGGGATGAATGAAGAAAATTATCTATCGGTATTCCTATGATTTATGTGCTCCTTATTTGCTTCCCTCAGTGTGAGGTGGTTAACCACTTCAATACCATGCACTTATACACCTTCCTGCCCAAGCCAATTTTGAGCTTTCAGCACTGTCGCAATTTGAATGACAATGGCGCGGTCATGCAACACTGTACCCAAATTTTTTTTTATGATTTTGTTCCCACAAATAGAGCTCTCTTTCGGTGGTATTTGATCGCCTCTGCGATTTTTATTTTTTGCACAACAAATAAAAAAGAGCAAAAATTTTGAAAAAAAATATGTTTTTCTTTGTTTCTGTTAATTTTTTTTGTAAATAAGTACCTTTTCTACTTCAATGACGGGCACTGATAAGGCGGCACCAACGGGCACTGATAAGGCGACACTGATGGGCACCGATGAGGTGGCACCGATGCGGTGGCACTGATGATGGGCACTGATAGGCGGCACTGATGGGCACTGATAGGCGGCACTGATGGGCACTATGTGGCACTGGTATGCGGCACTGATGGGCACTCATAGGCGGCACTGATGGGCACTCATAGGTGGCACTGATGGATACTTATGGGTGGCACTGATAGGTGGGCACAGATGGGCATGGATGGGCACTGATAGGTGGCACTGATGGACACTGGTAGGTGGCACTGATGACACTGGTGGCTGGCATTGCTGGGCATCATACATTGTGGTCGTGCCATGATGGTGCCAGTCAGTGCCCATTTGTGGGCACTGATTGGCATATGTTGTGTATGTATTTGTGCATGTGGATGGCCATGGGGGACTTACCTGGCCATCCACATGCTTGGGGCTTCCCTGGTGGTCCTGGGGGGCTTCCCTGGTGGTCCAGTGTGGGTATCCGAGGGGGGGCTGCGCTGATAAACAATCAGCGCAAACCCCCCCTGTCAGGAGAGCCGCCGATCGGCTCTCCTCTACTCGCGTCTGTCAGACGCGAGTGAGGAAGAGCCGATCAACGGCTCTTTCTGTTTACATCGTGATAAGCCGTGATTAGACACGGCTGATCACGTGGTAAAAAGCCTCCGCCGGAGGCTCTTTACCAAGATTAGTGATGAGCCGAACACCCCCGGGTTCGGTTCGCACCAGAACCCGCGAACGGACCGAAAGTTCGTACGAACATTAGAACCCTATTAAATACAATGGATGCGAACGTTCGAATTCTAAAGTGCTAATTATAACGACTATTATGCATGTTATTGTCCTAAAAAGGGTTTGGGAACCCGGGTTCTGCACCAGGGGACATGTATCAATGCAAAAAGAAGTTTTAAAAACGGTCGTTTTTCGGGAGCAGTCATTTTAATGATGCATAAAGTGAAAAAAAAAAAGTCAAATATTCCTTTAAATATCGTACCTGGGGGGTGTCTAAAGTATGCCTGTGAAGTGCCACGTGTTTCCCGTGTTTAGAACTGTCCCTGCACAAAATGACACTTCTAAAGGAAAAAAAAGCCATTTAAAACTGCTTGCGGCTTTAATGTAATGTCTGGTCCCGGTAATATGGATGAAAATCTTTAAGAAAAATGGCATAGCTACCCCATGACCCCCCCCCCCCCCTACCCCAGCCCATTACCAGCCCCTTTGGGTCTTGTATGGATATTAAGGGGAACCCCGCACATAAAATAAAAAAGGCCCTATATACTCTGAACAGCCGTATACAGGCGGTGCATACAAGACAGGGACTGTAGGTTTGTTCTTATGTAGAATCTGTTTGTAATTTTGAACAGGTACATTGTTTAAGTGTAGCTCCAGCCCAAAAATCTATTTTTAAACTTTTTGGAAAACATAGGTAAGTGTTATCACCCCTGTAACATTTGTTTTGCTGTCTGTGCCCCTGTTCAGAACATTTCACCTCACTTTCCGTCCCAATGACAACTGTTTTTGAAATGTGGTGTTTTTCTTGAAACAAGGATTGGTGATAAAGCATCAGTACAGAGGAGACACCTTTCTCCCATATTAATTCTTACAGGAGAGAATTTTCCTTCCTAGGGGTAGATTTCCTCTCACTTCCTGTTGTCTTCTTGCGTTTGCAAGTAGGAGTCGTTTGTAAGTTGGATGTTTGAAAGTAGGGACCTGCCGTATATACTCTGCAGAAATAGGCCCCTTAGTTGTTGGTGTTGGCACAACACTGTAAGCACTCACAGTTACTCTTGGTTGGTGCTGGAACGCCCTGCTGTCAACTATTATATCAGGAATTGTAATTACATATAATTGTTGAACAGTGGTAGTAAAAATTGGGCCTTTGATGGTGGTGCTGGTGCCACAACACTGTAAGCCCTGACAGTTACTCTTGGTGGGTGCAGCAATGGGCCCTGCTGTGAATTATTAGATCAAGAATTGTAATTGCATGCCCCTGTTGAACAGGGGCTGAAAAATTGGACCTTTCGTGGTGGTGGTGGTGGTGGTGGTGTTGCCACAACACTGTAAGCCCTCAGAGTTACTCTTGGTGGGTGCAGGAATGGGCCCTGCTGTGAATTATTAGATCAAGAATTGTAATTACATGCCCCTTTTGAACAGGGGCTGAAAAATTGGGCCTTTCGTGGTGGTGGTGGCGTTGCCACAACACTGTAAGCCCTCAGAGTTACTCTTGGTGGGTGCAGCAATGGGCCCTGCTGTGAATTATTAGATCAAGAATTGTAATTACATGCCCCTGTTGAACAGGGGCTGAAAAATTGGGCCTTAGGCACTGGTGGCACAACACTGCAACCCCTCACAGATACTGTACTTGGAGCACAGCAATGAGCCCTGTTGCAAAGTATTGCTTCAAAAATTGTAATTACACGCCCCTGTTAAACAGGGGCTGAAAAATTGGGCCTTAGGCACTGGTGGCACAACACTGCAACCCCTCACAGATACTGTACTTGGAGCACAGCAATGAGCCCTGTTGCAAAGTATTGCTTCAAAAATTGTAATTACACGCCCCTGTTAAACAGGGGCTGAAAAATTGGGCGTTAGGCACTGGTGGCGGCACCCATAAACAAAAATGATCTTCCAAGCTATCATCATCAATCGTATCATTGAGGACTCGGAGGAGGAGGATAGCCAGTCAACATAACAGCACAGGCACTCAGCATCAGCATCAGTCTTGAAGGGATATGACATGTTAAAATCAATTAGTCTGTTATATCAGCATCAGGTGTGTGGTAGCTGGTGGTGATCCAAGACTGGTTCATCTTGATGAAAGTCAGTCGATCAACCAAGTCGGTGGACAGGCGCACCCTGTGATCCGTGACAAATCCTCCAGCAGCACTGAATGTGCGTTCCGAAAGAACGCTGGATGCAGGACAGGCCAGTAGCTCAATTGCATACTGTGCAAGCTCTGGCCAGTGATCCATCCTCAAGACCCAGTAAGCCAGAGGATTTTCGGTGGGGAAGGTGTCCAAGTCTGACCTTGCCCCTAGATATTCCTGCACCATGTTTATCAGACGCTGGCGATGGTTGCTGGAACCGATCATACTTTGGGGCTGCGGACTAAAGAATTGTCTGAACGCATCGGTCAGACGGCCACCTTCCCCACCGCTCCTTCTTTGACTGGCCGAAGCCTCAGCAACTCGTTGTCCAGGACCAGGAGTTTGTAACCTCCCAGTCTCTGGGAACGCGTTGCACAGACCTTTCTGCAAGGCCTCCCGGAGTTGTCTCATCCTCTGCTCCCTCTGCGACGGTAACATAAGTTCCGCAACCTTACCCTTGTACCGTGGATCAAGGAGAGTGGCCAGCCAGTAATGGTCCCTCTCCTTGATCCGAATAATACGAGGATCCTTCCGCAGACTTTGCAGGATCAGGGAGGCCATGCAGCGTAGGTTAGCTGAGGCATTCGGTCCGGAGTCCTCTGGGTCACTAAGGACGACATGATCCGCAGCCACCTCCTCCCAGCCACGTACAAGTCCACGGGTTTCTTGGGACTGTAAATCATCCCTAAAAGACTGCTGCTGTTGATGCTGCTGAGTGCCAGGCTCCACCTCCATGCTGACACAATCCTCCTCCTCCTCCTCCTCCTCCTCCTCGTCCTCTTCCTGTGCGATGGGTGGGACAGAAGGAACACTGTCTGGGTAAAGGGGGCCTTGAGAGGCAAGGAAGTCCTCCTCTTCCTGCCTCTGTTCTGCCTCAAGTGCCCTGTCCATTATTCCACGCAGCGTGTGCTCCAACAGGTGGACAAGAGGTACAGTGTCACTGATGCATGCACTGTCACTGCTCACCATCCTCGTGGCCTCCTCAAATGGTGCCAGGACAGTGCATGCATCCCTGATCATGCCCCACTGGCGCAGAGAAAAAAAACCAAGCTCCCCTGACCCTGTCCTGGTGCCGTAGTCGCACAGGTACTCATTGATGGCCCTCTGCTGCGTGTGCAGCCGCTGCAGCATGGCCAAAGTTGAGTTCCACCTGGTGGGCATGTCACATATAAGGCGGTTCTTGGGCAGGTTCAACTCCTTTTGCAGCTCAGCCAGGCGAGCACTGGCATTATAAGCTTTTCGGAAATGCACACAGACTTTCCTGGCCTGCCTCAGGACATCCTGTAAGCCCGGGTACCTGCCCAAGAACCGCTGCACCACCAGGTTAAGGACGTGAGCCACACAGGGCACATGGGTCAGTTGTCCCTGTCGGAGGGCGGAGAGGAGGTTGGTGCCATTGTCGCAAACCACCATTCCTGGCTTAAGCTGGCGTGGCGTCAACCACCTCTCGGCCTGGCCCTGCAGAGCAGACAGGACCTCTGCCCCAGTGTGGCTTCTGTCCCCCAAACACACCAGCGCAAGCACGGCATGGCATCTTTTTGCCTGCGTACTTGCGTAGCCCCTTGAACGCCTACGGAGCACCACTGGTTCAGAGGACAAAGCACAGGAAGAGGCCATGGAGGAAGAAGAAGAGGAGGGGGTGGAGGAGAGAGGTGTGTCACAACCAGTAGTAGCATTTTGGAGGCGTGGCGGTGGAACAACCTCCAACACTACTGCACCTTGTCCTGCATCCTTCCCAGCTGCCAAAAGAGTGACCCAATGGGCCGTGAAAGAAAGGTAACGTCCCTGTCCATGCCTGCTGGACCATGAGTCAGCGGTAATATGCACCTTACCGCTGACCGCCCTGTCCAGCGAGGCCAAGACATTGCCTTCCACATGTCGGTAGAGAGCCGGAATAGCCTTCCGTGAGAAAAAGTGGCGTTTGGGAACCTGCCACTGAGGAACCGCACATTGCACAAACTCACGGAAGGGGGCCGAGTCTACCAACTGAAAAGGCAGCAGTTGAAGCGCTAGCAATTTAGCCAAGCTAGCATTCAACCGCTGGCCATGTGGATGGCTGGGAGTGAACTTCTTTCGACGGTCCAGCAGCTGGGGCAGGGAAATTTGCCTGCTAGAATCGGACGTCGGTGTACTGCTAGCAGAGTGGCCGCAAGTACTTGGCTGTGACACACCTAATTCTACACCTTCATTCCTCTCAGTGCATGTTTCAGAGAGGACTGAAGTTATAGTGGGGTTGGAGATCCCAGCTGATGCGGTGCAAGGAGAGGTCCGCTTTGTTCTTTGGTGTGGGTCTTTGAGGTAGGCTTGCCAACGAGCTGCATGGCAGGTCAACATATGTCTGGTCAGGCATGTGGTACCCAAGCGGCTGATGTTTTGGCCACGCGATATACGCTTGAGACATATGTTGCAAACAGCAGCTGTGCGATCTGATGCACTAGCCTCAAAAAAGGCCCACACCAAAGAACTTTTTGAATGACGGGCAGAGGCAGCGCCCTGCACAGGCGGAGCTCTGCGGTGTGATTCCGTCGGTGTACTGCCCTTACGCTGGCCACCAAAGGGCATCCTGCCTCGTTGGAGATGTGCCTCCTCCTCATCCTCCTCCTCCTCCTCTCTCCTATTAGGCACCCACGTGGAGTCAGTGACCTCATCATCCCCTCCCTCCTCATCACTGGAGCCAATCTGGCAGTATGCTGCAGCTGCTGGAACATGACTGCCAGATTGGTGTCCTTCTTTAGCATCCCCTCTGTCTGCTCTCACGCTACTGCCTTCCTCTAGCTGGGTTTCATCATCAGACCCTTTGAAACGCTGGGCATCCTCCTGGAGCATGTACCCAACACTATGCTCAAACAGTTCGGGGGACTCCTCAGGAGGAGGACATGGTGGGTCTAGGGAAGGAGTGACTGATGATGAGTCTGACATTGATACCAGGGAAGAGGACGCTTTGCCAGCTGCTTTGCCAGTACCCTGAGCCTGGGTGAGAGAGGATGAGGAGGAGGAGGAGGGCTTGGTCATCCACTCTACCAAGTCTTCTGCATGATGTGACTCAACATGTCCAGCTGCCGAAAAGAAGGACAAGCGTGTCCCATGGCCATGTGCTGATGACAATGCACCGCGTCCACGACCACGACCAGCACTGTTGCCCCCAGACACAGAGCCTGCTTGCCCTCTTTTATTGCCTCCTGACTGTCTGCCTCTCCTTGTTTGCCTTCCAGACATTGTAATGGATGGCCTGCAGGGAGATGGGAAAAAAAGCAATAAGGGCTACCTTCAGGTGTCCTTCTCTGTCCCTTTACTTAAGGATTTCTAAATCTGGTTGAGGATGATTGCTTTCGCACAGAATAGCACAATGACAATTTCCCTGACTGTCCAAAAAACAAGGATTTCAAAGATGGTTGATGAGGAATGCTTTAGCACAGTATAGCACAATCAGAATTTTCCTCACTGTCCTTCCCTGTCCCTACAAACAAGGTTTAGCACAGTAAAACACACTGACACTCTCCCTACCTATAGTTTTCTGTCCCTATAAAAAAATTTTTTTTTAAAGATGGTTGATGAGGAATGCTTTAGCACAGTATAGCACAATGAGAATTTCCCTCACTGTCCTTCCCTGTCCCTACAAACAAGGTTTAGCACAGTAAAACACACTGACACTCTCCCTACCTATCCTTCTCTTTCCCTAAACTAAAGGAATGCAGGTTAAGCAAGAAAAAAAAAATGTCACTGTCCCTGCCTATGCTTCTCTTTCCCTGCTCCGGAACACACTACACTAGGCCGCCGTGCTGGCGGCCTTTTATAGTGTGGGGCGTGTACTAAACACCCTCAGCAATAATTGGCCACAGGCATGCTGCCTGTGGCCAATCATTGCTCTCCTCGCTGCCGGCGCTGTGATTGGCCAAGCATGCGGTGTCACAGTGCATGCTTGGCCAATCACAGCGCCTGGATGACACTGCGATGGCGTAGTGCATTGTGGGCCGTTCGCGTCACTCGAATTTGGCGCGAACGGCCCAAATCGTTCGATCTTCGTCGAACGATCGAACAGCCGATGTTCGAGTCGAATGTATGTTCGACTCGAACACGAAGCTCATCCCTAACCAAGATCAGTGTAGCGGTGTGTCAGACTGACACACCGCTCCACCGATCGCCACGATGCGCGCCCCCCCGGGCGCGCGGCGGCTGTTATCCTGCAGGACGTCAATAGACGTCCAGTGTGGATAACAGAACCACTTCCCGGACGTCAATCTCCTATTGACTGGGCGGGAAGTGGTTAAAGTGATCTTCCAGAGGTGGATCTCAGTGGAGAAAAGGGTTTTTACTCCAAATCGTTGTGATTCCCACCTCCACCCGATCCTGAGTGTCTGCAGCTGAAGTTTTTTTCTGGTATCTATCTATGTGAATTGATGTTTGATAATTGCTGTAATATTAGCCTGGATATCCTCCCTGTTCTAATGAAAATGTATATTGAGTTTGTCTTTGTCTAGATCAGTGGTTCTCAACCTTTCTAGTGCCGTGACCCCTTGATAAAATTTCCCAAGTTGTGGGGACCCCTGACAGTAAAATTATTTTTGTAGCGTAGATTGTCAGCAACCAAGGCAAGACAAGTAATTTGCGCCCCTAACCCATGGACATTTAGCGCTCCCTGAGTCCCTTCCACTCATACAGTATTAAAACCACTTATGGTACATTTTAAAATGTACCACTCTTTCTCTTTGTTCTCTTTTCTTTCCCTTTTATCTCTCTTTATCCTAATTTCTTGTTCCCTGCCATCCTTCTCTCTAGCCGTCTTTCTTGTACTTTCCCTTATTCTTTCTCTCCCTTTTTCTTTGTTTCTCCCCCTCTTTTCTTCTCCCTTCCCTGTATTCTCCATTTTTATTCCTTCTCTTACTCCTTTGTGGGGAGTTGGGGGGAATGGGATCAGTGGCAGTGCTGGGGGAGTTCTGATCAACCAGCTTAGGTGCTCTTGATCAAGGTCATCTGCTGATCTGAGAACTGTAGTGGGGACTTTTAATGGCAACTCTAGTCACAGGTAGCGTTACTCACTGTGTCTCCAGCTCTGTGGTGTCTCACAGCAGTGACACCTATGCCGAAATCAGGAGATGGGGTCTCCTCCAGCCCCTCCCACTTCACATTTCTCACCAGTTAGCTGACCTCTAGTCTCTGCCCCCCACCCATGCCGTGAACTGAATGGGTGGCTGCGGAATGGCTAAGTGGGTGGCCGTGGGCTCCAGGAACAGCCCAGATGGGCGGCCACAGGCTCCAGGGACAGCCCTGCTGGGTGGCCGCGAAAAGGCTGGGAGAGTGGTGCAGGCTTCAGGAACAGCCCAGGATTCGGTGACCCCTGGCAAATTGTCATTCGACCCCCAGGTTGAGAACCACTGGTCTAGATAGAGGAACTGTGGAAAGATTCTGTGCATGTACTCTGTTGTAATGTTTTGTCTGTATATGTTGATTTCTTTCATAAATGTATAAAAATAAAAACGTTAGCTATTTGGAGTTCTGCCTCGTATTTACTTATATTTTATTATCCCTGGATCTTTTTTGAGCAAGCCCAATATATGGTTCCAGCATCCATATTCATGCAATTAATCCTTTGATCACTGATGTTGTGATATTAGTGTGTAATTAGCTTACCTTTTGTTTTAGAAACCTGAGCCCCCTTTCCCAAAATAACGTGACAAGGTGCTTTTTAAACCCTAATGCTACTAACTCTGAAACTCTTCTGGCTGATGTATTCTCCACTAAGAAAGCTGTCTTCAGCAAGGGAGCTAAAATGATTGAAGATATCTGATACCAAAAAGATCAGCACCAAAGGGAGGTCACATTTTGGGAACATTAAACTTTTAGTAGATTTCAGAGGAATTGCAGCTTTGAAAACTGCAAATATCAAGGTGTTAGTCATCCAATGAATGCAGGTGAAGGTGGAGTTGAAACATGGGCCTTCAGCGTACTCACGCAAAGGCCTAAGTCAAGCCCCACCGGCAGGAACTTTAGAATGTGACAGACTTGTAGGGTTGCCACCTGTCCGGGATTCACCCGGACAGTCCGGGTTTTGAATCATGTGTCTGGGTTTCAGTCCACTTGAAACCTGGACACATTATTCAGACAGGAATGTGGCTCGGAACAGGGCTTTAGGGGAGGGTGAGAGTACACTATGTGTGTCGCATTACTATTCTCTTTGGAATGCCAAAAGGTGTCCCAGGTCTGTTACATTCTTATAGTGTATACTAAAGAAAAAAAAAAATTACTGTTCGGCGCTAAAGTGTTTGGGTTTGGCTTGAAGAAAAAGTGGCAACCCTACAGACTTCCCTACAGAAAAATCTTGAGTAGCAAACTGAATTTAAGCCATACTCTACTATAAGTGCTATCCTTCCTTGCCTTCATGGAGGTATTTGCCTCTTTGGTAGCACACCCGAGATCTATTAGCCTTTGCCTCTCAAGACCCAGGTCATCAGCCTTAGTCTTCAGATGGATAACAAATGGGACATTAGAGTGGCAGATTCAACCTTACTGGCAGAGGGAGTGGCTTCTTGGCGCTCAACAAGAGGAGCAGAGTGTACAAGGGCCTATTTGGCCAATCCAGAATGTCTGGCAAAATCATTGCTCTCTCCCACCACAGTTTCTGCAGATTTTTGAGACTCAGAAGGACTGGTGAAAAAGCATAAGCTGTCTTGAAGTTCTATTCCGCGGTCAGCATGCCTGTCCCCATGATGAAACCTGAAGTAGAACTGAAACAACTGAACAACTGAAACAACTTGGTGGTTAGTGGAGAGGCAAAAAGGTCCACCTCCTGCAGTAATGACCATTCTGACTAGGTACATATACTGCTGAGAGCTGCAGCAGATTGACTTGAGCCCATTCCAGAATTGGAGAGACCCCCCTCAGGAGGGAGAGACTGAGAGTGCCCCCTTGTTTCTAAAAGTAGGCCACAGCTGTCATGTCGTTTAGCTTCATCGGAACAGATCTCCCCCGGATTAATTGTTCAAAGGCTAGGAGAGCCTGAAATGCTGCTCTCAAATCCAGGATGTTGGAGACCACCCTGGATCCTTGAAAAAGCCATTGGCTCTGGGCCCATTGGTCTTGGAATAGGGCTCCTCCACCGAATCTCGCTGGCATCCAACTGCACCACCAGCCACTGGGTTACCAGCAGGGAGTGACATTGCAGCAGATTCTGCTTCTTCAAACACCAATCCAGGCTCACAGTAATGTAATGTAATCTCTATCTTCTGCCCAATATCTTCCGAACACCACTGGTCCAGAAACCTGACTTGAAAGGGCCGAGACTCCAACTGGGCCCACCTGTTACGTACCTGCCGGATGAGCCTGACTTGAAGTGGGAAGGCCTCTTGTACAACCCCGGCTCAAGGGCCACGATGTTGCAACAGTGGCCGCAAGAGCCTGGCGGTGTATGGGTGCCTGGTTCGTCTTTGGTCTTGTCAGTTCAGCTGGTGCAGCAGGGAACAGGAATCAGGCTGGTAGGTGCACTGGCTGGGGAGACACTGAATACGTAGTCAGACAAGCCGGGTTTGGTAACAGACGATCAGATGTAGGTATAGACGACAGGCAGAGAATGGTCAGGATACAGGCAAAGTTCGGCAACAGGAAATCAAGCAGTGTAGAGCTGAGCATGGTTACAAGGCAGGCCGGGATCAGGATAACAGAGATCAATCGTAGTCAAACAAGCCGAGTCAAACACAGGAAACAGATCAGATCACAGGAAGACACTGGAACAGGTATGAACTGCAGATCAGGCAGCGAAGACGCAGTGCTGCTGAGGTATTTAAATAAGGCAGCCTGTTGCCAATCACTGAAATCAGTCTGCACTATTAACCCATAGGTGGCAGATCCATGACATTGCCCCCCCCCCTTACGGGCAACCTCCGGGTGCCCAACAGGTCTCTCTTCTGTGGATTTCTGCGAAAAAAGGCATTAACAAGGTCTCTGGCGTGCACATCCTGTTCAACCTCCCAAGAGTTATCCTCCGGGCCATAACCTTTCCACTTACCCAGGTACTGTACCTGATTCCTTCTTCTCCTACAGTCTATGATAGCCTCCACCTCATACTCCTCTTCACCATTGATGGTCAAAGGTTCTGGTGGCTTGGATACTCTATCTGGAAAAGAGTCAGGGACTGCGGGTTTCAAGAGAGAAACATGGAAGACAGGATGTATCTTAAGTGAATCAGGTAAAGATAATTCATAAGCAACCTCATTAAGTTTCCTCTTGACTGGGAATGGTCCCACAAATTTAGGTGCCAGTTTCTTTGAGGGACATGCCAACCTGAGATTCGTAGCAGACAACCATACCTGGTCTCCCGGCTGGATAATCAGTTCACCCCTCCTTTTCCTGTCAAAAGCCATCTTGCTTGCTGCTTGTGCCTTGGTAACCGCTTCTTGAAGCAACTTATTGTTGCGGTTTAGGAAATCCACTGTGTCTTGGACAGCAGGAACTGTGGTCTCTGGAATAAAGTTGGGCAAGAAGGATGGGTGAAAACCATAATTTGCAAAGAAGGGTGACTGACCTGTGGCAGAGTGAGTGGCATTATTGTAGGCAAACTTCGCCAGTGGCAGCAGCGATACCCAGTCATCCTGGACAAAAGTGGTGAAGCATCGGATATACTGTTCCAATGTCTGATTGGTTCTCTCTGTCTGTCCATTGGTCTAGGGATGGTAGGCGGAGGACAAGGATCTTTCAATTTTAAGGGCTTCACACAGAGTTTTCCAGAATCTGGAAGTGAACTGAACCCCCCGATCGGAGACAATGTTTTTAGGGACTCCGTGAAGCCTCACAATCTCTCTGATAAATACTTGAGCCGTCTCCATGGCCGAGGGAGTACTCTTCAGAGGCAAGAAATGGGCCATTTTGGACAGTCGGTCCACTATCACAAAGATGGCTGTGCATCCTTCCGATGGGGGAAGTTCCAGAATGAAATCCATGGCTATCATTTTCCATGGTCTGTCAGGGACTGGCAGTGGCCGAAGTAGACCCCAAGCTCGGTTCTTTGTACCCTTGCTGCGGTTGCAGATTGCACAGGAATTCACATACCTCTTACAGGTTTCTTCTAGGTCCGGCCACCAAAATGTGCGTTTCAGGAGATCAAGTGTCTTGTGGACCCCAAAATGACCTGCTAGGGGATGATCATGAGAAAGACCCAAAATGGTTATACGTAAACATTCGGGCACAAATACCTTGCTTCCGTTAAACAGCAATCCTTCCCAGAGTGTCAGCGTGACCCCTGGAGGGTTAGGAACGTCTGTCGAAGCCTGCTTCATTCGGTTGAGGAGGTTGCCCTGTAAAAGTAAGAAGTTATTTTCAGACAAGATGGTATCTGCTACTGGTGGTTCCTTGGGGTCATCGAACATACGAGACAGTGCATCTGGTTTGACATTCTTCGAGCCCGGCCGATAGGTAATGTGGAACACAAATCGGGAAAAGAACAGGGCCCAACGTAGGGCTGGGAAAAAAATCGATTTTAATCTTGAATCGAGTTTTGAGCTCAAATCGATTCAGTTTTGAAGAAAATCGATTTTTTTAGATTTTTTTTTTTTCCCTTCAAAGTTTCCGTAGCAGGACTGCAGGGGGCATATCCGGAATGGCACTGGGCAGCGTTACCCCAATTACATCTACTCGCTGCAGCCGCCGTCTGCCTACCTGATCAGCGTGTCATGCAGACAGACGGCGGCCATTGCAGTGTTCAAAAGCCGCGCCTCCCGAGTCCTCGTCGTCTGTGATAGGCGGAACACTCAATTTCACAGCAGGCAGTATTCAGCCTATCACGGACATCCTCTCATCCTCGTCTGTGTTATGAGGATGACCATGATAGGCGGAACACTGAATGCTGGGAAATTGAGTGTTCCGCCTATCACAGACAAGGAGGAGGCGCGGCTTTTGAATACTGGAATGGCCACCGGTGTAGCAGTAAAATCCGTATCCCATGAAAATCTGCATTAGGTACGGGCACAGTGATTGAAGCATGGGCACAGTGAGACACGGGCACAATGAGACAAGGGTACAGTGAGGCATGGACACAGTTCAATTCAACTAAGAGTAACCTCAGGATTTTTTGTTGTTTTATTAGCTAAATCCAAATACAGTATTAATAATTTGGATGTTTAACAATCTTTGTTGCACACTGCAAAAAACAACAAAAGGTCACAAGCGCTAAATTGGTGGATAAAGAAAAAAATCTAATGGATGATAATAATAATAATAAGAAGAAAAAAATCACAAATATTTTGGGAAGTACAAAGTATCCAAAAGGGGGAAAAAACAGGATCCAGCGCAGCAAGAAAAAATCCGTACCCAGAAGTACAAAATACACAACATACACACAATATAATCCAGCGCTCATGGAACATACATTATTAACTATTGAAAACTCTTGAAGAATTGATAAAAAAAGCTTAGTCCATTTATTAATCACAATAAAGAGAGGGATCCAATCCCAAATGTGCAGAGGGCAAATGAATCTTAACTCTCCAGTTGCCAGTGGTGACAAACTTGTTAAACTTGCAGTGACATCCGTGGAGCAAGGAGGGGTTAAAAAAGTCAAAACAAAGCCTGTGGCATGATCTCCGTGTGAGCACAGTACCTTGAATGATGGACAACAGGCAGACCAGCGTGTGGAGGGCCCTCCAACCCAAAAGGATGCAGAGCCAGGATCGCAGCAAGGCTGGGACAGAAGGAATCACACACAGAGTTTCAAGAGTTTTCAATAGTTAATAATGTATGTTCCATGAGCGCTGGAATATATTGTGTGTTTGTTGCACACTGACTTTGCAGTTAGAGAAAGGGTTTGCCTTTGCAATTTTGTTTGTTGATGCACTTTAATTAATATAATAAAAAAAAAAAAATCGAATCGAATCGTAAATCGAGTTTTTTATAAAAAATCGCAGATTTTTTTTGGGGGGAAAATCGCCCAGCCCTAATTCATAGTGGCCAAATCGGGTGCGAAAGGCCGTCTTCCACTCATCCCCTTGACGGATGCGGACTAAATTGTAGGCCCCCCGTAGATCTAGTTTGGTGAAGATGGTTGCCGACCTTAACCTCCCTAGCGGTAATCCCGAGCGTGACTCGGGGTTGTTTTTTTATGCTAGGATCGGTAACCCCGAGTCACGCTCGGGGTAGACATTGCAGAGCTCGCAGCGGAGTTTCCCTACCTTCTCCTGGCGATCCAGCGATGATGTCCTCTGCTGTGATCGCCAGCGAGATCTCCGGCGAGTGTCGGCACTTTCGTCCCCATCTGACTTCCTAGTTCCGTTCCCTGCGAGCCGCAGCGTCGCATGGGAGCGGAACTGGGCGGCAAATTCAAAAAGGTAAACACATAGTATACATACAGTATACTGTAATCTTACAGATTACAGTACTGTATGTAATAATTACACACCCCCTTGGTCCCTAGTGGTCTGCCCAGTGTCCTGCATGCACTTTTATATAATAAAAATCGTTCTTTCTGCCTGGAAAATGGAGATTGTCCATAGCAACCAAAAAGTGTCCCTTTATGTCAAAAGTGGTTTTAGACCAACTAGAAAGCAGCGATAATAAATTAGAATCACTCGCAGAATTGAGCGATAGCGATTTGTGGGGAAATTCGTCATCAAACACTAAATCTAATGACAGCGACAATTCTGCAACTGAGCAAATTTCAGTGTTTTTGATTTGATTACATTATTGAATAATTTTTATTATAATTAGATTACTATTTTTTATAATTATTTATAGTTATTTATTATATTATAATTTATAATTTTGTGTTTCATATTTATCATACCCGGGATGTCTACTAGACTCTGGTTTGCTTAGGTTTAAGTAAGTAATTACTAAGAATCGCAGGCCTATAATACATAACACCAAATTTTCATGCAAAATAATTGTACCGCTTTTGGTACATAATTCCAGAAAGAATCATACCGCCAGGGAGGTTAATCTCTGAAATAGTTCGGGTACTAGAGGGAGAGGATATCGGTTTTTAACTGTAATTTTGTTGAGCTCCCGATAGTCCACACAAGGTCGTAGGGAGTGGTCCCTTTTCTCAACAAAAAATATTCCTGCTCCTGCTGGGGAGGTAGATGGTCGGATGAACCCCTTTTTCAAGTTTTCTTGGATATACTCTTTTAGTGCCTCCTGTTTTCGTTCAGCGAGGGGGAAGATTCTACCGAAAGGGATTTCAGACCCTGGAAGCAGTTTAATTGGGCAGTCGTATGGCCGATGCTGGGGAAGAATGTCAGTTCCTCGCTTACTAAAGACATCCAGGAACTCATGGTAGGGTTCAGGTACGACTTGCCGCACCTCAGACTCATAGTCCACACAAAATAGTGTTGTAGAAGAAGCTGGGGACCTAGGTAGGCAGTGCTCCTGGCAATAGGCTGAGTGGAAGTTGATTCTCCCTGTGGCCCAGTCAACTTGCGGATTATGCGCCTGCAGCCAGGGTAGGCCCAGAATAACAGGGAATAGCGGGGAGGTGATGACATCAAGGCTTAGGATTTCCTTATGTTGGGAGGAAGCCAACACGGGTAAGGGAAATGTCTCTTGGGTCACAGGTCCAGACTTGATACATGACCCATCAGCTAGAAAAACAGAAAGTCCTTGTGCTTTAGGTCTCAAGGGGATGCGTTGTTGTGTTGCAAAGGTTAGATCAATGAAGCAACTGCAGGCCCCGGAATCAATGATCGCGGTAACTGCCACTTCCCTTTCTAGCAGCTGAAAAGAGATGGGAAGGGTTAGGTTGGTGGCATTGGTAGGTAAAGAAAAGTTATTAACTGAAGAAATCATCCGCCACTTACGTGTCTTGGTTGGACAGGAACGTACATAGTGGCCCGCTTCCCCACAGTATAGGCAGAGGTTATTCTGTCGTCGGTGCAGGCGTTCCTCTGGAGACAGAGAGGGGCGTATTAGGCCGATTTGCATAGGCTCCGGTGCTTCGGTGGCAGAAGTAACAGGAGCGGGCTGAACTGGAGTGAAGCTAACAGGTGTGGAGTGAGTGGAAGCTGGGATCCGGGGCATCATCCAGACTGGACGCGGCTGCTGGGCTGATCTTTCGGATCGTCGCTCACGGAGACGATGGTCAATTTGAATGGCCAGTGTGATAAGGGCCTCCAGGGTATTTGGGACTCCGACATGTGCCAATTCGTCTTTCAGACCTTCTGATAACCCCAAGCGGAACTGGTGTCGCAGGGCTGCGTCATTCCACTGTGTGTCTGCACTCCAGCGTCTAAAGTCTGTAACATAATCTTCGGGCGTTCTGCGGCCTTGCTGGAGTGCATGAAGGGCAGCCTCTGCTGTGGTGGTTCGTTGCGGGTCGTCGTATAATTCGGCCATCGTGCCGAAGAAGGCGGACATGGACTGTAACAATACATCGTTCTTTTCCAACATCCGATGAGCCCAGGACTGGGGCTCACCCTGAAGCAGTGATATGATGAATCCTACTTTGGTGGTTTCAAGGGAGAAAGTTCGAGGTTGCAGGGCGAAGTACAGTTCACATGCGTTGCGGAAGGATCTAAATTTTCCCCGGTCACCTGAAAATCTCTCTGGTGCTGGAACTCTGGATTCAGGGGGCAGCATCACCACTGAGGTTGCTGCAGTGGCAGTCCTTGAGGCAGAAGGCTCAGCAGTGCTTGCTGGTGTAGCTAGAGTCCGTACACGTTGTTCCAGTTGCGTATAACCCTCCTGTAGAGATTTGACTGCTTGGGTAAGGGCTGCAAGGTGCTGGCAGATGTCATCCATGGCCGACTTCCCACTTGTAGGCTCAGACATGGCTGCCTGATACTGTTACGTACCTGCCAGATGAGCCTGACTTGCAGAGGGAAGGCCTCTCGTACAACCCCGGCTCAAGGGCCACCAATGTTGCAACAGTGGCCGCAAGAGCCTGGCGGTGTATGGGTGCCTGGTTCATCTTTGGTCTTGTCAGTTCAGCTGGTGCAGCAGGGAACAGGAATCAGGCTGGTAGGTGCACTGGCTGGGGAGACACTGAATACGTAGTCAGACAAGCCGGGTTTGGTAACAGACGATCAGATGTAGGTATAGACGACAGGCAGAGAATGGTCAGGATACAGGCAAAGTTCGGCAACAGGAAATCAAGCAGTGTAGAGCTGAGCGTGGCTGCAAGGCAGGCCGGGATCAGGATAACAGAGATCAATCGTAGTCAAACAAGCCGGGTCAAACACAGGAAACAAATCAGATCACAGGAAGACACTGGAACAGGTATGAACTGCAGATCAGACACAGTGCTGCTGAGGTATTTAAATAAGGCAGCCTGTTGCCAATCACTGAAATCAGTCTGCACTATTAACCCTTAGGTGGCAGATCCATGACACCACCTAACCATCAGAATGGTTGAAATCATGATACCCAAGAGGCGCAGGTGCATTCAGCTTGATGGCTCTCTGGGCTGCTGCCATCATTCTCAGGATGATAGGAATCTTGGTCCCTGACAGAGAAACTGTCACTGCCCGAGTATCTATTTTTGCTCTGAAGTACTCCAGCACCTTTATAGACATGAGATGGCTCTTTTCTTGGTTGATCAACCAACTGAATTTCTCCAGCATCACAATTGTTATCTATCAGTAAGAAAGCAATGTGTCTCTGTCCTTATTTAGGAGTAGAACATCATCCAAATAATCATATATAAGAATCCCTTGGGACCACAGGGACCACAGGTACGTCACCAGAACGAAAGGGACTTTTGTAAATACCTGGGTGATGTAGTCAGACTGAAGGGCAGGCATACTAATTGGCTGTCCTATTGTAAATTGTTAAAATCTTTGAAAGAGGGGATCCACCAGAATATGAAAGTTTGTGTAGCACTCTCTAGTGTGTGCTCAAGGTAAGATAGTTTTTTTTTTAGTGTAGGTTTGTTAGTGTAGAAATATATTGTTTGGCTCAGGGCTAAGCCTGAGCTGTGAATCTGGGTCAAGGTTCAGTGAGTCAGGGCTGGATGCAGGGCTGTCTTAATGAGAGGGCAAACCTGGGCACTGCCCAGGGGCCCCAGCTGCATGGGGGGGCCCTGCACTTTCCCCAAAGCAGCTGGTCCTTGAGCCCATGCTGGGCGGATATCTGTGATATAGATGGGTCAGAGTGCTGGGGGGATATCTAGGGTGTAGAGGGATCAGAGTGCTGGGGGGATACCTGGGGTGTAGAGGGGTCAGAGTGCTGGGAGGATATCTAGGTTGTAGAGGGGCCAAAGTGCTGGAGAAGCATTAATCTAGCAGATATATTATATGCACAGGACACCTTTGTTACTTTATGTATTTAGTATTTTCCCACTGTTTCTTTGCTGTACAGAATGATTGTTCATGTAGTTAATGCGGAGATCCACCCAAAAGGGGAAGCTCCGCTTGTCTGCCTCCTACCTACTTGATGTCTGTTTACCTGCACTGCCTCCATTGTAGGGGCCCCAGAGCATTACTTTGCCCAGGGGCCCATGATGCAAATAAGACGGCCCTGGCTGGATGACTCATCCTGACAGCTCCTCTTGTGCCTCCCCCTGCTCTAGAAATTTGCAGAAACTTCAAGAGCTAATGGGTGGAGATTAGGAGGAGCTGTTTGGAATCTTTATGAGGGCCTCAGCCAATCCCTAGTAGACGGCTGTAAGGGGACAAGGCTTACCTCATAAATAGGCATGAGCCATGCCAGCAGAGCAGTCAGGTGTAAGATGGAGATGTAGTGCTGTGGAAACTGTCGGTGGCCTTCAGACCAGATCTGAACCTAGTCGCTCTCCCTCACCATGGGTCCTTATGCCCCATGTTGGCATGGTGTCAACCATAGCATTTGCAGTGGCAAGGCAGTGTAGGACTGGCCAGTAGAGGGATTACTTCAGGGTTTCTCAACTCCAGTCCTCAAGGCGCCCCAACAGGTCATGTTTTCAGGCTTTCCATTATTTTGCACAGGTGATGTAATCAGTTTCACTGCCTTAGTAATTACCACAGCTATTTCATCTGAGGGAAATCCTGAAAACATGACCTGTTGGTGCGCCTTGAGGACTGGAGTTGAGAAACACTGGATTACTTTGATGCAGTTGGTCAGCCTAAACATGTATTGCAATATATAGTGCCTTGAAAAAGCATTCATACCCCTTGAAATTTAATACATTTTGTCATGTCACAACCAAAAACGTAAATGTATTTTATTGGGTTTTTATGTAATAGACTTACACAAAGTAGCACATAATTGTGAAGTGGAAGGAAAATGATAAATGGTTTTAATTTTTTTTTATAAATAAATATGTGAAAAGTGTGGCGTGCATTTGTATTCAATCCCCCTGAGTCAATACCTTGTAGAACGACCCTTGTAGATACCTTGTAGAACTACCGGCCTCAGACAGGCTATTCATTCTACCATCAGGGAAATTCAAGGGGAAAGAAGCCACAGCCAGAACCTTGTTGTCCTGGACAGCCAAGACCATCCAGAGAGTGCACATAGCGGCTGGGCAGGACCCTCCAGAAGCTGTAAAGACTTATTCCACCAGGTCTGCCTCTACCTCCTGAACAGCACAGACTAGAGTATCCATAGAAACCATTTACAAGACAGGAAGTTTGTTCTCACAGCACACCTTCCTGAGGCACTACAGAGTGGACCCAGGGGCTCGCATGACAGTGAATTTTGTAAGAAAGACAATCCAGGCCTCTATGTCTATTGTTAATAAAAGTTGAGTACGCATCATAGCCCTCCCTATTCAGCTCGTTATTTATCACATGTATGCTGCCATGTTGGCGTCAGGAAAATGGAAAATTGTACCAAATACTTACCGTAATTTTCATTTTCCTGATGCCAATCTATGGCAGCATACAGACCCTCCCTCTTGATTTTTGGATTTTTATGGAGATTGGGGAGGTCGCACTCTCATTCCTTTGAAACATTTAAACAGGTCCTGTGGGTCGAGATAGGGGAGTAGCTCCATCACATGTATGCTGCCATGGATTGGCATTAGGAAATGAAAATTACGGCAAGTATTTGATACAATTTTCACTTTTTTGTTGCTTTCCCTGTCCCCATTGCAGGTGTAGCGGCCTCACCCCTCTCACCCCTTCTTCTTCTCGGCTTGTTGTCTTGTCTAGGGGGATCAGGGAGGAGGGATGCGGTACACTACGGCCTATGTCCTCTAATGTGTAGAGGTGAAAGCCAACACCTCTTTACCTTCGGGCTGTGTGCATAACCAAGAGCCAAGCCCGTTCTGCAGATGACCCCCCTTGCTCCCAGTAACTGAAGTTCCACACTACTGAAAAGGTCCAACGCTTATTTATTCTCTGACAGCAATAAATCGTCCTTTAACAGCAGACAGGTTGTGACCCAAAGAACAGTTCAGTATAAGTGGGGAGTAGGTCAAGGCACAATCCTCAAATAGAACTAACCATTGTAGGGTCACCAATGGTTATTACACACAGCCGCTGCCACCGACCATGTAGAACAGGAACAGTATTACCTTCGCTAAGTGCAGCCCCTGTCAGAGGGAAGACATCCTTCCAAGAGAGTTACCAGAGGCCCCACCGTCACCAGCAATGCTGCACCGGACTGTTCGGAGGGGTTACGCTCCCTGGTCTCCTCGTCTCAGATTTGGGCGCCCAACACCTTAGGGCCCCTCAGACTCTTCCACCCCTGCGGAACCCAGTCGAAGGTACTGGGCCCCGGGCCTCCTCCGTAGTACCTCACCCCAGGCTGAAGGTGCCTGGGATGGACTCCATCTCCCGCTCCGGCCAGGCCAAGGGTACCTGGGCCCGGAACTCAGGAACACCGGCACCCAAGCTAAAGGTGCCTGGGCGCGGCTGTGACATCCGACTCTGAACCTCGTGGTGAGGGCGTCTCACCCCTTTATCTCCTCCCCCGACAGGCAAAGCAGGTTCCCCGCCCCGCTGTACGGCTGCCGAAACAGGACAAAAAGGGAACAGCACTGCAGTGATGGTTCAACCCCAGCCCAGGACGACAGCGCCACCCAGGGGCCGCAGGGAACTGAACACCACTGGAGTCCTCCACGAATAGAAAATGGTCCTAAATTCCCTAACAATCAGTGATTCTGGGTCATACTACCACCCAGATGCTCCCCCTAAATTTAAATACCCGCTACACAGGTATTTTCCACCATTTCCTGTCTCACTGACCTTCTATCAACTGAAGAAAAAAATTAACTACTTCCCACCTGGCCACTGCATATATACGGCCGGGTGGGTGCTCTCTCCTTCTGAGTGGACGTTCAGGAACATCCCGCAGAAGGAGGGGGATCGAACGCGCGTGTGGCCGCGCAGTGGCGCGATCCCGATGCGCTTGTGTCACCCGGACACGGTGCATCTCTGATCGACAGGAGGGCTCTGTAATTGGCCCTCCTGATCACATGACGGCCGTGTCCATTCACAGCCGTCATGTGATGTAAATAGAGAGCCGGTTGCTAGGCGATCGGCTCTCCTCTCCTCACACAGAAGTTGTCAGTGAGGAGAGGAGAGCGGCTCGCTGGAGCCGGCTGGTGATCAGTGTGTATGAGCTGTTTTTTACAACTTTGTACACACTGATCACCAGCCTATTGTCCCCACACAATGTAAAACACACATGTCCCACCACAATGTCCCCAAAACACATGTCCCCACACACATGTGCCCACACACATGTCCCCACACACATGTCCCCACATAGTAAAAACACCTGTTCCCCACATATGTAACAGTAAAATCATATGTCCCAATGATCATCTGCACACATATGTCCGTGATCACCTGCAGACATCTGTACATGATCATTTGCATACATATGCCCGTGATCACACAAACCCATTATTATACACTTAACGGGATTTTTTTTACCAAAGACATGTAGCAGAATACATTTTGGCGTAAATTTATGACAAAATTTGATTTTATTGGATTTCTTTTAAAATGGAAAGAATAAAATATAGTTCTTTTTCCAAATTTCCGTTCTTTTTTCGCTTATATAGCAAAAAATAAAAAACGGAGTCATGAATAAATACCACCAAAAGAAAGCTCTATTTGTGCGAACAAATTGATAAAAATTTCATTTGAGTACAGCGTAGCATGACCGCGCAATTGTCATTGAAAGTGCGAGAGCGATGAAAGCTGAAAATTGGCCTGAGAAGGAAGGGGGCGAAAGTGCCCAGTATTGTAATTTTCTGATTTTTTATGCACTTTATCATTTATCATAGTTATTCATATTTGATATATATTTTATGTCACGCATCAGCACTTTATAATTAATTTTTGGAGCGCAACACCATCTATTGATTTATTATATTTATTTCCTTCGGGTAGTGTTTGACTCATACGGTGTCTGATGCACCAAACATCTAAATATGACTACTTAGTAGCGCGGGAATACCTACCATTACATTTAGTTTCCAACAAAGGCTGTAATGAACTCTTTCACTTCCTCCATAATCTCCTTTTTAGATCTTCACTCAATTGAGCTCCCAGTCTATCACTTAGACCCGCTGATCCACTGCCACTGGATCTTCCAAGCTCTTACAGTCTTCTCACTGAGTATCTTCCTCAAGTCCCTGCTGGGTCCCTAGCTTGGCACTCACAGATACTCCTCAAGCATCACCCCACTAGCCTGTTCGGTCCCTGGCTTGACACACAATAATGCTCTGCAAGCGTCACCTCCACTGGCTGGGTCCCTGGCTTGACCTTTGCTGGAGTTTCCCGGCTTGTGAGAATACAGCACAGATACTTACTTCAGCTACTTACAGTGGTCCCTGGTAATAAGGTGGATGGTCCCTTAGTGATGACAGCTTCCCCTCTACCTCCGACCATGGCAGGTTCTCCGGCCGGCAGAACCGTCACTTCTGGTTGGACTGCAAGCCGCAATCCCGCTGCTCTCTTGCTTCTGGGTAGGCCCCCAGACAGCCTAGCAGCCAGATGTCATTGGGATAGGCCTCAGGCTCTGGCCTAGCAGCCCAGGGCAGCACAACACATGTCCACCCAGACAGCCATCCAGGTGACACAGAACCCCGATCACCTGACCTCACTCAAATAAATAGGCTCTCCCAGCAGGCCAAGGGACCTAAGAAAATCCTTGCCCATTGGCTGAGACACCCCATCAATTCCTATTCTGTCCTTGCAATACCCTTGTCTTATCTAATGCCACCAGATACCCGGCCATCTAGTGACAGAAGAGAGAAGTGCAGCAATTTCAGAATTAGGGTGAAATCATTTGACCTCCTATTAATTGGCCAAGGCAACTATCACTTGGCAGGTAAACTTACTAGCAACTCTGCCTAAACATCAGGGTGCTACATAGATATGGGGTTATGGTGGAAGAGTAGGAATGCCTTTGTCCGTAAATTATAGCGAAAGGAATACCCTCCTTAATAAAGAACTATTGGAAGTGGCAGTACACACCAGTAAGCTCCAAACCGATATAGAAAAATATTTACAAATCTTTATTACATCAAACATTGATAAAAAAAATTTAAAGCGGAGGTTCACCGGAATTTTTTTTTTTTAAAGCCAGCAGCTATAAATACTGCAGCTGCTGACTTTTAAAAAAAGGACACTTACCTGTCCAGGTCGCCCGCGACGTCGGCAGCCGAAGCAGAGCTACCACTCGGCTCTCGGCTTCCCCCGCCGCCATCCTCGGTGAGGGAATCGGGAAGTGAAGCGCTGCGGCTTCACTGCCCGGTTCACTACGGCACATGCGCGAGTCACGCTGCGCCGTCCTCACAGGTCCCCGTTGTGTTTTGGGAGCTGAGTGTTTCCCAGAACACAACGGGGGGGGGGTGAGGCGAAGGGGCGGGACTCCCCGCAGGAGTCTGCTCCCGGAAGTGGTGCAAATACCTGTTTTATACAGGTATCTGCACCCCCTCACCCCTGAAAGGTGCCAAATGTGACACCGGAGGGGGGAGGGTTCCGAAAAGCGGAGGTTCACTTTTGGGTGAACCTCCGCTTTAAAAATATTGCGGCTAGAAACAGAGTACAATGATTACAGCATGAGTGTATGGACATAACCTTCATATAACAAAGAGGACTACAGAGACATTGACGCGTTTCTAATAATATGGTATTATATATCTTCTTCAGGGAAGCTCTTATGTAGAGAGTAGGAAGATGTTTGAGAAATCTGCTAAAGACTGATACTCTTTACAAAAGCTAATTCCTGTCTTCATGCGCAGCTGTAAGAGAAATCCTGGCTACAGAGGTGCATTGGCACGCATGCGTGGTCATACCTCTGTATCTACAGGGAATGACTTGCGATGGCGCATGCATGCGCACACGGAGGCGCGCGCACGTGCGCGTATTGGCGCCAGTTAGTGCCATATAAACAGAGCACTTACATCTGCCTCTTGCTGAGTGGTCTTTCAGCTAGTGTCTGTTACCTAAACCTGTTCCAGTTTCTGTGTCCCGACCCGGCTTCACCTGAACCTTCTCCTTGGTCTCTGCCTGCCTACCTGATCCCGGCTAATACCTGACTCCGCTTCTGCCTGATGTTCCTGTACCTTGCTGCCCGACTGTGTACCGAACCTGGCCTGTGTCCCGTCTCCGCCTCTGCCCATCGTCTTGGTACCTGCTCCGTCTGGCTGACGATGACCTCCTGGCTTACGTCCCGGCTACGCCTCCATCCGCTGATCCAGCGATACAGAGCTCCAGTTTCCAGAGTCAGCTCAGCGCTCTTCAGCCACCTGGTTCCTGCCAAGGCTCAGCCAGTGCCATCTGCTACACCGGCCCTCATGCCACTCTGTGTCCCCCACTCCCTGTCATCACTACCAGGGGTGTCGGACAGGAGGTGCAAGAGAAGCCCCCTCTCCAGCTCGATCTCCACCAGGTACGTGACAGTACCACTCAGCCAGATGTCGGAGATCGAGAGAGAGGCTTCGTCTCTGGAATCGCTATGCCTGCAGTTTGCATCTCTTACCCAGGCAGTTTGCACCTTGCAGAGAAGCTACCAGCAGTTGGAGGATCGCATTAAACCCATGGCTCCTACTTTGGCGACTCCCGCACCTGCTACTGCACCTGGCTGCTCCTCCTCTGAACAGACTTTTTCCACACCCTTAGAGACTATGCCGCCACCACCTGAACCCCGAGTTCTTGCACACCAGAGCGATTCGCTGGCAACCGGCACAAATTATGTGCGTTTAAAAACGCTTGTGAACTTTACTTTTCCCTTCAACCAAGAACTTTCTCGTTAGAACCCACCAAAGTGGGGTTTGTCATATCCCTACTTCTCGGAGACTCACGGTCCTGGGCTCATCAGCTCCGGGAACAGAACAGTGCAACTTTGAACTCCCTCTCTTCATTTTTTGAAGCAATGGCTCAGCTCTATGATGACCCCCAGTGCACAGCCACGGCTGAGGCAACCCTTCATGCCCTACGCCAGAATCACTGACCTGCTGAGGACTATGTGGCAGAATTCCGCCTGTGGGCCTCTGATACAGGCTGCAATGATGCAGCTCTTCGGCATCAGTTCCACCTAGGCCTATCAGAAGGGCTCAAGGATGAGCTTGCTCGTGTGGGAACCCCCAGTTCCCTTGAAAACCTCATTAATCTGGCCATCCAGCTTGATATTCAGAGAGAGGAGAGCAGAGAAGGCTGGCAGCTCCACTCTCCCAACGAATCGGCAAACACGTCCCCTGCAACTTGGACTTCTGCGTTCCCCTCTCTCCAGTGAGGAAAAGTTGCGACGACGTCGGGAGGATTTGTGCCTATATTGCGGGGTAGCAGGACACTATCTTCAGCACTGCCCTGTAAGGCCTGCCAGAACCGAGGTCATACCTTGCACCTATCTTGCCAACTGTTCCCTAGGGATTAGAGCTGCACACATCACTCTGTCTCTGTAACTACAGATTCCCGGGAAAGACATTCAAGTATCAGCTATTATCGATTCCGAAGCCTGTAGCTTTTTTTGGGCAAAGACTTTGCCCTATGTCATCAGATCCCTTTACAAACAAAGACACGTCTGTTGTCCATCCATCTAGCCGATGGATCCCATCTCAGGTCTGGGCCTATAACACATGAGACTTACCCACTACTGGCTGTATCAGATACCGGTCATC
Organism: Rana muscosa; assembly: GCA_029206835.1. NCBI lineage: Eukaryota > Metazoa > Chordata > Amphibia > Anura > Ranidae > Rana > Rana muscosa. The sequence goes on from CM055122.1 coordinate 510,360,676, forward strand.
AGGAGTACCTGCGCCTTGAAATTATTCCATCCCCTCTGTTTCCCGTAATCCTGGGTATTCCCTGGTTGCAGGCCCACAACCTGCAGATAAACTGGGATTCAGGAGAACTGACCTTTTCATCTCCCTACTGCCAGCAGTCCTGTCTTCACCCTATTCCCATGAAACCTGCACCCTTTCTTGGGGTACATGCTGACTCTCCTATGTCACAACTCATACCAGCCGTATATCATTACTACCTGGAGGTTTCTGACAAACAGAAGGCAGACATCCTTCCACCTCACCGCCCGTATGACTGCCCAATTGAACTTTTTCCAGGTGCAGAAATCCCTTTCGGGCGCATTTTTCCCCTCTCTGAACTGGAACTCAAGGTACTACGTCAATATATTGATGAAAACTTGGAGAAGGGGTTTATCCAGCCTTCCACGTCCCCCGCGGATGCTGGAATATTTTCCGTAGAAAAAAAGGACCATACCCTGCGCCCCTGCGTTGATTACCGGGAACTAAACAAGATCACCATAAAGAACAGATATCCTTTGCCCTTGGTTCCGGAACTATTTCAGCGCTTCAAGACGTCCACAGTGTTCACAAAAATGGACTTACGGGGCGTATATAACTTAGTTTGGATCCGCGAAGGGGACGAATGGAAGACAGCTTTCCTGCACTAGATTTGGACACTACGAGTATCTCGTCATGCCCTTCGGGTTGTGCAATGCCCCAGCAACATTTCAGTATTTTGTCAATGACATTTTTAGGGATTTCCTTGATCTGTTCCTGATTGTCTACTTAGACGATATTTTGATTTTCTCCAATTCCCTCTCTGCACACCGTGAACATGTGAAGAAGGTCCTCAGCAGGCTAAAAGATCATGGACTATTTGCAAAAGCTGAAAAATGTGAATTTGAAAAAGAAACAATTCAGTTCCTAGGACTTATTATCTCCACCACTGGCATCTCCATGGATCCTCAAAAGGTTAAATCCATCCTTGAATGGCCTACTCCTACTGACAGGAAGAGCACACAGAGATTCATAGGATTTGCCAATTTCTATTGCAAATTTATCAAACATTTCTCTGCCATCATCTCCCCGATTACCCAGCTCACGGGACAGAACACCCGTTTTTCATGGACACCTGCAGCACAAGCAGCTTTTGACCAGCTAAAGGCATTGTTCACCTCAGCACCCATTCTGCAGCACCCAGACTCTGCATCACCCTATGTCCTTGAAGTGGACACCTCAGAAAACGCTGTGGGAGCCATCCTGTCTCAGCGTCGAGGTACGAAGTCCCTGTTGCATCCCATCGCCTTCTTTTCAAGGAAACTCAGTCCCGCGGAGAAGAACTACGATGTGGGTGACCAACAATTACTAGCCATAAAAGTAGCCCTGGAAGAATGGCGCTACCTACTGGAAGGAGCGGCGCACCCTATTTTGATCTTTACCGATCAAAAGAACCTTGAGTATCTTAGAACTGCCAGACGATTGAGGCCACGCCAGGTCAGGTGGGCACTGTTCTTCAGCCGTTTCTCCTTCCACATTACCTTCAGACCAGGCTCCAAGAATGGCAAACCCGATGCGTTGTCTCACATGTACCCAGAAGAAGAAGGACATCCCCAACCAGACACAATCTTGCCAGCCCAGAGTTTCCTGTTGTTACAAGCAGACCTAACCTCCCAACTTAAGCAGGCATCCACAAGGGACGCTCTACCATCAGGTGTTTGTTTTCAGGAGCAAGAGGGGCTATTCCTACACAACCAAAAATTATTCATACCCTCAAGCTTGCGCCCCAAGATCCTCAGCCTGTGCCATGACCACCCCTTGGCGGAACACTTTGGGGTAACCAAGACCGTGGAGCTTGTGCAGCGGACCTTTTGGTGGCCAAATTTGAGGTCCGATTGTAAAGATTATGTTGGTACCTGTGGAGTCAGCAACAGAAGTAAGAATGATAAAACCAAAGCCTGGGGCCTGTTAAGGCCATTGTCCATTCCCAAGAGACCCTGGGAAATGATCAGTATGGACTTTATCGTTGAGCTTCCACCTTCCGAAAAATTCACCACAATCTTTGTGATCGTGGACAGATTGACCAAGATGGCTCATTTTGTCCCCTTGTTAGGAACCCCATCTGCAACTGAGACTGCCTGTGCCTTCGTCAAGGAAGTGGTAAAACTCCATGGAGTACCCAGCAGCATCACCTCCGACCGAGGGGTACAATTTACCTCCAAATTCTGGAGAGAGTTGTGCAAAATGTTAAAGATCGAGACTTGTTTTTCTTCAGCCTATCACCCCCAGACGAACGGCCAGACCGAACGCACAAACCAAACGCTGGAGCAATATCTACGGTGGTGTTTTTCATCCTTTGCTCAGGATTAGGGATGAGCTCGGTGTTCGAGTCGAACATAGTTTCGACTCGAACATCGGCTGTTCGCGCGTTCGGCGAACAACGAACGATTTGGGCCGTTCGCGCCAAATTCGAGTGCCACAATACACTGCGCCATCACAGTGTAATCCCGGCGCTGTGATTGGCCAAGCATGCACTGTGACCCTGCATGATTGGCCAATCACAGCGCCGGCAGCGAGGAGAGCAATGATTGGCCACAGGCAGGATGCCTGTGGCCAATTATAGCTGAGGGGGTTTAGTACACGCCCCACACTATAAAAGGCCGCCAGCGCGGCGGCCTTGTGTAGTGTGTTCCGGAGCAGGGAAAGTGAAGGATAGGCAGGGACAGTGTCAAATCTTGTCAAATCTATTCTTTGCTAAACCTTGTGTGTAGGGACAGAGAAGGATAGGCAGGGAGAGTGTCAGTGTCATATACTTTAATAAACCTTGTGTGCAGGGAGAGAGAAGGATAGGCAGGGGACAGTGTCAGTGTCATATTCTTTGCTAAACCTTGTGTGCAGGGAGAGAGAAGGATAGGCAGGGAGAGTGTCAGTGTCATATACTTTGATAAACCTTGTGTGCAGGGAGAGAGAAGGATAGGCAGGGGACAGTGTCAGTGTCATTGTTGCTAAGCCTCCTGCACATTATACACCTGAAGTTAGCCCGTATTGCTGCTTTTTCCTGGTGTGTTACACCAACAGGATTTTGCGGCACTTACAGCGGGCGGAGTGTACCTCCTGACCATATTACACCTTAACTTAGCCTGTATTGCTGCTTTTTCCTGGTGTGTTACACCAACAGGATTTTGCGGCACTTACAGCGGGCGGAGTGTACCTCCTGACCATATTACACCTTAACTTAGCCTGTATTGCTGCTTTTTCCTGGTGTGTTACACAAACAGGATTTTGCGGCACTTACAGCGGGCGGAGTGTGCCTCCTGACCATATTACACCTTAACTTAGCCTGTATTGCTGCTTTTTCCTGGTGTGTTACACCAACAGGATTTTGCGGCACTTACAGCGGGCGGAGTGTGCCTCCTGACCATATTACACCTTAACTTAGCCTGTATTGCTGCTTTTTCCTGGTGTGTTACACCAACAGGATTTTGCGGCACTTACAGCGGGCGGAGTGTGCCTCCTGACCATATTACACCTTAACTTAGCCTGTATTGCTGCTTTTTCCTGGTGTGTTACACCAACAGGATTTTGCGGCACTTACAGCGGGCGGAGTGTGCCTCCTGACCATATTACACCTTAACTTAGCCTGTATTGCTGCTTTTTCCTGGTGTGTTACACCAACAGGCTTTTGCGGCACTTACAGCGGGCGGAGTGTGCCTCCTGACCATATTACACCTTAACTTAGCCTGTATTGCTGCTTTTTCCTGGTGTGTTACACCAACAGGATTTTGCGGCACTTACAGCGGGCGGAGTGTGCCTCCTGACCATATTACACCTTAACTTAGCCTGTATTGCTGCTTTTTCCTGGTGTGTTACACCAACAGGATTTTGCGGCACTTACAGCGGGCGGAGTGTGCCTCCTGACCATATTACACCTTAACTTAGCCTGTATTGCTGCTTTTTCCTGGTGTGTTACACCAACAGGATTTTGCGGCACTTACAGCGGGCGGAGTGTGCCTCCTGACCATATTACACCTTAACTTAGCCTGTATTGCTGCTTTTCCCATTTCCCTGCAGGCCATTAGAATGTCTGGAAGGCAAACAAGGAGAGGCAGACAGTCAGGAGCCAAAAAAAGAGGGCAAGCAGGCTCTGTGTCTAGAGACAACAGTGCTGGTCGTGGACGCGGTGCATCGCCATCAGCACGTGGCCATGGGACACGCTTGTCCTTCTTTTCGGCAGCTGGATGTGTTGAGCCGCATCATGCCAAAGACTTGGTAGAGTGGATGACCAAGCCCTCCTCACCCTCCTCATCCTCTCTCACCCAGGCTCAGGGTACTGGCAAAGCAGCTGCCAAAGCGTCCTCTTCCCTGGTATCAATGTCATCATCAGTCACTCCTTCCCTAGACCAACCATGTCCTCCTGAGGAGTCCCCCGAACTGTTTGAGCACAGTGTTGGGTACATGCTCCAGGAGGATGCCCAGCGTTTCGAAAGGGTCTGATGATGATACCCAGCTAGAGGAAGGCAGTAGCGTGAGAGCAGAGAGAGGGGATCCTCAAGAAGGACACCAATCTGGCAGTCATGTTCCAGCAGCTGCAGCATACTGCCAGATTGGCTCTAGTGATGAGGAGGGAGGGGATGATGAGGTCACTGACTCCACGTGGGTGCCTAATAGGAGAGAGGAGGAGGAGGCACATCTCCAACGAGGCAGGATGCCCTCGGGGGGCCAGCGTAAGGGTAGCACACCCACGGAATCACACCGCAGAGCTCCGCCTGTGCAGGGCGCTGCCTCTGCCCGTTATTCAGAAAGTTCTTTGGTGTGGGCCTTTTTTGAGTCGAGTGCATCAGATCGCACAGCTGCTGTTTGAAACATATGTCTCAAGCGTATATCGCGTGGCCAAAACATCACCCGCTTGGGCACCACATGCTTGACCAGACATATGTTGACCTGCCATGCAGCTCGTTGGCAAGCCTACCTTAAAGACCCACACCAAAGAACAAAGCTGACCTCTTCTTGCACCGCATCAGCTGGGATCTCCAACCCCACTATACCTTCAGTCCTCTCTGAAACCTGCTCTGAGAGGAATGAAGGTGTAGAATTAGGTGTATCACAGCCAAGTACTTGCGGGCACTCTGCTAGCAGTACACCAACGTCCGATTCTAGCAGGCAAATTTCCCTGCCCCAGCTGCTGGACCGTCAAAAGAAGTTCACTCCCAGCCATCCACATGCCCAGCGGTTGAATGCTAGCTTGGCTAAATTGCTAGCGCTTCAACTGCTGCCCTTTCAGTTGGTAGACTCGGCCCCCTTCCGTGAGTTTGTGCAATGTGCGGGTCCTCAGTGGCAGGTTCCCAAACGCCACTTTTTCTCACGGAAGGCGATTCCGGCTCTCTACCGGCATGTGGAAGGCAATGTCTTGGCCTCGCTGGACAGGACGGTCAGCGGTAAGGTGCATATAACCGCTGACTCATGGTCCAGCAGGCATGGACAGGGACGTTACCTTTCTTTCACGGCCCATTGGGTCACTCTTTTGGCAGCTGGGAAGGATGCAGGACAAGGTGCAGGAGTGTTGGAGGTTGTTCCACCGCCACGCCTCCAAAATGCTACTACTGGTTGTGACACACCTCTGTCCTCCACCCCCTCCTCTTCTTCTTCCTCCGTGGCCTCTTCCTGTGCTTTGTCCTCGGAACCAGCGGTGCTCCGTAGGCGTTCAAGGGGCTACGCAAGTACGCAGGCAAAAAGATGCCATGCCGTGCTTGCGCCGGTGTGTTTGGGGGACAGGAGCCACACTGGGGCAGAGGTTCTGTCTGCTCTGCAGGGGCAGGCCGAGAGGTGGTTGACGCCATGCCAGCTTAAGCCAGGAATGGTAGTTTGCGACAATGGCACCAACCTCCTCTCCGCTCTCCGACAGGGACAACTGACCCATGTGCCCTGTGTGGCTCACATCCTTAACCTGGTGGTGCAGCGGTTCTTGGGCAGGTACCCGGGCTTACAGGATGTCCTGAGGCAGGCCAGGAAAGTCTGTGTGCATTTCCGCAGATCTTATAATGCCAGTGCTCGCCTGGCTGAGCTGCAAAAGGAGTTGAACCTGCCCAAGAACCGCCTTATATGTGACATGCCCACCAGGTGGAACTCAACGTTGGCCATGCTGCAGCGGCTGCACATGCAGCAGAGGGCCATCAATGAGTACCTGTGCGACTACGGCACCAGGACAGGGTCAGGGGAGCTCGGGTTTTTTTCACCACGCCAGTGGGGCATGATCAGGGATGCATGCACTGTCCTGGCATCATTTGAGGAGGCCACGAGGATGGTGAACAGTGACAGTGCATGCATCAGTGACACTGTACCTCTTGTCCACCTGTTGGAACATACGCTGCGTGGAATAATGGACAGGGCACTTGAGGCAGAACAGAGGCAGGAAGAGGAGGACTTCCTTGCCTCTCAAGGCCCCCTTTACCCAGACAGTGTTCCTTCTGTCCCACCCATCGCACAGGAAGAAGAAGAGGAGGAGGAGGAGGAGGAGGATTGTGTCAGCATGGAGGTGGAGCCTGGCACTCAGCATCATCAGCAGCAGTCTTTTAGGGATGATTTACAGTCCCAAGAAACCAGTGGACTTGTACGTGGCTGGGAGGAGGTGGCTGCGGATCATGTCGTCCTTAGTGACCCAGAGGACTCCGGACTGAATGCCTCAGCTAACCTACGCTGCATGGCCTCCCTGATCCTGCAAAGTCTGCGGAAGGATCCTCATATTCTTCGGATCAAGGAGAGGGACCATTACTGGCTGGCCACTCTCCTTGATCCACGGTACAAGGGTAAGGTTGCGGACCTTATCTTACCGTCGCAGAGGGAGCAGAGGGTGAGACAACTCCGGGAGGCCTTGCAGAAAGGTCTGTGCAACGCGTTCCCAGAGACTGGGAGGTTACAAACTCCTGGTCCTGGACAACGAGTTGCTGAGGCTTCGGTCAGTCAAAGAAGGAGCGGTGGGGAAGGTGGCCGTCTGACCGAAGCGTTCAGACAATTCTTTAGTCCGCAGCCCCAAGGTATGATCGGTTCCAGCAACCATCGCCAGCGTCTGATATACATGGTGCAGGAATACCTAGGGGCAAGGTCAGACTTGGACACCTTCCCCACCGAAAATCCTCTGGCTTACTGGGTCTTGAGGATAGATCACTGGCCAGAGCTTGCACAGTATGCAATTGAGCTACTGGCCTGTCCTGCATCCAGCGTTCTTTCAGAACGCACATTCAGTGCTGCTGGAGGATTTGTCACGGATCACAGGGTGCGCCTGTCCACCGACTCTGTTGATCGGCTGACCTTCATAAAGATGAACCAGTCTTGGATCACCACCAGCTACCAAACACCTGAAGCTGATATAACAGACTAATTTATTTTCAAATGTCACATCCCTTCAAGACTGATGCTGATGCTGAGAGACTGTCCTGTTATGTTGACTGACTATCCTCCTCCTCCTCAATGATCCGATTGACGATGATAGCTTGGAAGAACATTTTTGTTTCTGGGTGCCGCCACCAGTGGCTAAGGCCCAATTTTTCAGCCCCTGTTTAACAGGGGTGTGTTATTACAATTTTTTATGCAATGCTTTGCAGCAGGGCTCATTCCTGCACTCCAACTAGAGTATCTGGGAGTGGTTGCAGTGTCGTGGCACCAGCACCAGTGGCTAAGGCCCAATTTTTCAGCCCCTGTTTAACAGGGGCGTGTAATTACAATTTTTGATGCAATACTTTGCAACAGGGCTCATTGCTGTGCTCCAAGTACAGTATCTGTGAGGGGTTGCAGTGTTGTGGCACCAGTGCCTAAGGCTCAATTTTTCTGCCCCTGTTTAACAGGGGCATGTAATTACAATTCTTGATCTAATAATTCACAGCAGGGCCCATTCCTGCGACCACCAAGACTAACTGTGAGGCCTTACAGTGTTGTGTTAACACCACCACCATCACCACCACCAAAGGCCCAATTTTTCAGCCCCTGTTTAACAGGGGCGTGTAATTACAATTTTTGATGCAATACTTTGCAACAGGGCTCATTGCTGTGCTCCAAGTACAGTATCTGTGAGGGGTTGCAGTGTTGTGGCACCAGTGCCTAAGGCCCAATTTTTCTGCCCCTGTTTAACAGGGGCATGTAATTACAATTCTTGATCTAATAATTCACAGCAGGGCCCATTCCTGCGCCCACCAAGACTAACTGTGAGGCCTTACAGTGTTGTGTCAACACCACCACCACCACCAAAGGCCCAATTTTTCAGCCCCTGTTCAACAGGAGCATGAAATTACAATTCTTGATCTAATAATTCACAGCAGGGCCCATTCATGCGCCCACCAAGAGTAACTGTGAGGGCTCACAGTGTTGTGGCAACACCAACATGTAAGGGGCAAATTTCAGCTGAGTATATACGGCAGGCCCCTACTTTCAAACATCCAACTTACAAACGACTCCTCCTTGCAAACGGAAGGATACAACAGGAAGTGAGAGGAAATCTACCCCTAGGAAGGCACATTCTCTCCTGTAAGAGTTAATATGGGAAAAAAAGTGTCTCCTCTCCACTGATTTTTTATCACCAATTCTTGTTTCAATAAAAACCCCAAATTTTCAAAAAACATTTGTCATTAGGACGGAAAGTGAGGTGAACTGTTCTGAACAGGTGCAAACTGCACAGACAGCAAAACAAATGTTACAGGGTTGATAACCCTTCCCTATGTTTTCCAAAAAGCTTAAAAATAGATTTTTTGGCTGGAGCTACACTTAAACAATGTACCTGTTCAAAATTACAAACAGATTCTACATAAGAACAAACCTACAGTCCCTGTCTTGTATGCACCGCCTGTATACGGCTGTTCAGAGTATATAGGGTCTTTTTTATTTTGTGTGCGGGGTTCCCCTTAATATCCATACAAGACCCAAAGGGGCTGGTAATGGGCTGGGGTAGAGGGGGGGGGGGTGATGGGGTAGCTATGCCATTTTTCTCAAAGCTTTTCATCCATATTACCGGGACCAGACATTATATTAAAGCCGCAAGCAGTTTTAAATGGCTTTTTTTCCTTTAGAAATGTAATTTTGTGCAGGGACAGTTCTAAACACGGGAAACACGTGGCACTTCACAGGCATACTTTAGACACCCCCCAGGTACGATATTTAAAGGAATATTTGACTTTTTTTTTTCACTTTATGCATCATTAAAATGACTGCTCCAGAAAAACGGCAGTTTTTAAAACTTCTTTTTGCATTGATACATGTCCCCTGGTGCAGAACCCGGGTTCCCAAACCCTTTTTAGGACAATAAAATGCATATTAGTCATTATAATTAGCACTTTAGATTTCGAACGTTCGCATCCATTGTATTTAATAGGGTTCTAAAGTTCGTGCGAACTTTCGGTCCGTTCGCGGGTTCTGGTGCGAACCGAACCCGGGGGAGTTCGGCTCATCACTACTCAGGATGACTGGGTATCTTTTACCCCTGGCGGAATTCGCCTACAATAATGCTATTCACTTGGCTACGGGACAAGCCCCGTTTTTTTGCAAATTATGGGTTTTTCCCAGCCTTCCTACCCAACATTGTGCCTGACTCCCCGGTACCTGCAGTTCAGGATAGGATAAATACGCTTCAGTCTAACAACCAAATATTACAAGAGGCCATTTCCAAAGCACAACTAGACAACAAGAGGTTTTTTTACAGGAAAAGAAGAGGAGACCTAAGACTTCAAGTAGGAGACAAGGTCTGGTTATCCACAACCAATTTAAAACTGTCATGTCCTTCCAAGAAACTCGGACCTAGATACATCGGTCCTTTTCCTGTCAAAAGGCAGATTAACCCTGCTGCCTATGAACTCTCACTCCCAGAGACTTACAGGATCCATCCCGTTTTTCACATTTCTCTACTAAAACCTGCAAGGGAAGACCCTTTTCCTGGCCGTGAGTCAGGTCCACCCGCAACTACTATTATCAACGGTAACGAGGAATACGAGGTCGAAACTATTGTGGACTGTAGGAAAAGAGAGAACATGATTCAATTTTTAATCAAGTGGAAAGGCTACAGGCCTGAAGACAATTTGTGGGAGCCAGAAACGAATCTTCATGCCAAAAGACTGATACGGTCGTTTTTCAAAGCTCACCCCGAGAAGAGAGGCTACAGATGGGCATCCAGAGGTTGCCCATTGGGGGAGGGGCAATGTAAGAGAAATCCTGGCTACAGATGCGCATTGGCAGGCATGCGCGGTCATACCTCTGTATCTACAGGGAATAACTTGCGATGGCGCATGCGCGCGCGCACACGGGCACGGGCGAACGTGCGCGGATTGGCGCCAGTTAGTGCCATTTAAACAGAGCACTGACATCTGCCTCTTGCTGAGTGGTCTTTCAGCTAGTGCCTGTTACCTAAACCTGTTCCAGTTTCTGTGTCCCGACCCGGCTTCACCTGAACCTTCTCCTTGGTCTCTGCCTGCCTACCTGATCCCGGCTAATACCTGACTCCGCTTCTGCCTGATGTTCCTGTACCTTGCTGCCCGACTGTGTACTGAACCTGGCCTGTGTCCTGTCTCCGCCTCTGCCCATCGTCTTGGTACCTGCTCCGTCCGGCTGTCGATGACCTCCTGGCTTACGTCTCGGCTACGCCTCCATCCGCTGATCCAGCGATACAGAGCTCCAGTTTCCAGAGTCAGCTCAGCGCTCTTCAGCCACCTGGTTCCTGCCAAGGCTCAGCCAGTGCCATCTGCTACACCGGCCCTCATGCCACTCTGTGTCCCTCACTCCCTGTCATCACTACCAGGGGTGTCGGACAGGAGGTGCAAGAGAAGCCCCCTCCCCAGCTTGATCTCCACCAGGTACGTGACAGCAGCACAGGACACACGGGTTCCAGCTACTCGTTTGAATGAAAAATAATTACCTGCCTCCTCCTCCTCATGTGTGTGAGGTAAAACTTTGTCACTCCCACTGACAGTCACCACATTCCCCTCTCTTCCCTCTTCTCCCGCTTCCAGCCAGTGACGTCACCCCAGCCTCACGTAACTCCCCCTTACAACCTACCACATTGACATATTATTTGACAATACATAGTCAATCACATCTAGTGGATAGCCAGCAGCATTCACATGTGAAAGCATATGCAGCACTTTAAACAGCAATCTACCAAGAACAGTCTCTCCTTCCACCCGGGGTCATTCTACTCACAGGACAAGGTTCTCTGTGGGCACCTCCTTCATAGGTACACCTCTCCCAGGACCCTCCAGGGGAACAGCCTCACTCAGGGAACTCTTGGCCTGGCCTGAAAGGCCTCTTGCAACCCGCCCCCTAGCCTCCACCACCATAAGGGCCAGGAAGTGTACAGCCAGCTCTCCTGGGTGCAGGTCTACTCCTCCTTGGCCTCCAGCCCTTTTCAGGGCCTCCACTTCCTGGTTACATCTGTACTGATGTGGAGTGTTTGGCTCCCATGCCCCAACTGCCTAGGGCTCCTCCCAACCTGGTTTATAACTAGACATGGACTCACCCATTACATTACTGCAGAAGGGCTCTTGCTAAAAGGGGCCTAGCACCTGATGACTAGGGATGAGCCGAACACCCCCCGTTTCGGTTCGCACCAGAACCTGCGAACGGACCAAAAGTTTGCGCAAACTTTAGAACCCTATTAAATACAATGGACGCGAACGTTCGAAATGTAAAGTGCTAATTATAACGGCTAATATGCATGTTATTGTCCTAAAAAGGGTTATCAATGCAAAAATAAGTTTTAAAAACGGTTGTTTTTTCGGGAGCAGTGATTTAATGATGCATAAAGTGAAAAAAAAGTGAAATATTCCTTTAAATATTGTACCTGGGGGGGGGGGGGGGTGTCTAAAGTATGCCTGTGAAGTGGCACGTGTTTCCCGCGTTTAGAACTGTCCCTGCACAAAATGACATTTCTAAAGGAAAAAAAGCCATTTAAAACTGCTTTAATGTAATGTCTGGTCCCGGCAATATGGATGAAAATCATTGAGAAAAATGGCATGGCTACTCCATCACCCACCCCTACCCCAGCCCATTACCAGCCCCTTTGGGTCTTGTATGGATATTAAGGGGAACACCGCACCCAAAATAAAAAAAGGCCCTATATACTCTGAACAGCAGTATACAGGCGGTGCAAACAAGACACAGACTGTAGGTTTGTTCTTAAGTAGAATCTGTTTTTAATTTGAAACATGTACATTTTTTAAGTGTAGCTCTAGCCAAAAAATCTATTTTTAAGCTTTTTGGAGTACATAGGGAAGGGTTAACACCCCTGTAACATTTGTTTTGCTGTCTGTGCACCTGTTCAGAACATTTCACCTCACTTTCCGTCCCAATGACAAATGTTTTTGGAAAATTTGGGTTTTTTATTGAAACAAGAATTGGTGATAAAGCATCAGTAGAGAGGAGACACCTTTTTACCATATTAACTCTTACAGGAGAGAATTTCCCTTCCTAGGGGTAGATTTCCTCTCACTTCCTGTTGTCTCCTTCCGTTTGCAAGTAGGAGTCGTTTGTAAGCTGGATGTTTGAAAGTAGGGGCCTTGCGTAGATACTCTGCATAAATTTGCCCCTTAGGTGTTGGTTTTGCCACAATACTGTAAGCCCTCACAGTTACTCTTGCTGTCAACTATTATATCAGGAATTGTAATTACATGCCATTGTTGAACAGTGGTAGGAAAAATTGGGCCTTTGGTGGTGGTGCTGGTGCCACAACACTGTAAGCCCTCACAGTTACTCTTAGTGGGCGCATGAATGGTCCCTGCTGTGAATTATTAGATCAAGAATTGTAATTGCATGCCCCTGTTGAACAGGGGCTGAAAAATTGGGCCTTTGGTGGTGGTGCTGGTGCCACAACACTGTAAGCCCTCACAGTTACTCTTGGTGGGCGCAGGAATGGGCCCAGCTGTGAAATATTAGATCAAGAATTGTTATTACATGTCCCTGTTGAACAGGGGCAGAAAAATTGAGCATTAGGCACTGGTGCTGGTGCCACAACCCTGCAACCCCTCACAGATACTGTACTTAGAGCACAGCAATGAGCCCTGTTGCAAAGTATTAGACCAAGAATTGTAATTACATGCCCCTGTTAAACTGGGGCATAAAAATTGGGTCTAAGGCACTGGTGCCAAAACACTGCAACCCCTCACAGATACTCTAGTTGGAGTGCAGTAATGAGCCCTGCTGCAAAGCATTGCATCAAATATTGTAATTACATGCCCCTGTTAAACAGGGGCTGAAAAATTGGGCCTTAGCCACTAATGGCGGCACCCAGAACCAAAAATGTTCTTCCAAGCTATCAGCAGGATCATTGAGGAGGAAGAGGATAGTCAGTCAACATAACAGGACAGTCACTCAGCATCAGCATAGGCAGTCTTGAAGGGATGTGACATTTAAAAAAAAAATATTCGGTTACATTAGCTTCAGGTTCTTGGTATCTGGTGGTGATCCAAGACTGATTCATCTTTATGAATGTCAGTCGATCAACCAAGTCTGTGGACAGGCGCACCCTGTGATCGGTAACAAAGCCTCCAGCAGCACTGAATGTGCGTTCCGAAAGAACACTGGATGCAGGACAGGCCAGTAGCTCAATTGCATACTGTGCAAGCTCTGGCCAGTGATCTATCCTCAAGACCCAGTAAGCCAGATGTTTTTCAGTGGGAAAGGTGTCCAAGTCTGACCTTGCCCCTAGGTATTCCTGGACCATGTAAATCAGACGCTGGCGATGGTTGCTAAAACCGATCATACCTTGGAGCTGCGGACTAAAAAATTGTCTGAACGCATCGGTCAGACAGCCACCTTCTCCACCGCTCCTTCTCTGACTGACCGAAGCCTCAGCAACTCGTTGTCCAGGACCAGGAGTTTGTAACCTCCCAGTCTCTGGTAACGCGTTGCACAGACCTTTCTGCAAGGCCTCCCAGAGATGTTTCATCCTCTGCTCCCTCTGCGACGGCAAGATAAGGTCCGCAACCTTACCCTTGTACCGTGGATCAAGGAGAGTGGCCAGCCAGTAATGGTCCCTCTCCTTGATCCGAAGAATACGAGGATCCTTCCGCAGGCTTTGCAGTATCTTGGATGCCATGCAGCGTAGGTTAGCTGAGGCATTCGGTCCGGAGTCCTCTAGGTCACTTAGGACGACATGATCCGCAGCTACCTCCTCCCAGCCACGTACAAGTCCACGGGTTTCTTGGGACTGTAAATCATCCCTAAAAGACTGCTGATGCTGAGTGCCAGGCTCCACCTCCATGCTGACACAATCCTCCTCCTCCTCCTCTTCCTGTGTGATGGGTGGGACTGAAGGAACACTGTCTGGATAAAGGGGGCCTTGAGAGGCAAGGAAGTCCTCCTCTTCCTGCCTCTGTTCTGCCTCAAGTGTCCTGTACATTATTCCATGCAGCGTATGCTCCAACAGGTGGACAAGAGGTACAGTGTCACTGATGCATGCACTGTTGCACTGTCACTGCTCACCATCCTTGTGGCCTCCTCAAATGGTGCCAAGACAGTGCATGCATCCCTGATCATGCCCCACTGGCGTGGTGAAAAAAAACCGAGCTCCCCTGACCCTCTCCTGGTGCTGTAGTCGCACAGGTACTCATTGATGGCCCTCTGCTGCGTGTTCAGCCGCTGCAGCATGGCCAACGTTGAGTTCCACCTGGTGGGCATGTCACATATAAGGCAGTTCTTGGGCAGGTTCAACTCCTTTTGCAGCTCAGCCAGCCGAGCACTGGCATTATATGATCGGCGGAAATGCACACAAACTTTCCTGGCCTGCCTCAGGACATCCTGTAAGCCCTGTGTTGCCTTATGAGGAATGTTTATGAATAAACTCCATTGGAAACTGGGAATATCTGTACATATATGTATATATAAGTTAGAATAAGAAATGTGTGTGTCTGTGGCTGACAAGTAAGGGGTAGCTTCAGGTGTATACTGTGCAGGAGGCACACTACACCGTAACTGCTTGCAGATGCCTGATGCCTGTTACACAACAGAACAACACCAGCAATAAGGGGTAGCTTCAGGTGTATACTGTGCAGGAGGCATCTACACCCACTGTAACTGCTGCAGATGCCTGCCTGTGTTACACAACAGAACAACACAAGCAACAAGGGGTAGCTTCAGGTGTATACTGTGCAGGAGGCACCTACACCCACTGTAACTGCTGCAGATGCCTGTCTCTGTTACACAACAGAACAACACCAGCAATAAGGGCTAGCTTCAGGTGTATACTGTGCAGGAGGCACCTACACCCACTGTAACTGCTGCAGATGCCTGCCTGTGTTGCACAAAAGAACAACACCAGCAATAAGGGGTAGCTTCAGGTGTATACTGTGCAGGAGGCACCTACACCCACTGTAACTGCTGCAGATGCCTGCCTGTGTTACACAACAGAACAACACCAGAAATAAGGGGTAGCTTCAGGTGTATACTGTGCAGGAGGCACCTACACCCACTGTAACTGCTGCAGATGCCTAACTGTGTTACACAACAGTACAACACCAGCAATAAGGGCTAGCTTCAGATGAATACTGTGCAGGAGGCATCTACACCCACTGTAACTGCTGCAGATGCCTGTCTGTGTTATACAACAGAACAACACCAGCAATAAGGGGTAGCTTCAGGCGTATACTGTGCAGGAGGCACCTACACCCACTGTAACTGCTGCAGATGCCTAACTGTGTTACACAACAGTACAACACCAGCAATAAGGGCTAGCTTCAGATGAATACTGTGCAGGAGGCATCTACACCCACTGTAACTGCTGCAGATGCCTGTCTGTGTTATACAACAGAACAACACCAGCAATGAGGGGTAGCTTCAGGTGTATACTGTGCAGGAGGCACACTACACCCACTGTAACTGCTGCAGGTTAACAAGCAAAGATGACACTGACACTGTCCCTGCCTATCCTGCTCTCTCCCTGCACGCCAACACACTGTAACTGCGGTAGGTTTAGCAAAGATGACACTGACACTGTCCTTGCCTATCCTGCTCTCTCCCTGCACGCCAACACACTGTAACTGCGCTAGGTTTAGCAAAGATCACACTGACACTGTCCCTGCCTATCCTGCTCTCTCTCTGCACACCAACACACTACACAAGGCCGCCGTGCTGGTGGCCTTATGTAGTGTGGGGCGTGTACTAAACCCCCTGAGCTATAATTGGCCACAGGCATCCTGCCTGTGGCCAATTATGGCTCTCCTCGCTGCCGGTGCTGTGATTGGCCAAGCATGCGGCGTCACAGTGCATGCTTGGCCAATCATCAGCCAGCAATGCACTGTGATGGCGCACACACAAATTTGGCGCGAACGGCCCACAAAGTTCTGGTTTCGCCGAACAGGCGAACAGCCAATGTTCGAGTCGAACATACGTTCGACTCAGACCGCGAGCTCATCCCTACTGATGACACTGTTCTGGAACAGATCCCCCTAGTGGCAGATTAGCTAGCTGCACCTCCCTACAAGATGGTACAGCATATAGTTTAGTACACATTTAAATTCAGCGCAAAAGAAATCAATACACACAGCTGTGTCTACAAAAGAAATAGTCTTCTGCAAACTAGTGTAGCGGGGTCCTCCATTTAGTGGGGTACACTTGGGGAGTAGTGTGACCCAAGTGTGTAATTATGTTAGGGTTCAGACCCCTTTTTCTTATTCGTGGAGGATTGGGTGGTGTAATATTCTCTTCGACCAGAGGGTGTCAGTGTACCTACTGGCTCGGGGTAGAATCACTACCGCAGTGCTACCCTTCTTTGTCCCTTCCTGGAGATGGTACGGCCGGGGCGGGGAACCCGCCGTGGTGTCGACGGGAGGAGATAAAAGGGGGAGACGCCCTCGCCACGAGGTCGGTCTTCGGGGATCATCTCTTCACGCACCCAGGCACCTTCAGCCTGGGTGCGGGCGGTTCAAGGTTCCGGCCTAGGCGCCCTAGGCCTGGCCGGGATGAAGATGGAGTCCATCCCAGGCACCTTCAGCCTGGGATGAGGTACTATTGAGGAGGCCTGGGACCCGGTGACTCCGGCTGGGTCCCGCGAGGGTGGAGTTGCTCCAGGGCGCCCCTCGCGAGGGGACCCGCATCTGAGGTGAGGAGGCTGGGGAGGTCACTCGTTCGAAGACCCGGTGTAGTGTCAACCCGGTGACGGATGGGCCTTCAGTAACTCCCTTGGAGGACATCTTCCCCTGATAGAGGCCCGCAGCGCAACGGAGGTATTCATGTCGAGACCCTTACAGCCCTTGGTCATAGTATAGGGGGGTTGTAGGGACCCAGATCAGTATAGTGCCTCGACCTGCTCATTCCACCGTATCATGCCATCGCATTGCCTTGTAACTGAAGATACGAAATAAATCTAACCGTTGGATTGTGATCGGTGTATGGACTCTGTTAATGGGAGCAAAGGGAGGTTTTCTGCACGACAGACTCGGTACATGTTCAGGACACCGGCCCGAGGAAACATTAGGTATTGGCCTTCACCTCGCCTGCAAGTAGTAGGGAGGACATGGGCCGTAGCGCACCCTCACCCCTGTCGCGTGACATACCCCTAGGCTAAAGAGGACGAGGGTGAGGGGGTGGCCGCTACACGTGGGGGCTCGTCCGGGATATCGTGTGTCTTGGCGATGGAACTGAGAGCGTCTGTGTTTGAACTTTGCTGCCCGGAGGAGTTCCGAGCGGGTCGGCCATGTGATTGGCCAGAGTGCATCCCTGCTCGGAGTTGTGGACATGACCCTAAGTCGGGAAAGGCCCACGCAGAGGAGCGTAGAAAGGGAAAGGTCCAGCCGTGTGAAGTACTACATGTGGGGACTGTTAATGCACTGCGCCACGAGGCACCCCATGACTGTACAATTCGTGGGCGGAGACTGGCGGAAGCCCGCGAAAACGTACAAGTTGTGGGAGGAGTCTGGCCACGTGTGGAGATACACGTGGAGACTCCGGCGCGTGGTCAGCGCGTGACGGAACAGCAAGTGGTCGGGATGGCCTCAAGCTCCCCGTGGATACCGGTACCTTACCCCACGAAGATGACTGCATTTGCTGCTCCCCTGACAGACACGGGGATAAGACTTAGGCCCAGAGGACAGTTGGCTCTGTATTCATGCAGAGACACGGAGGCTCTCGGTGTGATCTGTCCCGGATGCTCGGGACTGGTGGTCCAACTAAAGCCATTTGGGCGATGTGAGGCTTGCAAGGAATTCCTTTTTGAGGTTGAACCATACACGGAAAGGCCCCGGGCCCTACGCCTCAACTGCATCACAGGAACCGCCACTCCGGAGGGAGAGATCCAGGCCTCTGCGAAGGTCCCCGTACGCGCTGACCAGGGCGAAGTGACTGCCCAACCAGAGATTGAGAGAGAAAAATCCGAAGACACTGCTTCGGTCACCACAGATTCCCTGCTACCACCCCCGAAGAGGAAGATAGGCCTGGTGCAGGCCTCCTGTGGTCGTGGTCGAGCTTCACCCCGCCGCTTGCCTGGCCTGGATGGCGCCGGTAGAGAAGAGAGTCCCGGACATCCCAGTTCTTCAGTAGGTCCAGGTGAGCTAGGGGCTGGGACTGCGGTGTTGGTTGGAGGTGTCGGGGGTTCACAGTCGGTGGAGCCCGAAAGGGAGGGTAGCCTTCCGTCTACTAGAGACTACCTTCCCGCCGAGATGTATGACACCTCCGACTTAGAGTCGTTGTCAGACTGTGGGGATGACGGGGAAATAGACGAGCTGTTTCAACGGAAGGGCTGGGACAGACACCCGCTACCTGTGCTGAGTAAACCACAGGATTCCCCCATGTCCATAGAAGATAATACGCTCCGGGCGCAGACCCCGGAGATTCAGAGGAAATCTAACCCTTCGACCAACTTTCCTCACTCAACTACATCATCCGCTTTGATGGTGAGGACGCAGCGCGCTTCGTTGCGGGCACCAAAGACCAAGAAACCTGAGATGGTGAAGGTACCTCGGCACCCGGAGGCCATCGTACAGCCAGGAGAAGGTGAGCGAGATGTGATGCCGCCTCTAGCCAGATTGCAGAGACTTTTCTCCCAGAGAGTCGCCCGTGAATATGGGTGGGAGTACCCATACTTGCCCCGGGACTTATTGTATGAAGTTGAGGTCCTGCGACCAAGGTGGTATGACGAGTTTGTATGGGAAAAGCTAAAAGTACCCCATGCCAGGCGATACCTGTCATGTTCACCGCCTGTGTCTAAAAAGTTCAAGGACTGCAGGGCTGATTGGAGACTTGGGCGCCATATTCATGCTGATAAGGTGCTCATCTGTAGGAAAGAAGGAGAGGATGTCGAGTACTCAGTGGAAGTGTTTGACGGGCACCTGAAGCCTCTGTTTCTGCCGGATCCAAGGTTCTACTCATAGGAGGAGTGAGCTCCTATCTTGTTGCTGTTGAAACTTTCTGGATGAGACATTCCCAGACGCCTAGAACTGTGCCCTACTTTTGTTTTGATTTGGGCTTTTCTTTTACTCACTGGAGACTTGGGAGCTGTTGTGTTTTTTTTCTCCCTTCTCTTCATGTGCCAAAGGCAGAGACTTTTGGGGTAGAGTCAGAGTAGGAAAGCAGGAAGAATGAAGATCTCACCAAGTGTCATTACCGCGGCTCTGTCACCAGGTGGCAATGTTGCGCAACGAATGTTTGAAAATTTTACATATGCATTACTTACTTATTGGAGTGAGCGGGTCTCTCGGCTGACGGACCCACTCATGGCAAGTTTACACAGAGTGTTAGGATGTGTTTTTTTGTTGTTTCCCTTCTGCAGGAGATTCATCGGTCAAGACTACTGAGAGTGGGGTGGTTCTTAGACAGCGATGGGAGGGATTGTACATGTGCACAGAACAAATGTTTATCGTTTTATATTTCCCCTTTTCCTTTTGAGCAGGCCTTGGCACATTTAGTATCCAGAAATTTGAGGGATAGCCTCTGGGGCCCACTTCATGTCACCACTCTTCGGGAGACATGGGTGTGCACCTGACGCTGGGGACCAGCGTCAAACCACAGGGGGGAGTGTGTAGCGGGGTCCTCCATTTAGTGGGGTACACTTGGGGAGTAGTGTGACCCAAGTGTGTAATTATGTTAGGGTTCAGACCCCTTTTTCTTATTCGTGGAGGATTGGGTGGTGTAATATTCTCTTCGACCAGAGGGTGTCAGTGTACCTACTGGCTCGGGGTAGAATCACTACCGCAGTGCTACCCTTCTTTGTCCCTTCCTGGAGATGGTACGGCCGGGGCGGGGAACCCGCCGTGGTGTCGACGGGAGGAGATAAAAGGGGGAGACGCCCTCGCCACGAGGTCGGTCTTCGGGGATCATCTCTTCACGCACCCAGGCACCTTCAGCCTGGGTGCGGGCGGTTCAAGGTTCCGGCCTAGGCGCCCTAGGCCTGGCCGGGATGAAGATGGAGTCCATCCCAGGCACCTTCAGCCTGGGATGAGGTACTATTGAGGAGGCCTGGGACCCGGTGACTCCGGCTGGGTCCCGCGAGGGTGGAGTTGCTCCAGGGCGCCCCTCGCGAGGGGACCCGCATCTGAGGTGAGGAGGCTGGGGAGGTCACTCGTTCGAAGACCCGGTGTAGTGTCAACCCGGTGACGGATGGGCCTTCAGTAACTCCCTTGGAGGACATCTTCCCCTGATAGAGGCCCGCAGCGCAACGGAGGTATTCATGTCGAGACCCTTACAGCCCTTGGTCATAGTATAGGGGGGTTGTAGGGACCCAGATCAGTATAGTGCCTCGACCTGCTCATTCCACCGTATCATGCCATCGCATTGCCTTGTAACTGAAGATACGAAATAAATCTAACCGTTGGATTGTGATCGGTGTATGGACTCTGTTAATGGGAGCAAAGGGAGGTTTTCTGCACGACAGACTCGGTACATGTTCAGGACACCGGCCCGAGGAAACATTAGGTATTGGCCTTCACCTCGCCTGCAAGTAGTAGGGAGGACATGGGCCGTAGCGCACCCTCACCTCTGTCGCGTGACATACCCCTAGGCTAAAGAGGACGAGGGTGAGGGGGTGGCCGCTACACGTGGGGGCTCGTCCGGGATATCGTGTGTCTTGGCGATGGAACTGAGAGCGTCTGTGTTTGAACTTTGCTGCCCGGAGGAGTTCCGAGCGGGTCGGCCATGTGATTGGCCAGAGTGCATCCCTGCTCGGAGTTGTGGACATGACCCTAAGTCGGGAAAGGCCCACGCAGAGGAGCGTAGAAAGGGAAAGGTCCAGCCGTGTGAAGTACTACATGTGGGGACTGTTAATGCACTGCGCCACGAGGCACCCCATGACTGTACAATTCGTGGGCGGAGACTGGCGGAAGCCCGCGAAAACGTACAAGTTGTGGGAGGAGTCTGGCCACGTGTGGAGATACACGTGGAGACTCTGGCGCATGGTCAGCGCGTGATGGAACAGCAAGTGGTCGGGATGGCCTCAAGCTCCCCGTGGATACCGGTACCTTACCCCACGAAGATGACTGCATTTGCTGCTCCCCTGACAGACACGGGGATAAGACTTAGGCCCCGAGGACAGTTGGCTCTGTATTCATGCAGAGACACGGAGGCTCTCGGTGTGATCTGTCCCGGATGCTCGGGACTGGTGGTCCAACTAAAGCCATTCGGGCGATGTGAGGCTTGCAAGGAATTCCTTTTTGAGGTTGAACCATACACGGAAAGGCCCCGAGCCCTACGCCTCAACTGCATCACAGGAACCGCCACTCCGGAGGGAGAGATCCAGGCCTCTGCGAAGGTCCCCATACGCGCTGACCAGGGCGAAGTGACTGCCCAACCAGAGATTGAGAGAGAAAAATCCGAAGACACTGCTTCGGTCACCACAGATTCCCTGCTACCACCCCCGAAGAGGAAGATAGGCCTGGTGCAGGCCTCCTGTGGTCGTGGTCGAGCTTCACCCCGCCGCTTGCCTGGCCTGGATGGCGCCGGTAGAGAAGAGAGTCCCGGACATCCCAGTTCTTCAGTAGGTCCAGGTGAGCTAGGGGCTGGGACTGCGGTGTTGGTTGGAGGTGTCGGGGGTTCACAGTCGGTGGAGCCCGAAAGGGAGGGTAGCCTTCCGTCTACTAGAGACTACCTTCTCACCGAGATGTATGACACCTCCGACTTAGAGTCGTTGTCAGACTGTGGGGATGACGGGGAAATAGACGAGCTGTTTCAACGGAAGGGCTGGGACAGACGCCCGCTACCTGTGCTGAGTAAACCACAGGATTCCCCCATGTCCATAGAAGATAATACGCTCCGGGCGCAGACCCCGGAGTTTCAGAGGAAATCTAACCCTTCGACCAACTTTCCTCACTCAACTACATCATCCGCTTTGATGGTGAGGACGCAGCGCGCTTCGTTGCGGGCACCAAAGACCAAGCAACCTGAGATGGTGAAGGTACCTCGGCACCCGGAGGCCATCGTACAGCCAGGAGAAGGTGAGCGAGATGTGATGCCGCCTCTAGCCAGATTGCAGAGACTTTTCTCCCAGAGAGTCGCCCGTGAATATGGGTGGGAGTACCCATACTTGCCCCGGGACTTATTGTATGAAGTTGAGGTCCTGCGACCAAGGTGGTATGACGAGTTTGTATGGGAAAAGCTAAAAGTACCCCATGCCAGGCGATACCTGTCATGTTCACCGCCTGTGTCTAAAAAGTTCAAGGACTGCAGAGCTGATTGGAGACTTGGGCGCCATATTCATGCTGATAAGGTGCTCATCTGTAGGAAAGAAGGAGAGGATGTCGAGTACTCAGTGGAAGTGTTTGACGGGCACCTGAAGCCTCTGTTTCTGCCGGATCCAAGGTTCTACTTATAGGAGGAGTGAGCTCCTATCTTGTTGCTGTTGAAACTTTCTGGATGAGACATTCCCAGACGCCTAGAACTGTGCCCTACTTTTGTTTTGATTTGGGCTTTTCTTTTACTCACTGGAGACTTGGGAGCTGTTGTGTTTTTTTTCTCCCTTCTCTTCATGTGCCAAAGGCAGAGACTTTTGGGGTAGAGTCAGAGTAGGAAAGCAGGAAGAATGAAGATCTCACCAAGTGTCATTACCGCGGCTCTGTCACCAGGTGGCAGTGTTGCGCAACGAATGTTTGAAAATTTTACATATGCATTACTTACTTATTGGAGTGAGCGGGTCTCTCGGCTGACGGACCCACTCATGCCAAGTTAACACAGAGTGTTAGGATGTGTTTTTTTGTTGTTTCCCTTCTGCAGGAGATTCATCGGTCAAGACTACTGAGAGTGGGGTGGTTCTTAGACAGCGATGGGAGGGATTGTACATGTGCACAGAACAAATGTTTATCGTTTTATATTTCCCCTCTTCCTTTTGAGCAGGCCTTGGCACATTTAGTATCCAGAAATTTGAGGGATAGCCTCTGGGGCCCACTTCATGTCACCACTCTTCGGGAGACATGGGTGTGCACCTGACGCTGGGGACCAGCGTCAAACCACAGGGGGGAGTGTGTAGCGGGGTCCTCCATTTAGTGGGGTACACTTGGGGAGTAGTGTGACCCAAGTGTGTAATTATGTTAGGGTTCAGACCCCTTTTTCTTATTCGTGGAGGATTGGGTGGTGTAATATACTCTTCGACCAGAGGGTGTCAGTGTACCTACTGGCTCGGGGTAGAATCACTACCGCAGTGCTACCCTTCTTTGTCCCTTCCTGGAGATGGTACGGCCGGGGCGGGGAACCCGCCGTGGTGTCGACGGGAGGAGATAAAAGGGGGAGACGCCCTCGCCACGAGGTCAGTCTTCGGGGATCATCTCTTCACGCACCCAGGCACCTTCAGCCTGGGTGCGGGCGGTTCAAGGTTCCGGCCTAGGCGCCCTAGGCCTGGCCGGGATGAAGATGGAGTCCATCCCAGGCACCTTCAGCCTGGGATGAGGTACTATTGAGGAGGCCTGGGACCCGGTGACTCCGGCTGGGTCCCGCGAGGGTGGAGTTGCTCCAGGGCGCCCCTTGCGAGGGGACCCGCATCTGAGGTGAGGAGGCTGGGGAGGTCACTCGTTCGAAGACCCGGTGTAGTGTCAACCCGGTGACGGATGGGCCTTCAGTAACTCCCTTGGAGGACATCTTCCCCTGATAGAGGCCCGCAGCGCAACGGAGGTATTCATGTCGAGACCCTTACAGCCCTTGGTCATAGTATAGGGGGGTTGTAGGGACCCAGATCAGTATAGTGCCTCGACCTGCTCATTCCACCGTATCATGCCATCGCATTGCCTTGTAACTGAAGATACGAAATAAATCTAACCGTTGGATTGTGATCGGTGTATGGACTCTGTTAATGGGAGCAAAGGGAGGTTTTCTGCACGACAGACTCGGTACATGTTCAGGACACCGGCCCGAGGAAACATTAGGTATTGGCCTTCACCTCGCCTGCAAGTAGTAGGGAGGACATGGGCCGTAGCGCACCCTCACCCCTGTCGCGTGACATACCCCTAGGCTAAAGAGGACGAGGGTGAGGGGGTGACCGCTACACTAGCAGCGTACAAAAATGGTAGGATAGTTGTATCTGGGGCTGCACATATCTAAAGATTTTACACGTGTATGTGTAAAGTCATTAGAAGATTTGTACACCGCTAAACGCAAGTATTTTAGGTGCATATTTTACGCAGGATCTTCTACTAGCTCTGCCAGCAATAACCTGTGTCCTATGCAGAAAATATGCATATTTCCCTGTGAATGAAACCTTTAAGCAGCGGTATCACCATACTGCTGCTTTGGAAATGGACGAAAAAACGATTGACCCAAATTGAATTGAATGAATCAGCATCATTCTTGTTTGTTGGATCCTACCACCTTGCACTGCAGCGGTATCATTAAACTTTGAGTCTGTTTGAAGCCAAAAGAAAAGCACTGAATGGAATTTCCAAACTACTTAGTCTAGTAAATGTGGGGTTAGGTTCAGACTTCAGCTTGAAAATGGTAGTTATCTGCAGTATTCTTTTCAGTGGCTTATTAGTTTCATGCAGGTGCCAGGTCACAACAATCCACCGCATATATTTAAACAAGAGAATTTAGCCAACATAATGCTGTATCCTTCCTGCAATATATCACCTTTCTGAAGCACATGAAGCTATTGATTTGTGTATTCAATACAACAACATCAGACTAAATAAGACTTGACAAGGCTGCCTGCAGGTGTGCTCTGCTCCTCATTGTGTGCTTTAGAAAGTGGGTAGTTGTCATTACATGTTACTTCTATAACACAGGATGTGTTATCAACAATCTCTTAGGAAATCTATCAGGGATATGAGCATACCTCCCAACTTTTTGAGATGGGAATGAGGGACACCTATCAGCAAAAGTATGCAGGCATAGGATACGCCCCTTGCCACACCCCCTTAAAGGAGCATTGTACAAAAAAACAAGATTGGTTAAACCCACAAGTGATTTTTTTTAACCATTACTATTCCTTTATGTTGGCTTTTGGAATTTAGAAATGCAGCAATTTAGAAATCAGATGAAAGGTTTAGTGCTGGAAAACACTTTTTGATATATAAAATATGCATTTTATATATAACTATAGAGATCAGACCAAAATGAGGGACAAATGAGGAAGAATGAGGGACCGAGGGACATTGCTCCAAATCAGGGACAGTCCCTCGAAATTAGGGACAGTTGGGAGCTATGGGTATGAGAGCTGCCATCTATGATGTCTTTTAGAGCTGTATGCTCCAGGAGAGTCACATGTTCAACACTTAACTGTCAGCATGCTTGTTCCAGGTCAACAACCTACTAAGTAAGAAGCCAGTATAAAGATGACCGAATTTGTCAATTAAAAAATGTCAGGAAATGACAGTGTATCTTGAGTGCATGGCTACACTGGCGTGTAGGGTAAAATAGATGTAATCCATAATAAAATTACATTAAGTTGCAAAAGCGTTCTGTGTCACAAATAAGGATGAGCTCCGGCGTGTTCGCACACCCCACGTGCAGAGCCCGCCAGGAAGTCGGCACTGCGATGCGCTAATCACAGGCAGTAAGACGTTTTCCCGTTGCACGGCTGCCGAGATGGAGAAATGTTTCACTGCCTGTGATTAGCGCAGCGCAGTGCCGACTTCCTGGCGGGCTCTGCACGTGGGGTGTGCGAACACGCCGGAGCTCATCCTTAGTCACAAACAACTGGCAAGTAGGGATGGGCTAAGGCGTGTTCAGATCGTAAGTCTAACCCACCTGAGCAATCCTGCCAGGAAGCTCTCACTGCACACCGCAAATCATAGGCAGTGAGGCATTTCGCGGCCCGCAGCTGCACATACACACAATGCCTATGATTGACGGTGTGCAGTGAGTGCTTCCTGGCGGGATTGCTCAGGTGGGTTGGGACTACAATCCGAACACACCTGAGCCCTTCACTATTGGCAAATTTTCACCTTGTTTTTTGCACATTGTGGTAGCGTGGTACCCCACCAGTGTATGAATACAGGATTCTCAACCAGGCAGGTTGAGGGGCTCCAGGGTATTTGCTTGTTTTGGAGGAAACTGGCTTTTCAGTTTCCTCATGACTTACTAAAGTCCACTTTGGGCCCTGGAGCCAGGGGATTTCTTAGAGATCCAGGTGGGATGAAATCCCCAGTCCTGGATCCGGGTTTTGAGGCCCAACAGCACACTGATTGTTCAGGTGTGTGTGGGCCTGATAGTAGAGTCAGGCACTAGCGTTGCTAGCCAGGTGCGGGGGGGGCGGGCCGCACCCGGGTGACACCCACCAGAGGGGTGACACCTGTGGGTAGCGCAGCGGCCACACTGACATCGCCCGCCCGCTGCCCTGTGCCTTAGGCTCACGCTGCGGCTGTGTCCCTCAGCGGAGCGGAAGGAAGCCGCCGCCCCCTCTGCCTCCTCTATGTTTACATCCACAGAGGAGGAGGAGGAGCCCGCGCTCGAGAGACACACCGCTGTGTGTATCTGCCGCTCTGTTCTGAGGTCTGAAAGGTAAGGGGGGCATCTTTACTGATGGGGGGAGGGGGTGTCTGTACTGCTGGGGTCTGCACAAGAGGGAGTTTGCACCAGGGGGGGGGGCTGTAACTGAGGGGGGTGTCTGTACTGAGGGGGGTCTGGTACTGAGGGGGGTGTCTGTACTGAGGGGGGTGTCTGGTACTGAGGGGGGTGTCTGTACTGAGGGGGGTGTCTGTACTGAGGGGGGTCTGGTACTGAGGGGGGTGTCTGTACTGAGGGGGGTATCTGTACTGAGGGGGTGTCTGTACTGAGGGGGGTCTGGTACTGAGGGGGGTGTCTGTACTGAGGGGGGGTCTGGTACTGAGGGGGGTGTCTGTACTGAGGGGGGGGTCTGGTACTGAGGGGGGGTCTGGTACTGAGGGGGGTGTCTGTACTGAGGGGGGGGGTCTGGTACTGAGGGGGGGGTCTGGTACTGAGGGGGGGTCTGTAACTGAGGGGGTGTCTGTTACTGAGGGGGGTCTGTTACTGAGGGGGGTGTCTGTACTGAGGGGGGTGTCTGTACGAGGGGGGTCTGTAACTGAGGGGGTGTCTGTAACTGAGGGGGTCTGCACTGAGGTGGGGGTGTCTGTACTGATGGAGCGGTCTGCACTGAGGTGGGGGTGTCTGTACTTATGGAGCAGTCTGCACTGAGGTGGGGGTGTCTGTACTGAGGGGGAGGTTCATACTGAGGGAGGCGGGTCTATATTGATGGCGGGGAGTCTGTACTTAGTGGAGCGGGTTTGTACTGAGGGAGGGGATCTATACTGTGGGAGGGGGGTCTGTAGTTAGTGGAGGGGGGTCTGTACTGAGGGGGGACTATAGTTGTTGGGGGGTGACACCATTTTTTTTTGCACCGGGTGCCACCAACCCTAGTGACGCCACTGGAGTCAGGACCAGCAATCTGGGCTCCACCCTCCTGACGAGTGCAGGTGTGCACTGGGAAAGCCATAGAGTGCATGTGTGCAGGTGTGCACAGTGGAAGCTAGAGACCCAAGTCTGAGGATTAAAGCAGTGAGGGGCTGCTATCTAAATGGATGGTCTTTGCAAGGGAACAGTCTGAAGGAGTCAGACAAGAGCCTGAAGTGGAAGGACTGAGCAGCACTGCAGTATGTATAAGCCAGGAGGCTGAATGTAATTTTGTTGATGAAAAGGAGTGCTGAAACCCCTGCGAGGGAAACCTTTGATTTTGTTGTGAAATTCTTTTAATAAAAATGGGCAAACAAAGCCCTTAAAAAGAAGAACCAGCGAGTGGCGGTGTCCTTCAAGCTTTACCTAGTCCTTCACAACATCAATACTGTCTACCTCCAGTGTTGCCAACCGTACGTAGATTTACGTACAGCCCGCGATTTAACCCCTTTTTCGGGCTGTACGTAAAAGTCCGTTTATGGGCACCGGCGCCCATAAAAAAGATGGCCGCGAGCCGGCCATACAACTGCGCATGCGCCGTTCCGAATGCGCCGGCCGAGCGCATTCGGAACTCGGCCGGGCGGCGGCGGTGCACACGCAGTAACGTGATGGCGCCGCTGGCGCCATTATTTAAAAGGCCACAGTGGCTGGCGGCAGTGGCGGGACACCTGCAGTGAGTGCATGCCATGCACTCATCATAGGTGGTCGGTGGAGAACTCGAAGCGGAGCACTGACAGGGCCCAGCCAGGGGTGAGGAGGATGGACTCAAGGTCAGTGAAACAGGGGGGGGATACAAGGGGACAGCGTCATCAGTGTGCTGTATCCTCCTCTGGTTCCTGTGTCCCTTTCACCTCTTCACAGGTCAGGGCAGCACAGTGCTGCCCTGACCTGTGGAGTGGTGAAAGGGGCACAGGAGGAGGACACAGCACACTGATGATGTGCAGAAGTAATATGGTGGTGGACAGAGGAGGAGGCTACTGTGAGGGGGTGAGGAGGGCACCATCATGTTCACAGCCTGTCTCCACCGGCACCTCCTGTAGTGTGTCCGCAGCCTCTGTCCCCCTCCTGTAGTGTGTCCGCAGCCTCTGTCCCCCTCCTGTAGTGTGTCCGCAGCCTCTGTCCCCCTCCTGTAGTGTGTCCGCAGCCTCTGTCCCCCTCCTGTAGTGTGTCCGCAGCCTCTGTCCCCCTCCTGTAGTGTGTCCGCAGCCTCTGTCCCCCTCCTGTAGTGTGTCCGCAGCCTCTGTCCCCCTCCTGTAGTGTGTCCGCAGCCTCTGTCCCCCTCCTGTAGTGTGTCCGCAGCCTCTGTCCCCCTCCTGTAGTGTGTCCGCAGCCTCTGTCCCCCTCCTGTAGTGTGTCCGTAGCCTCTGTCCCCCTCCTGTAGTGTGTCCGCAGCCTCTGTCCCCCTCCTGTAGTGTGTCCGCAGCCTCTGTCCCCCTCCTGTAGTGTGTCCGCAGCCTCTGTCCCCCTCCTGTAGTGTGTCCGCAGCCTCTGTCCCCCTCCTGTAGTGTGTCCGCAGCCTCTGTCCCCCTCCTGTAGTGTGTCTGCAGTCTCTGTCCCCCTCCTGTATCGTGTGTCCGCAGCCTCTGACCATCTCTTGTCATGTCTACAGTCTCTGAGGGGATCCTAGAAAGGAGTCAAGAGTGGGAGTGCCACCGGGATGGGGGTTACGGCCCAGGAAGAAACAGACGTGTGGACTGGGAAGAGGAGATCAGAGCCACCAAGCTGGAGCCGTCTGACTGAGCCCCACACTGTGCACCCGAGATGAGGTAAGTGACAGTGCCGCCAGGCCATTCTGAGGGGTGGGGTCACTGATGTAAGGAGGTGAATGAATACAATAATGTAAGGGGGCACTGATATAAAGGTTTCCCCCTTATATTAGTACCCCCCCCTTACCTTAGTGTATTCACTCTGTGGAAGGTGGTCTCTATTCACCAGAGCCCCCCTCCACATCAGAGTTCCCCCTTACATCATGATCTGCAGCGTTCCCCTTTACATAAGAGTTCCCTTGCACTGTAAGGGGGCATCCTGCAGACTCTGATGTAAGAGGGAACTCTGTGCTGGCTGGGTTATAGTATCCTAACCTTCATGTGAATTGAGAAATATGTTTTTTTACTTTTGTTTAACTTAAACACATTGATATTAGCATTAGCTGTGTGTTTATAGTTGAAATATTGATATTTGCACTGTTTAGTACTAAAAAACGTAATTTTAGGTACTTTTTTGCAGCATCAGTAAAAAATGCGGCTCTGCCAGTAATCTTCATTATTTTTGCCAGTAAGAAATTGGTGCCGTACAGAAATTTTGGCATCCTTGCCAGTAAATTTCACTTCAGGGGGTTGGCAACACTGTCTACCTCCTGCAGCCCCCTTTTTTTTTTTCTTTTAAGTAATAAACTTGTTAAACTTACTTGCTCTGTGCAATACAATTTCACTGAGTAGCCCCGATCCTCTTCTTCTCTGGTTCCGCCAACGACACTCCGCCTCTTCTCAGCGTCCCACCATAGGAAGCCGCTTTCTATTGTGGCACACCTGCAGGCTCGATCCTGAGCTGCGCTGCCTGTGTCCATAGACACAGACAGTGCAGCTCAGTCCCCTTTCTCTCTCCTTTGTAACAGTATTTGGCTGACTGACAGCAAAGCCTTTGAGAGTGGGGAGAGCTGCTAAAGACGGGTACAGCGCTGGATCAAGTATGGGCTCCCATGCATATACATGGGGGTGAGGGGGGTGATACGGTACTGGAACTTGTTTTACCTTAAAGTATAACTAAAGGCAAAACTTTTTTCAGTTTTGGATAGATTGGAGAGAGATTAGAACACCTGTCAGATTGTATTGCTGTCTGTGCCCCCATTAACCACTTGCTTACTGGGCACTTTCACTCCCTTCCTGCCCAGGCCAATTTTTGTATTTCAGCACTGTCACACTTTTAATGACAATTGCACGGTCATTCAACACTGTACCCAGATACAATTTTTATCATTTAAAATTATAGACAGAGAGCTTTCTTTTGATGATATTTAATTTTAAAAAAATGGAAAAATATTGCGCAAACGGTACTAATGAAAAAGTGCAAGGGGGGGGTGGTGTGTAAAGAGCTGCTACATATGAATGTGACAAGTATTCAAAATGCAATGATGGAAAGAATGTAGCGCTAAAACTCTATGTGGAAGAAGGGGTAAACATATACAACAAAAATTGAAGTAACCAGTAAAGGTAAAAAGTCAAATTAAGATCCGATGTGTCAATTATCCTTCAGTGAAAAAAAATGTAGAGACAGTCTGATGTGGTATAAAAAAGGAATCTAATCCAATAGCCAAGTCTTAAAAGACAATATGGACGGTGAGTCCACAGCATGAAAGTAATGTTCCTCAAGTAGAAAACTGATGTAAGGATATCCAGAAGTAATCCTTCTCTAAACATATAGAAATGAGTAAACAAGGTGAACAAATATTTGCGCTAACAGTTTTTTTTTAAAAGCAATAACAAAAGCAGCGCGCACAGTCTGTTGATGAAGCAAACGCAAAAATATGTGAATCCAAAAATGCAGCGCTTCAATAAAACGAATAAACGTGACAGTCCATATAAAAATCAATATTGAAGGTATATGCAAAAAATGTTGAAACACCACCACCAAGGATTTCAGTGTGAAGGAACAACACACCACACCAGTTGTGCTCACAGTCTGCTTACCAGAAGGTGAACATATTCAAACGTTAATGGTAAATGTAGAGGATCAAAGATGGATACAACTCTCCAGACTTGATGGAAAAATGGCAGGAAAATCCAAACAACACCAGCATCAAGGAAACCTTCAGGACTCAGTGTATGGTGATGCTATGCAGTCCTCCTCAGACAAGGTTAATCAAATGAGAGAAAAAGCAGCATAGTGAAGCCCGTAAGATCAAACAAAAAGGTTTATTTAAAATTCTACTTACAGGAAAGCAAATGGTTAAGGCAGGTAACAAACTATAGGTCAAAGCGTGTTCACATTGGTCAGCCTGACATGTTTCATCCGAAGGGATATCATCAGAGGCGTGGCCAATGATGTGAGCACGCACAGTATATATAAGGAAATGACATCAGCTTCTTTCTCTAATTGGACAGCATGAGGGAATGCACAGCTGATTCCCATCTCTGCCATCCACAAAAAGCCCCGCGCATGCGCACTGGGCCATACCATTAGTAATCAAACAGGAAGAAAGAAACACCAATAATATGCACGGCCATGCATGCGCAATATGGCCGTGCGGTTCACGGAGATGTAATACAAATAAAACCTAAAAACATACCCACTTCCGGAGGGTGGGACCGAATAAACAGAGAAAACGCAGTCAGGTGTTTATCTGAGTGCGTCACCACAGGGAGATGGAATGGCCCCAACATCCACCCACCTCGATAGACGGACGCTCACATCCGGAAGCGAAACCGCCGCTCGAGTGGGCTGCATCAGAAAGATGTAAACCGCCGGTCAAACAGGCTAAACCGAAAGTGACATCCTCATAGTGCGTCCCGGGTGCTCAATGTGTTCCAAAGCCGCAAACCGGAAGTGGGAAAAATCATGAGAAAGATAGCAAATTCCTGCAGCTAAATCAGGAAAGGATTTCAAAGTTAAAAACCACTAGTATAATTAAAATACCATGGAATATATTCTGAAATATAACCAAAGAATATTACACCAAGGCGAGGATATAAGGGAAGGCTCGCCCAGGGGCACAGACTTATGGTCACAGCAGAGATTTCCCTAGGACACTGCCCACTAGTGTCCAAATAGGGAAATAATAAATGGCAATTAAAAAATTACTTGAATTAATAAAAAAAAACTAGGACACTGCCCACTAGTGTCTAAAGGAGAAATGGTGAGTTACACATGAAATAATACCATGACATGTATAAACACAAATAAAATGAAAAAATGTAAATAGATAAAATCTTACATTACATTACTAAATATATGCAAGTTAATCAATTAAGATTAGGTATAAATAATGTAATCTAAAAAATCTATTAAAAAAATATATATATAAAGACCTCAACTATTACTGATAAAACTAATAAAACAGTTCACATCCCATTCGACGTTCAAGCCGAATGGAGTGTAACACTTGAGGTCATAAATCCAGCGGGTCTCTATCCTAGAAATTTCCCGCTTGGATGTACTGCCCCGCCAATGTGGAGTAAAACGATCTATTGCCACAAAAGTGGTACCTTTTGGATCCTTATTGTGGCACTCCAAATAGTGCCGAGATACTGTGTGCTTGGGAAAGCCTCTTTTTATATTTCCAATATGTTCCTTCACACGGACATGCATAGCTTGTGTTGTGCGGCCAACGTACTGAAGACCGCACGGACAAATCAAAAGGTATACTACATTAAGAGATGTACACGTGATGAAGGTGTTAATTTCAAAAATCCTTCCGGTAGTGTGTGAACTAAATTGACAGATTTTTCTACTCTTATCTTTGTTAATAATGCACACATTACAGTAACGGCAAGGATGGTAACCTTTTGAATTTTGAAAAAAGGAAACCCTATTAGGAGCATCTAAAATATTGGGGGCCAACTGGAGTCTCAAAGGGGGAACACCTCTAAAAACGACTTGCGGCCTATCGGGTAAAACTGGTCCCAAAACGTTATCATTCCATAAGACCTGCCTTAACCATTTGCTTTCCTGTAAGTAGAATTTTAAATAAACCTTTTTGTTTGATCTTACGGGCTTCGCTATGCTGCTTTTTCTCTCATTTGATTAACCTTGTCTGAGGAGGACTGCATAGCATCACCATACACTGAGTCCTGAAGGTTTCCTTGATGCTGGTGTTGTTTGGATTTTCCTGCCATTTTTCCATCAAATCTGGAGAGTTGTATCCATCTTTGATCCTCTACATTTACCATTAACGTTAGAATATGTTCACCTTCTGGTAAGCAGACTGTGAGCACAACTGGTGTGGTGTGTTGTTCCTTCACACTGAAATCCTTGGTGGTGGTGTTTCAACATCTTTTTGCATATACCTTTGTAGTGCCCTCACTCACTCTCTCGTCTCGTCTTTCTCTTGTCTAGGGGTATCTTAGAGGGGAGGGAGCGGGGACACCATGCCTGGCTTCCACCACATGTGTCAGTGCGGTATAAGCAACGTTCTTGTATTACCTTCGGGTCAGTGCTGTGCACCTGGATCCTCCCTCCAAGAGTCACCTTGAACAATGTCTGTCAGGAAATGAGCCCCACACCATTAAAGTTCAACACTCCTTTATTCTTCTCGAATGAACACAAATCAGTTGAACTCCCTTGGTAGAAACAGAACGGAAAAGGAGGTGTGGATGCGAATAGGCCCAGACACAATGTAGATCTCCACTTTCCTTCCTGAAAGTGGGTTATGGTCTCCGCACGAGGGGGAATTTCCTTCCAGGCGGTCTCCGACGAGAGGCTCACCTGTCACCAGGAATATGCTGCACCGGGTCTTCAAGTGAGGAGCTCCCCCCGGTCCATTGCGCCTTCCGGATTCGGATACCCACACCCGGGGTTCCCTAGGATCTCCTTCCCTCGCGGAACTCAGTGTTGGGCACTGAGTTTCGGACCTCCATCCGAGTACCTCACCCCAGGCTAAAGGTGCCTGGGATGGAACACGAACTCCGATCGCCCTCTAGGCCTAGGCCACCCAGAGGACCGACACGAACCACCGTCCACAAGCTGAAGGTGCTTGGGACTCCAACCCCGTGACAAAGATGGCCGGCCCCTTTATACCCTCTCCCAGCAAGCACGACGGGTTCCCCGCCCCACCATACCGCTGCCGAGGGAGGACAAAAAGGAGGCACAGCACACAGCAATGATTCAACCCCAGCCCAGGGCGGCAGCGCCACCCACTAGGCCGCAGGGAACTACACATCACTGATGTCTCTGCCAAGTTCAAATTTACACCCGGGAAAGTACATACCCGCTAGACATGTGCACTGCCAAAAAATTCGTTAGTTTTCGTTTTCGTTTCATTCGTTTTGTTTTTTTTCGTTTTTCGGGTCATTCGTTATGATCGCAATTCGTAAATTCGTAAATTTGTACATTCGTAAATTTATACATTCGTAAATTTGTACATTCGTAAATTTATACATTCGTAAATTCGTACATTCGTAAATTTATACATTCGTAATTTCGGAAATTTGGAAATTCGATATTTTCGAAAACCCGAAAATTTGAAAATCTGAAAAAATAACTATTAAATTATAGGTATTGTAATTTCCTTTCAAATTTGGCTGTTAGCGAACGTAACAAATACAAATTTATCTGAAGTTACGCATAACCTGAAATAACAAATGCCGCATCTAAACAAATGGAACGGAACAAATTAATAATAATAATATGTGAGGGGGTTAGCTCGGCAGCGGGTGTGTGTGACCCCCGGGATGGGCTCCCCACACAAAACAGGCCCAGCAAACGGAGGTTGTGGTTTTCAAAATCAAAAAAAAGGTGCGGTTTATTTTCTATTTACAGTGACAAAACACAGCAAAGCCAAAAGAAACATAAACAAATTAAATCCTGGTCAACTTGACCTCTGACTAAACATACAGGTTTCCTAACTAACAACTGGGATCAGCCTAGTGCTGTCCTAGTCCCTAAGTCCCTGGTTTTAAATGTCCAAGCAAATAGCCACACAGGCTTTTTCTCACCGCACAGGGGTTCACTCTCCCTAGACAGTCCACACAGGTCTGGTTCCAGGCATGAGCTAACACCTAATGAATCTGGGAGTTCTTATAGAGGCCTAAATGAGCTGACAAGCTTCAGCTGGCCTCATCAACTCCCTGTCTGTACGACGCCCCACACTCTCCCTAGAGGTATGAGTCATCCATGAGCCTACTAGCCTCAGCTGGGCTTATACAACTCTCCACCCTAGTTGTATAAGTCAGCATAAAGCCTGAATCTGGGAGAAATATATCTACCCCCCTGGATGCAACCAGGTGACTTTACCTTCCTGCTGTCACATACCCCCCCCTCTTGTTTTAACCTCGGGGTTGGAACACCAGCAATCAGGCATTCATGTACTCGAGACAAAGCATCCACATTCCCCATTTGAACGCCAGGGCGATGCTTTACTGTGAAGTTGAATTCCTGGAGGGCCAGGAACCACCTATTCACTCTTCTATTTGTTTCCTTGTTTTGAGCCATCCACTTTAACGGAGCGTGATCCGTAACCATGTCAAAGTGCCTACCTAGCAGGTAGTACCGAAGGGAATCTAGAGCCCACTTCACCGCTAAACACTCCTTTTCAACGGTGGCGTAATTTACCTCATGGGACTTCAACTTCCTGCTGAGGTAAATGACTGGGTGCTCTTCCCCGTTCCAGACCTGGGACAATACTGCTCCTAACCCCACATCTGACGCATCACTTTGTACGACAAAGTCTTTAGAGAAGTCGGGTGAGTACAACACTGGCTGGCTACATAAGGCTTGTTTCAAGAATTGGAATGCTGCCTCAGCCTCGGGGGTCCATTTAATCATGACCGACCCTTTCCCCTTCGTTAGGTTGGTTAGGGGCACAGCCTTAGAGGCAAAGTGGGGAATGAATCGCCGATAATACCCAGCGATTCCCAGAAAGGCTCGTACCTGCTTCTTGCTGTTGGGACGTGGCCAACTCTGGATGGCCTCGACTTTGTTGAGTTGGGGTTTTATTACTCCCCTCCCAATGGTGTACCCAAGATATTTGGCCTCCTCCTGCCCAATGGTACACTTCTTGGGGTTAGCCATAAACCCCGCTTCCCGAACAGAGTCCAGGACTGCTTGCACTTTTGGCAGATGTGAGGCCCAATCTGTGCTATGGACAATTACGTCATCCAGGTAAGCCGCAGCATACTTCCGATGGGGCCTCAGCATCTGGTCCATTTTCCGCTGGAACGTGGCCGGCGCATTCTGTAACCCGAACGGCATTCTTTTATATTGGAACGCCCCGTCTGGGGTTACAAATGCGGTTTTCTCTTTGGCCAATTTGGCCAGGGGGATTTGCCAATACCCTTTTGTGAGGTCAAGAGTCGTCATGTATCGGGCTGTTCCCAGCCGGTCGATCAACTCATCTATACGTGGCATGGGGTAGGTGTCAAATTTTGTAACTTTGTTCAACTGACGAAAATCGTTACAAAATCGCCAGCTCCCATCCGGTTTAGGCACCAACACAATGGGACTAGACCAATCACTTTGGGACTCCTCTATCACCCCTAAGTTCAGCATTTTCTGTACTTCCTCCCGTATTGCCTCCCGTCGGGCCTCTGGGATCCGATAGGGTTTTAACTTCACCCTTTCACCGGGCGGGGTAATGATGTCATGCTCTACCCCAGATGTTTGTCCCGGCAGCTCAGAGAATACCTCCTTGTTGCGAAGCACAAACTCCTTAACCTCCTGTTGTTGGGGTTGTGACAAGGTGGCTGCTATTCCAACCTCAGGAATCACGCAACCAGTTTGAGCTGGTGACCAAGTGTCTGCGACTAGGGACTCTCTATCCCTCCAGGCTTTCAACAGATTAACGTGATAGATCTGTTCGGGCTTTCGCCTTCCTGGTTGTCTGACCTTGTAATTCACTTCACTCACTTTTTCCATTATCTCGTAGGGGCCTTGCCATTTGGCAAGGAATTTACTTTCAACCGTAGGGACAAGTACCAGTATCCTATCCCCCGGGGAAAAGGTACGGGTCTTGGCTCCACGGTTGTACACTCTCTGCTGTGCTAACTGCGCTTGGGCCAAATGTTCCTTCACGATGGGCATTACCTGTGCAATTCGGTCTTGCATCAGGGCGACATGCTCAATCACACTCCTGTGGGGAGAACTCTCACTTTCCCAAGTTTCCTTGGCAATATCCAACAGCCCTCTTGGGTGTCTCCCATACAGTAACTCAAAGGGGGAGAATCCCGTAGAGGATTGGGGCACCTCCCTAATAGCAAACATCAGATAAGGAAGTAGACAGTCCCAATCCTTTCCATCTCTATCCACCACTTTCTTCAACATTTGCTTTAGGGTTTTGTTGAATCTTTCAACCAGCCCATCGGTTTGGGGGTGATACACAGATGTACGTAATTGCGTCACTTTGAACAATTTACACAGCTCCTTCATAACCCGGGACATAAAGGGTGTACCTTGGTCCGTAAGCAGTTCTCTACAAATACCCACCCGGCTAAACACAAGAGATAGCTCTTTGGCTATGGTTTTGGCCGAGGTATTTCGGAGAGGGATCGCTTCTGGATAACGGGTGGCATAGTCCATTATAACTAATATGTACTGGTGCCCCCTAGCGGACTTGATTATAGGACCTACCAAATCCATGGCGATCCTCTCAAACGGGACCTCAATGATGGGTAGAGGGACCAGCGGGCTACGGAAATGTGGCATCGGGGCCGACCTCTGACACACAGGGCAGGAGGAACAATAATTTTCTATGTCCTTTATCACCCCCGGCCAATAGAATCTCTGTAATACCCTCTCTCGGGTTTTCTCTGTCCCCAGATGACCTCCAAGAATGTGCCCATGGGCCAACTCCAACACCAACTTCCTGTAAGGTTTGGGCACCACAAGCTGCTCAACGGTTTCTTCTGCCCTTTTTGCCACCCGATACAGTAGGTCCTTCTCTACGCTGAAGTATGGGTAAGTGCAGGTATTATCTGGGTTCACTAACTCGCCATCTATTTTTACTACGTTTTCCCGTGCATTTATTAGGGCGGGGTCTTTCAACTGTTCTGTGGCAAAGTTTTCCCTGTGAACCTCAAGATCAGAAAACTCCACAGACGGTAGGTTTTCGTCTGAGGAGGTGGGCTCCTCTCCAGTTTCTTGAGTCTCCCCTGCCAATACTGATAAGGGAAATTCCGGAGAGTCCTCACCACTCTCAGGGGAGTTCTGGCTATCACATTCCTGGTACATAGGGGCACCAGTGGGGGGCTCAGGATCATCCCACAGTTCCCAGAACTTCGGAAAATCCCTTCCCACAATGGCGTCATACGGTAACTGAGATACTAAGCCCACTGGATGAGAGAGGGTACCTTTGGGGGTCTCGAAACACACTGTAGTCACTGGATACTCTCGGGTGTCCCCATGCACACAAATAACAGCTACCTTGCTATTCCCAGAGACCTCTGTTTTAACTAACTCAGCCTTTATCAGGGTCACAAGGCTACCTGAATCCAGCAATACCACAACATTTCTACCATTAACACACATTTTGCATAAATGTTTCTCAGTTCATCGAATGGCAGTGCATGCGACTGTCGCACACAGCGACTGACGTCTGCCCATCAGAAAGTCACACTGCATGGGTTCCTCCACAACCGGGCAATTGGCTGCAATATGTCCCGCTTGCCGGCAGCGGTAGCAAACGATCCTTCTTGCCGCCTCTTGAGCCGCTGATTTCCCAGGCTGTTCTCGCCAAACTTGGGGTAGAGCTCCCACCCTCTCACTCTCTCCACCCTTACCCCTTGGAATCCTCTTATCCGCCCCTGGGGATGGTCTGGTCTTAGGGTGGAAAGTCCGAGTGTCTCTGGAAGAGGCCGTCAGGTTCTCTGTAGCCAAGTATTTCTCCACACGA
This sequence comes from Rana muscosa, assembly GCA_029206835.1. Lineage (NCBI taxonomy): Eukaryota > Metazoa > Chordata > Amphibia > Anura > Ranidae > Rana > Rana muscosa. The sequence continues at coordinate 510,399,992 of CM055122.1, forward strand.
TCCACAAGACCATCGGCCGTCTCTGGGTCTCCATGGCTTACCCAGTTTTGGATGGCAGTAGGAAGAGCTCTCAAAAACCGATCCATTACAACACGTTCCACAATCTTTGGTGCGGACAAAGTCTCTGGCTGTAGCCACTTTCTGCTCAGGTGAATGAGATCATACATTTGAGACCTGGGGGGTTTTCCAAGCTGGAAAGTCCAGTTATGCACACGCTGAGCCCGGACAGCCTGGGTGACACCCAGCCTTGCCAATATCTCAGCTTTTAGCATCACATAGTCTTTTGCTTGGTCAGGCTCTAGGTCATAGTAAGCCTTCTGCGATTCACCAGTTAACAGAGGAGCCACCAGTCCAGCCCACTGCTCCTCAGGCCACTTTTCTCTTTCAGCAGTCCTTTCAAATGTGGTCAAAAATACCTCTGGATCATCCTCTCCAGTCATTTTTGTCAATAAACGACTCACCCCAAAGGACGCGGTATTAGTGGGACGGCTTTCCTCACTGGTCTGCGGACGTTGCTGCATTACTGCTTCCATTTGTTGTAGTCTCTGCTCTTGCTTCTGTAACAGGTCTATGAAGCGGGCCTCAGATTGCTGCTGGGCTTGTTGCTGGGCTGCAAGGCTCTGTTGATGAGCTTGCTGCTGGGCTGCGAAGTTCTGTTGTTGAGCTGCAAGGCTCTTTTGCAAACCTGCATTTGTCTGCTGTTGATTGGCATTTGCTAGAGCCAGCTGCTTCAGTATCTCCTCCATGCTGGCTTAAAAAAAACTGCCACTGGTTCTCCACCAACTGTGAGGGGGTTAGCTCGGCAGCGGGTGTGTGTGACCCCCGGGATGGGCTCCCCACACAAAACAGGCCCAGCAAACGGAGGTTGTGGTTTTCAAAATCAAAAAAAAGGTGCGGTTTATTTTCTATTTACAGTGACAAAACACAGCAAAGCCAAAAGAAACATAAACAAATTAAATCCTGGTCAACTTGACCTCTGACTAAACATACAGGTTTCCTAACTAACAACTGGGATCAGCCTAGTGCTGTCCTAGTCCCTAAGTCCCTGGTTTTAAATGTCCAAGCAAATAGCCACACAGGCTTTTTCTCACCGCACAGGGGTTCACTCTCCCTAGACAGTCCACACAGGTCTGGTTCCAGGCATGAGCTAACACCTAATGAATCTGGGAGTTCTTATAGAGGCCTAAATGAGCTGACAAGCTTCAGCTGGCCTCATCAACTCCCTGTCTGTACGACGCCCCACACTCTCCCTAGAGGTATGAGTCATCCATGAGCCTACTAGCCTCAGCTGGGCTTATACAACTCTCCACCCTAGTTGTATAAGTCAGCATAAAGCCTGAATCTGGGAGAAATATATCTACCCCCCTGGATGCAACCAGGTGACTTTACCTTCCTGCTGTCACAAATAATAAAACGTTTTTATTATTATTATTGTTATTTATTATTATTATTAATTCATTACGTTCCATTCATTTAGATACGGCATTCATTATGTCGGAAAACAATTCGTAACTTCGTTAAGTTCACTAACAGCCAAATTTGAAAGGAAATTACAATACCTATAATTGAATAGTTAGTAATAGTTAAGTTATTAGTTAATTATTATTTCAGAATTCCGAATTTACTAATTTACGATTGTACGAATGTACAAATTTACGGATGTACGAATATTCGGAAATTCGTAAATTCAAATTTACGAATTTCCGGATAGTTGTACATTCGTAAATTTGTGCATTGGTAAATTCGTATATTCGTAAATTCGTACATTCGTAAATTTGAATTTACGAATATTCGTTAAAATTCGTTAAATGAGTTTTCGTTAATTCGGATATTTCCGAATTAACGAATTTGTCGAAATTCGTTAAAAAACTAATTCGGAACGAAACGAATTGCACATGTCTAATACCCGCTACACCTTCAATATTGATTTTTATATGGACTGTCACGTTTATTAGTTTTATTGAAGCGCTGCATTTTTGGATTCACATATTTTTGTGTTTGCTTCATCAACAGACTGTGCACGCTGCTTTTGTTATTGCTTTAAAAAAAATAAAAAAAATTCACTGTTAGCGCAAATATTTGTTTACCTTGTTTACACTATTTATTTGATTTGTTTGTTATTTGCTGCTTTAGTTTTTCACTAATATGGATATTTTTGATTTTCGGAATTCGCGTTCCGTCAATTTTAAAGATATCTTTAATAATGTAGAGATTCAACAAAATCTAGACATTGGGGGTCTTTTTGTTCGTTTAAAAAATCTGATGATCTCTGAAGTTCATGGCTACTGGGACATAGCCTTCCTGGAGAAATATTTGGAAGACAAAATGGTGCCCAGAAGCCTGAGATTCGAGATCACCCCGCAAGAGGATGAAATGGACCTCTTGGGTTGGTTTAAATATTTTAATGATGTTGGTCTGGATCTGTTGCGATTTTTAATCGCCAGAAAACGACATAAATTAAACCAGCTTGATAAGGATATATCTGAAGCTAAAGATAAACTGTCATCTCATAAGGAATCAGAGGAGTATAAAATCAAATCTGAGAACCTTAAGAAAATTCTTGAAAAGGAAGACCTTGATCAGAGAATCAAGAAGAAGAAGTTCACGAGAGATTTAGAAGATTATACTAGCAGTCTGGTGTTCAAATGGCAGGTTAAAAGAATGTCCCTCGCTGAGGGAGGAGCAGGACGTTCCTCTGGACCAGTTTTACACCTCAAACCTTCAGCCCCTCCCATTCCCCAACATCAGTCTAATGTGACTAATACTAATACGCCCAAAGGGGGATGGAGAAGGGTTGTTAATAATAGTCAGAAACGTCTTCCTTACAAACACCCACATAGTAAGGGGGGTCCCCCTAAAAACCAGAGTCATAGTGACTATGTACAATATGACCGTCGTGACCATTATGACATCCCAACATATAATTATTATGCACCTTTGGGAGAACGACAGGGTGTCTATGACGATTATGATGATCAGTGCTTTGATGATCGATACATTGTCCAGCATCCTTCTGTCAGGACCCCAAGAAGTATACGTCCTGAACCTAGACGTTCAGGCTGGGATAGTCCAGGTTTTCCACCTAGGAGACCGCATATACCCTATCCTGGCCCTTCCTATCACCCTGACCCACCATCTTCTTCTATTGCCCCTTTTTTCCCCAGGGTCCCACAGAGAGGAAAGAGAGGGGGAGAACTAGGAGAGGGACCCGAGGGGGGAGGAGGAGCCGATCAAAAAAGGCAAAGGGTGTAAGGGATGCTGGCATTTTTAATCTTAGCCAGCATTCTCTAACTGATAATGAAAAATTTGTTTTAGATCATGGGCTCAAGTTCGCTCTGGATAAACCTCTGAGTAAATTTGGGGCGTTTATAGATATTCAAAAATATATTCGGAAGGTAAACATTAAAAGATATTTTTTGTCGCAACCGGTTACGATTACCTCCAATGAAACTAATGGGGTGAGGCATTCAGGCTTGGCCAATGCCTCTCTCTTAACCCGCCTGGTTTTATACCCCCTTCTATTTTGGTCTTTAGGGAACTGGTTTTGAAAGACCTTGATAGATTAGAAATCAAAAATAATTTATCAGGATTCCCGATTTCGTGATGGATTAAAGTCCCTGAAAGAGAGAGACGATATTATTGTCCGTCCGGCGGACAAGGGAGGGGGCATTGTGGTCATGGACAAGTATTATTATGTTTCAGAAATGGAGAGAATTTTGGCTGATGCAGACACATATACTCCACTTAGCCATGACCCCATTTTCAAATATAAAAAGGAACTTACATCACTTTTAGATAAGGGTTATGAAAAAAAATTCTTAAACAAAAAAGAGAGGGATTTCCTCATCCCTTTAGCCTCCAAGAAACCCATCATATATTTTTTGCCCAAGGTGCATAAGAGTTTGACCAGCCCACCTGGAAGACCCATCATCAGTGGACTGGACTCTATCACCTTGAGATTGGGCAAGTATGTTGATGTTTTTTTGCAGCCCTTGGTATCGGATACTCCTTCCTATATTAAGGATTCTGCACAGGTCATTAGAACCTTTGAGGCATTAGAGTGGAGGGAGGGCTACATTTTGGCCACTGCCGATGTGGCCTCCCTCTACACCATCATTTCACACTCTGATGGTTTGGGAGCAGTTGAAACCTTTCTTTGAAGAGATTCTAGTTTGGTTTTGTCCCAACAGGAGTTTATTTTAGATGTATTAAAATATGCTATGACCCATAACTACTTTTGGTTTGGGGGAACCCATTACCTTCAAAATAGGGGGGTCGCAATGGGCACGAAATTCACGCCCAGTATGGCCAATTTATTCATGGCCAAATGAGAGGAGGATGTCGTCTATACCAACAGAAGGTCTGAGTTGATCTTCTGGGGTAGATATATAGACGACATCCTCCTCCTATGGAATGGCGACTTGACGTCTTTAACCACCTTTATGGACCATTTGAATAATAACTCACTGGGGATCATATTGGAGTTCACAATGAGTACTGAGAATGTCAGCTTTCTGGATCTTGACATACAGATCAGGAATGGCACTTTTAATATAACAACTTTTTTTAAAAGTACAGACCGTAATGGTTATATAGGACAAGGCAGTTATCATCCGTCATGGCTGAAGTCCATCCCAAGGAGCCAATTTCTTCGCTTGAGGCGTAACTGCACTCTTAAGGAAGATTTTTTCACACAAGCTAATGTAATAAAGGAGAGATTTATAGAAAAAGGCTACTCAGCAAATGACCTTAATACCATCATTAGAGAAATAGGTGGTGTGACAGTGGGGTCACTTTGGACACGGGGTGAATAAAAGAAACCCCCGATATGGTCTGTGATAGCCATATTCAAGGCTGTATATACATTGTATATAGATTGGATGTATACTGTGTGTGGGGGTTATGTAATCATTGCTGTGAGGAATTAAGGTGTTTTGCATTCTATTGTTCATTAAGTCTGTCCTTGTGTGTATTGTAAAGTGCCAGACAGACTGGCTGCCAACCCTTTGTGAGAAGATGTGTATTGTGTGGGATCTTTTGAAGCCTAGCAGACGTCAGGATGAGGTGTTGAGTCTTGGGATGTGTGGGTGGAGCTGGGCCCTTGTTCATGTTAAATCATGTGGATTGAATTGTGTATAAAGTTACAATGTTTTTCGATAATAAAGGATTCCTATTACAGAAGAAGACAGAGTGCGTCTCGTTTTCTTCCAGAGGGATTGGTTCCTATGGGAAAGGGTCGTTTGGCTGTGGATATTAGTAGCGAGTGGATGTGTGTCTAGGAGAGGGAACATCGTAAACGGCGTTTTACTCCTTGATATTGGGGTTCTGTTACATTGGTTGGCAGCAGCGGGATTTTCCCTCCAGTTCCTGGGACACTCCAAGCCACCACAGTGAATGACCAGCTATGCAGCCTGCAGGAAAGTCACGCTGAAAGACTTACTTGAGAGCCGAGATGGACCAGAGAGATGGTGATGCAGGACCCCGGTCAGTTGAAGATTTGTTTCAGCAACGAGTGCGACAGCGGTTGGCATTATATGGTGCTAACCCATCAGAGACCGCCATTCAGGAAGCCATTAGAGGCATCCAGCTGCAGGATGCGCGACAAAAGAGAGAACTAGAGCGGCAACATGAGTGGAGAATGGCGGAAATACGACAATCGGAGATCGCCTACAGACAGCTGCTAGAATCTGCTCAGCAGCAGGGTGGGGCTCCCTTTGCCTGGGACTATCAGGAAATACCAGTTGACAACTATGAAATCCTGGCTGAAGAATCAGCAGTGAAAAATCTGAAGATTGCCACCCCTAAAGCCGAAGTGGATGATATGGAGTTCCAGGGAGCTAGCCTGGCTGAAGAATCGGCAGTGGAAAAGCTGAAGATTGCCCTCCCTAAAGCCGAAGTGGATGATACGGAGTCCCAGGGAGCTAGCCTGGCTGAAGAATCAGCAGTGAAAAATCTGAAGATTGCCATCCCTAAAGCCGAAGTGGATGATATGGAGTTCCAGGGAGCTAGGGCAGTTGGCTCATCTCCCCAGCCACAGATTACAGAAGATATGGACTTAAGGGACCTTTCAGAGGATGTTATGGATTATGCATCGCCCGCTCAAGTACTGACAGCAGGACAAAGTACTGCAGACCCCTGCTCTACACCCGTGGCAGTTTTGGAGGCCCGAGTTGAGAAGGTGATGGTTCCTCTTTCCGAGTGGATTTCAGAGAAGCAGGGAGGAGAAGCAGCCATTTTCCCTCCCCAACAGCTAGCCAGAGCAGATGGTGTGGAGTCCCCAGCAGAAGTGCTGGCAACAGGGCAGAGTGATAGCAACCTCTGCCCAGCACCGGAAACAACTGGGGAGTTTCAGGGAGCCGGGGCAGTTGGCCCCTCTCTCCAGCAACAAGCTGAGGGGGTAAAGATTTCACCCCCAGCTGAATCACTGGCAGCAAGGCAGAATGCTACTAGCCGCTGCACACAACTGCCACTTGAGCGGATATCGGTGGATGGGACTGCGGTCTCCACTCGCAGCAACCCAGCAGAAGAGCTGGCAACAGAGCCGAGTGCCACGGGCCTCTGCTCTCAACTAACAGAAGAGGGAGTTCCTGTGGTAGTAGATGGGACTTCAGTCCTCACTGACACAACCCCAGAAAATGGTGTGACACTGAGACAGGAGGATGTCAGCCTTGCTTTGCAAGCACTGGGGGACTTCCACCTACCACAAGTGGATGGGACTTCAGTCTCCACTTGTATACCCCAGGGATGCCGGGCAGTCGACCCAGATCCCCAACAGCATGACGGACTGAGCCCAGTCACCCTGTCTTCTCCCCAGCGGCGGGTATGTTCTCTGAGAGAGGCAGAGGTTGGCTGGGTAAGTAATGCTCTGCTTGGAGCAATTCATTTGTGGTACTGGGTGGATACCAGCATTGGAAGAATGGACCCATGGACTAACTTCGGAGTAGACCCGTCTGGGGTCCCCTCCTCTGTTAGTCCCCTGCCGAAAGGGGAGATGTGTGACAGTGGGGTCACTTTGGACACAGGGTGAATAAAAGAAACCCCCGATATGGTCTGTGATAACCATATTCAAGGCTGTATATACATTGTATATAGATTGGATGTATACTGTGTGTGGGGGTTATGTAATCATTGCTGTGAGGAATTAAGGTGTTTTGCATTCTATTGTTCATTAAGTCTGTCCTTGTGTGTATTTGTAAAGTGCCAGACAGACTGGCTGCCAACCCTTTGTGAGAAGATGTGTATTGTGTGGGATCTTTTGAAGCCTAGCAGACGTCAGGATGAGGTGTTGAGTCTTGGGATGTGTGGGTGGAGCTGGGCCCTTGTTCATGGTAAATCATGTGGATTGAATTGTGTATAAAGTTACAATGTTTCTCGATAATAAAGGATTCCTATTACAGAAGAAGACAAAGTGCGTCTCGTTTTCTTCCAGAGGGATTGGTTCCTATGGGAAAGGGTCATTTGGCTGTGGATATTGGTAGCGAGTGGATGTGTGTCTAGGAGAGGGAACATCGTAAACTGCGTTTTACTCCTTGATATTGGGGTGCTGTTACAGGTGGTATGGATCGTGTGCTTGTTCTTCAAAAGAAGAACAAGGCATCTGACAATGAGACTAATTTTAATTTTGCCATGATCACCACCTTTTCAAAACAATACACTGACATTAAAATAATTTTTTTCCAAACATTGGGGGGTCTTACGGAATGATAACGTTTTGGGACCAGTTTTACCCGATAGGCCGCAAGTCGTTTTTAGAGGTGTTACCCCTTTGAGACTCCAGTTGGCCCCCAATATTTTAGATGCTCCTAATAGGGTTTCTTTTTTTCAAAATTCAAAAGGTTACCATCCTTGCCGTTACTGTAATGTGTGCATTATTAACAAAGATAAGAGTAGAAAAATCTGTCAATTTAGTTCACACACTATTGGAAGGATTTTTGAAATTAACACCTTCATCACGTGTACATCTCTTAATGTAGTATACCTTTTGATTTGTCCGTGCGGTCTTCAGTACGTTGGCTGCACGACACGAGCTATGCATGTCCGTGTGAACGAACATATTGGAAATATAAAAAGAGGCTTTCCCAAGCACACAGTATCTCGGCACTATTTGGAGTCCCACAATAAGGATCCAAAAGGTACCACTTTTGTGGCAATAGATCGTTTTACTCCACATTGGCAGGGCAGTACATCCAAGCGGGAAATTTCTAGGATAGAGACCCGCTGGATTTATGACCTCAAGTGTTACACCCCAATCGGCTTGAACGTCGAATGGGATGTGAACTGTTTTATCAGTAATAGTTGAGGTCTTTACATATATATTTTTTAGATTACATTATTTATACCTAATCTTAATTGATTAACTTGCATATATTTAGTAATGTAAGGTAAGATTTTATCTATTTACATTTTTCCATTTGTTTGTGTTTATACATGTCATGGTATTATTTCATGTGTAACTCACCATTTCTCCTTTAGACACTAGTGGGCAGTGTCCTAGGGTTTTTTTATTAATTCAAGTCATTTTTTGCCATTTATTATTTCCCTATTTGGACACTAGTGGGCAGTGTCCTAGGGAAATCTCTGCTATGACCATAAGTCTGTGCCCCTGGGCGAGCCTTCCCTTATATCCTCGTCTTGGTGTAATATTCTTTGGTTGTATTTCAGAATATATTCCATGGTATTTTAATTATACTAGTGGTTTTTAACTTTGAAATCCTTTCCTGATTTAGCTGCAGGAATTTGCTATCTTTCTCATGATTTTTCCCACTTCCGGTTTGCGGCTTTGGAATGCATTGAGCACCCGGGACGCACTATGAGGATGTCACTTCCGGTTTAGCCTGTTTGACCGGATGTTTACATCTTTCTGATGCAGCCCACTCGAGCGGCGGTTTCGCTTCCGGATGTGAGCGTCCGTCTATCGAGGTGGGTGGATGTTGGGGCCATTCCATCTCCTGTGGTGACGCACTCAGATAAACACCTGACTGCGTTTTCTCTGTTTATTCGGTCCCGCCCTCCGGAAGTGGGTATGTTTTTAGGTTTTATTTGTATTACATCTCCGTGAACCGCACGGCCATATTGCGCATGCACGGCCGTGCATATTATTGGTGTTTCTTTTTGTGGATGGCAGAGATGGGAATCGGCTGTGCATTCCCTCATGCTGTCCAATTAGAGAAAGAAGCTGATGTCATTTCCTTATATATACTGTGCGTGCTCACATCATTGGCCACGCCTCTGATGATATCCCTTCAGATGAAACATGTCAGGCTGACCAATGTGAACACGCTTTGACCTGCAGTTTGTTACCTGCCTTAACCATTTGCTTTTCTGTAAGTAGAATTTTAAATAAACCTTTTTGTTTGATCTTACGGGCTTCACTATGCTGCTTTTTCTCTCATTTGATTAACCTTGTCTGAGGAGGACTGCATAGCATCACCATACACTGAGTCCTGAAGGTTTCCTTGATGCTGGTGTTTGGATTTTCCTGCCATTTTTCCATCAAGTCTGGAGAGTTGTATCCATCTTTGATCCTCTACATTTACCATTAACGTTTGAATATGTTCACCTTCTGGTAAGCAGACTGTGAGCACAACTGGTGTGGTGTGTTGTTCCTTCACACTGAAATCCTTGGTGGTGGTGTTTCAAAATTTTTTGCATATACCTTCAATATTGATTTTTATATGGACTGTCACGTTTATTAGTTTTATTGAAGCGCTGCATTTTTGGATTCACATATAGAAATGGGTACCCTTACCGCAACTGGTGGACCCGTATGCCAGCGACAACGGATCGTATGAGCATAGATATCTGAATCGGTATAAACCCAGATGACAAACAGGACCCAAACTCTGATGGAAACTTCCAATCGACCTCGTAGCCACAACAGTGAGAGGGACCCAGGATCTCCAATGGAAGCCTCCAGATAGACCTCGTGGTAACCCAACCGGACTGGAAGGGTGAAAAACTGGATGGAGTTGTCACGCTGGCTGTGAACCCAGCATGTATGGTATGTGGAGAAAAAAAGGAGAGGGGGGCTCCAATGGTGTAGCTCAAAAAAAGGTTTACCCCTATTTCCACATAGAGTTTTAGCGCTAGATTCTTTCCATGATATTTAATCACCACTGTGTTTTTTATTTTTTGCTAAGCAAACAATTTTTTTTCTTAGTTTCTGCTATCAAATGTTCTAAATAAGTAATTTTTCTCCTTCACTGATGTGCGCTGATGAGGCTGCACTGATGGGCACTGATTGGAAGCACTGATAGGCAATGGTAGGCTGCACTGATGGGCACTGATGAGGAGGCAATGATGAGGCTGCACTGATAAACATAATTTCATGGTGTTATACACATATTCAAAGTTCACAGTACAAACAATATATATGAATAAACAATAAACATAAATAAAAATAAAAGTAAAAATGCAATATGTGTCCAGTGAATCTCAAACACATCAATAATATGTATTGATAGTGCAAAATAGTGTCCCAATTAGGGATGAGCCAAACACCCCCCCGGTTCGGTTCGCAGCAGAACATGTGAACAGGCAAAAAATTTGTTCGAACACCGTTAAAGTCTATGGGACACGAACATGAAAAATCTAAAGTGCTAATTTTAAAGGTTAATATGCAAGTTATTGTCATAAAAAGTGTTTGGGGACCTGGGTCCTGCCCCAGGGGACATGTATCAATGCAAAAAAACGTTTTAAAAACTGCAGTTTTTTCGGGAGCAGTGATTTTAATAATGCTTAAAGTGAAATAATAAAAATGAAATATTCCTTTAAATTTCGTACCTGGGGGGGTGCCTATAGTATGCCTGTAAAATAGCAAATTTTTCCCCGTGTTTATAACAGTCTCTGCACAAAATGACATTTCCAAAGGGAAAACAAGTCATTTAAAACTACTCGCGGCTATAATGAATTGTCGGGCCCCGGCAATACAGATAAAAGTCATTGAAAAAAAAACGGCATGGGTTCCCCCCTTAGTCCATTACCAGGCCCTTTGGGTCTGGTATGAATATTAAGAGGAACCCCGAAACAAAATAAAAAAAATGAGTGGGGGCCCCCCAAATTCCATATCAGGCCCTTCAGGTCTGGTATGGATATTAAGGGGAACCATTTTTTTTTTTTAAATGGCGTGGGGGTCCTACTCAAAATCCATAACAGACCTTTCAGGTCTGGTATGGATTTTAAGGGTAGCCCTGTGCCAAAATTTAAAAAGAAATGGCATGGGGTTCCCCCCAAAAATCTATACCAGACCCTTATCCGAGCACGCAACCTGGCAGGCTGCAGGAAAAGAGGGGGGATGAGAGACGTGACCCCGCCCCCTCTGATGCAATGCAGGTTTCCCATTGGAATTTGGGGGGACCCCCACGCAATTTTTTTATTTTGTTTCGGGGTTCCTCTTAATATTCATACCAGACCCAAAGGGCCTGGTAATGGACTAAGGGGGGAACCCATGGCGGGTTTTTTTCAATTACTTTTTTCTGTATTGCCGGGACCCGACAATTCATTATAGCCACGAGTAGTTTTAAATGACTTTTTTTCCTTTAGAAATGTCATTTTATGCAGAGACTGTTATAAACACGGGAAACATGCGCTACTTTACAGGCATACTATAAACATCCCCAGGTATAAAATGTAAAGGAATATTTCACTTTTTTTTTTTTTTTTAACAGAAAAGGAATATTTCACTTTAAGCATTATTAAAAACACTGCTCCCGAAAAAACTTTAGTTTTTAAAACTTGTTTTTGCATTGATACATGTCCCCTGGGGCAGGACCCGGGTCCCCAAACACTTTTTATGGCAATAACTTGCATATTAACCTTTAAAATTAGCACTTTTGATTTCTCCCATAGACTTTTAAAGGGTGTCCCGCTGCTTTCGAATTTGCCGCGAACACCCCAAATTGTTCGCTATTCGGCGAACGGGCGAACAGTCAATGTCCGAGTGGAACTCATGTTCGACTCGAACATAAAGCTCATCCCTAGTCCCAATGTGGTAGAATGTGAATTCTACTTCTGTGATCTGCTGTGATTCAATGCGATTACTTTAAGCAGTATGTTGTGCACTAGAGATGTACCGAACTATTCGCCGGCGAATAGTTCCTGGCGAACATAGCTTGTTCGCCGCGGCCGGCGAACATATGCGATGTTCGGTCCGCCCCCTATTCGTCATCATTGAGCAAACTTTGACCCTGTACCTCACAGTCAGAAGACACATTCCAGCCAATCAGCAGCATACCCTCCCTCCCAGACCCTCCCACCTCCTGGACAGCATCCATTTTAGATTCATTCTGAAGCTGCAGTCTTAGTGAGAGGAGGGATAGTGTATCTGCTGCTGATTTAATAGGGAAAGCTATAGCTAGGCCAGTGTATTCAGTGTCCACTCCAGTCCTTAAAGACTCATCTGATCTCTGCTGTAAGGACAGCACCCCAAAAAGCCCTTTTTAGGGCTACTACATACATCAGTCTGCCTTTTTTTTTCTAATTGCAGTTGCCTGCCGGCGTGTGTGTGCAGTCTTAGTGAGAGGAGGGACAGTGTATCTGCTGCTGATTTAATAGGGAAAGCTATAGCTAGGCCAGTGTATTCAGTGTCCACTCCAGTCCTGAAAGACTCATCTGATCTCTGCTGTAAGGACAGCGTCCTGACAGCACCCCAAAAAGCACTTTTTAGGGCTAGTACATCAGTCTGCTTTTTTTTTTTTTTCCTCTGTAATCTAATTGCAGTTGCCTGCCAGCGTGTGTGTGTCAGGCTCACAGCGTATACTGTGCCCACTTGCCCAGTGCCACCACTCATATATCTTGTGTCACAGTAGATTACATTTTTTTTTAAAAAACAACAATTTTGACTGCAATAGAATAGCAGTCAGTTGCCTGCCAGCGTGTGTGTCAGGCCTACAGCGTCTACTCTGCCAACTTCTGCCAGTGCACAGTGCCACTCATATCTGGTGTCACAGTAGCTTGCACGCATAGTACAACTAAACTAATCTAAAAAAAATGACAGGCAGAGGCAGGCCACCCCGCAGGGGCCGTCATGGTCGTGGTGCTGTGATTCCCTTTGGCCCTAGAATAATGCCCAGTGTTCAGAGGCCACGTACCCTTTAACTCGAAAAGTTCTGAGGACATAGTTGACTGGCTAACACAGGACACCCAATCTTCTACAGCTTCCGCTCGGAACCTTGACGCACCATCCTCCTCCAGCTCAGCTTCGGGCACCTCTCAAGTTCCCACTCGCCCGCCTGCCGCCACCACCAACATTAGCACCACAGCTGCTTCACTTGATCTGTCAGAGGAGTTATTTACACATGAGTTGGAAGAAACGAGTGATGCGAAAACATTATTGCCAGAGGATGTAGATAAAAGGGATATGTCTCAGTCAGGCAGCATTACACACATGGACATACGGTGTGATGATGATGATGTTGTACCCGCTGCTGCTTCCTTTGCTGAGTTGTCAGATACAAGTGAAGCGGTTGATGATGACGATGTGGATGTCACGTGGGTGCCCGCTCGAAGAGAAGAAGAACAGGGGGAAAGATCAGATGGGGAGACAGAGAGGAGGAGGAGACGAGTTGGAAGCAGGGGTAGGTCGTCGCAAGGAGCTAATGGCACAGTCAGACAGCATGTATCGGCACCCAGGGTCAGCCAGACAGCACGCCAATCAACGCATGCTGTTGCCACCACCAGAATGCCGTCATTGCAAAGCTCAGCAGTGTGGCATTTTTTTTTGTGTGTCTGCCTCTGATAACAGCGATGCCATTTGCAACCTGTGCCAAAAGAAACTGAGTCGTGGGAAATCCAACACCCACCTAGGTACAACTGCTTTGCGAAGGCACATGATCGCACATCACAAACGCCTATGGGATCAACACATGATGACGAGTACAAGCAGCACACAAGCTCAAAGCCACCATCCTCCTCCTGGTCCAGCATCTTCAGCCACGTCAACCACTGCTGTCCTCCTTGCCCCCTCTCAACCATCCGCCACTACGTCTCTCGCCTTGAGCAGTTCCTGCTCATCTGCCCACAGTCAGGTGTCTGTCAAGGACATGTTTGAGCGTAAGAAGCCAATGTCATAGTCACCCCCTTGCCCGGCGTCTGACAGCTGGCTTGTCGGAACTCTTAGCCCGCCAGCTTTTACCATACAAGCTGGTGGAGTCTGAGGCCTTCTTCAAAAAATTTGTAGCTATTGGGACACTGCAGTGGAAGGTACCCGGCCTAAATTTATTTTCACAAAAGGCAATCCCCAACCTGTACTCTATTGTGCAAAAGGAAGTCATGGCATGTCTGGCACACAGTGTTGGGGCAAGGGTCCATCTGACCACTGATACCTGGTCTGCAAAGCACGGTCAGGGCAGGTATATCACCTACACTGCGCATTGGGTAAACCTGCTGACGGCTGCCAAGCATGTAATGCGTGGCTCTGCAGAGGAGTTGATGGTGACACCGCCACGACTTGCAGGCAGGCCTGCTGCCACCTCCTCTACTCCTCCTACTCCATCCTCTTTGATAACCTCCTCGGCTAAGTCCTCTTCTGCTGCTGCGTCTTGCTCCACATCAACTGCACCCCACCAGCTCCCCAGGGGCTATTCCACATCCCGGATACAACAGTGTCACGCTGTCTTGGGGTTGACTTGACTGAAAGCAGAGAGTCACACCGGACCAGCACTCCTGTCTGCCCTGAACGCACAGGTGGATCAGTGGCTGACTCTGCACCAACTGGAGATCGTTAAAGTTGTGTGTGACAACGGAAGCAATTTGTTGGCGGCATTGAATTTGGGCAAGTTGACACATGTGCCGTGCATGGCACATGTGTTAAATCTGATTGTACAACGCTTTGTGCATAAGTACCCAGACTTACAGGACGTCCTCAAGCAGGCCAGGAAGGTGTGTGGCCATTTCAGGCGTTCCTACACGGCCATGGCACACTTTTTAGATATCCAGCGGCGAAACAACATGCCAGTGAGGCCCTTGATTTGCGACAGCCCGACACGTTGGAATTCAACACTCCTAATATTCGACCGCCTGCTCCAACAAGAAAAAGCCATCAACGAGTATTTGTATGACCGGGGTGCTAGGACAGCCTCTGCGCAGCTGGGAATTTTTTTGCCACGTTACTGGACGCTCATGCGCATTGCCTGTAGGCTCATGCGTCCTTTTGAGGGGGTGACAAACCTAGTCAGTCGCACTGAAGGCACCATCAGCGACATCATCCCATTTGTTTTCTTCCTGGAGCGTGCCCTGCGAAGAGTGCTGGATCAGGCCGTAGATGAGCGTGAAGAGGAAGAGGAAGAGTTGTGGTCACCATCACCACCACCAGAAACAGCCTTATCAGCATCGCTTGCTGGACCTGCGGCAACGCTGGAAGAGGAGTCTGAGGAAGAGGAGTCAGAGGAGGAATGTGGCTTTGAGGAGGAGGAGGAAGACCAACCACAGCAGGCATCCCAGGGTGCTCGTTGTCACCTATCTGGTACCCGTGGTGTTGTACGTGGCTGGAGGGAAGAACAGACCTTCAGTGAGATCAGTGAGGACGAGGAACGGGACATGAGTAGTTCGGCATCCAACCTTGTGCAAATGGGGTCTTTCATGCTGTCGTGCCTGTTGAGGGACCCTCGTATAAAAAGGCTGAAGGAGAACGACCTGTACTGGGTGGCCACCCTACTAGACCCCCGGTATAAGCAGAAAGTGCCAGAAATGTTACCGAATTACCAGAAGTCGGAAAGGATGCAGCAGTTCCAAAATAAATAAAAAAGTACCGTATGATTTACACAGCGTATAAGGGTGATGTCACAGCAGAACGGGAATCTAACAGGGGAAGAGGTGAAAGTAATCCTCCTACCACGACCACGACGGCAAGGACAGGACGCTTTACAGACGTGTTGTTGATGGAGGACATGCAGAGCTTTTTAATTCCTACGCATCGCCACAGCCCTTTGGGGTCCACCCTCAGAACGACTCGACCGACAGGTAGCAGACTACCTCGCCTTAACTGCAGATATCGACACTCTGAGGAGCGATGAACCCCTTGACTACTGGGTGTGCAGGCTTGACCTGTGGCCTGAGCTATCCCAATTTGCGATAGAACTTCTGGCCTGCCCCGCTTCAAGTGTCCTTTCAGAAAGGACCTTCAGTGCAGCAGAAGGTATTGTCACTGAGAAGAGAAGTCGCCTAGGTCAAAAAAGTCTAGATTACCTCACCTTTATTAAGATGAATGAGGCATGGATACCGAAGGGACTGACAGTGGGCGATACATTTGACTAAAAAAGGCTTGATGAGGTGAGCTGCCTTGGGCTAAAAATGGTCCACACGCTGCTGTATTTTATCTCTGCATGCCAGATGACTTGCGTGACTTATCCGCCACCAACTAGGGTTCAAGCTGCAATGTTTTGGGGCACTTCCTGCCTGGAAAACATCAATTTTTCTGGCCGCTGCTACAGCAGCGGCTGCAACAATACCTAGTTTTTCAGGCATGTGTACATGCCTAATTTTTCTGGCCGCTGCTACAGCAGTTGCTGCAACAATACCTAATTTTTCAGGCATGTGTACATGCCTAATTTTTCTGGCCTCTGGTGCTGCACTGTGGCTGCAAAAACAAAACAAAAAAAAAGCACATACATGTGTCAATTCCCCTTTGTGATCGTTACCTTGTTGTGGTGAAGGGGCTTGCGTATCACAATGAAGCGACCACCTCTATGAGTGTGTTGGCAATGGCAATGTTGGCACACCCCAGATGATAAGGTCGTTGCTTCATTGTGAACAGACCAAAAGTGATCGGCTGGATAATTTTGCATAGAAAAAACATTAATTTTCTTTGTGATCATCTAAGGTGATCATTAAAGCCTTGCGGTTGTGCAAATGGACTGTTTGCGGTTGTTTGCGGTGCGTTAAACGGGGAGTTTGGTCTGTCAGAGTTTGGTCTGTCACTGTGAAGCGGGCGTAACCCTTACACTACCTGATCGATACAACATCATACCTGATGTTTTAAAGAACGTTATTCCAAACAATTTAGGAATGTTAGGTGATTTATGCCCTTTATGGATTAAAACCCGACTCTGCATCAACTACGTAATTTTCCATGGGAGTTTTGTCATGGATCCCCCTCCGGCATGCCACAGTCCAGGTGTTAGTCCCCTTGAAACAACTTTTCCATCACTATTGTGGCCAGAAAGAGTCCCTGTGGGTTTTAAAATTCGCCTGCCTATTGAAGTCTATGGCGGTTCGCCAGTTCGCAAACATTTGCGGAAATTCGCGTTCGCCGTTCGCGAACGGAAAATTTTATGTTCGCGACATCACTATTGTGCACTTCCACCAATGCTGGTCACCTCAGCGCTCCCAGAACTCTCACCCTAATTCAAGCTTAAATGGGCCTTAAGCTGGCCATACACCATACAATTTTCTTATGCAATTTTCTTTTAGATTTACCTTAAATTATGTAGTGCAAGGGCCTGTCTGATTGCATACAAATTTAAAGTGTTTAGGTTTGACCTCCTATTATATGGTTTTGGTAATTGTATAAGGTATGGCCAGCCTTAAAATCTGATCCCAGTGGGTAGTCTGGTCCTCCTCAGATGGATGTTTTCCTCATTAGCCTCCCAGATGGAATACTCAAATTGGGGTGTAGGTCTCTTTAAGTCACCATTAACCACGTGTCACCTAGGAGAAGGGTGGACAGATAGCCCATGGTGCTGGAACGGTAAGTTTACTTGCAGTTCTCAGGTGGTATATGAAGGAAAGACTGTAATCTTATTGGCTGCTTGAAATCCTGCCTCTCAAGTGATCACATTGAATCGTAGCAGATTACAGAAGTGGAACTCATGTTCTACCACATTGGGACACTATTTTGCACTATTAATACACATTATTGATGTGTTTGAGATTCACTGGACACATACTACCAGACATCCCAAGTCTCCCGCGAGGTGTGGGAGCTTCCCGCATTTGGGGGGAAACTCCCGGACACCCGCAAATGCAGCCCGATATCCCAGCTGCGGGGCTGATCCTGGATGATCCCCTGGTTCACAGTCGGGGATGATCGGTGCAGCAGGAGGGACAGCTGTGAACACCGATCTCCCTGTATAGCCTAAAGCCGCTTCTCCTCCTTCCCCTCCCGCGGCTGTAAGCTAAGAAGCTATACAGGGAGATCAGTGATCACAGCTGTCCCTTTTGCTGCACCGATCATCCCTGACTGTTCCCTGTACCCTACTCCTCCAGCCCCCTCCGTGTCCTTCCCCCCCTTCTTCACCGGCTCCCTGTATCCTCCTCCAGCCCCCTCCGTGTCCTTCACCCCCCTTCTTCACTGACTCCCTGTATCCTCCTTGAGCCCCCTCCGTGTCCTTCACCCCCCCTTCTTTACCGGCTCCCTGTATCCTCCTCCAACCTCCTCTGTGTCCTTCAGCCCCCCTTCTTCACCGGCTCCCTGTATCCTCCTCCCGCCCCCTCCGTGTCCTTCAGCCCCCCTTCTTCACCGGCTCCCTGTATCCTCCTCCCGCCCCCTCCGTGTCCTTCACCCCCCCCCCTTCTTCACCAGCTCCCTGTATCCTCCTCCAGCCCCCTCCGTGTCCTTCACCCCCCCTTCTTCACCAGCTCCCTGTATCCTCCTCCAGCCCTTCTTCACCGACCCCTGCCTTTTCTGAATTGAACACAGTGAGTGAGATTGCTCCTGTGTCCTGTGAAAACTGAGCAGAGTAACCTGTGTGTTACTCTGCTCAGTTTATGAATGGACAGGAGCCGCTGTCTTCTGGGGGGCACTTTCTGTATCCCCTCTCTAAACATACCATGATAACCAGGGCTGCTCCGCCCTGATCACTGCGGTCAAAGTGCGTCCCTCTGTCATACGCTGCCTGCTCTCTGCTTTCCTCTCTCTCCCCTCACCCCCCTCCTTCCTGTCTGTCATCTCCCTCTGTCTGTCTCTGGCCTGGCCCTAAAATGAAAACTAAAATTTGTCACTGCCAGCCCCTCTATTAGAGGCTGGCATAGCACACTGTGTAAGTTGTTTTTAAAAACGAGTGTTGTAAATAATGAATTTCAGCTGTCTTCAGGCCGGTCACGTGACTCGCGGCCGCTTTACAGCTCCGATGGATGTTTTCTGCGGAGGTCACGTGATCTCCGCGGCTGACATCAGAGGGAGATCACGGCCCCTCCTGCAGAAGCAATCCATCAGAGCTGGAAAGCGGCCGCGAGTTATGTGACCGGCCTAAAGGTATTTACAACACTAATTTTTAAAAACAACTTACACAGTGTGCTTTGCCAGGCTCTAATAGAGGGGCTGGCATAGTATTGTATAAGTGCATTAAGAAACAATTTAACCTTTGCCGTGAGGAGGGCCCAACTGCTTGTCTTTGTGTTTTTTTTTAGTGCTTGGAGTTGGACTTTAAGGCAAGAAAAATTGACGTGTGACAAAACACACATTACAGTGACACTAAACTATATTCCTGTTTTCCAAAAATAATCCATACACATCCACTACTTAAAGAACTTTTTTTTCCCATGCAGTGGGGCTATGCCCGCACTGCATAGGTTAACTGCTCATTTTTGTCTAGCTGATTGCTGATATACTTACCTAATCCGCTGATTCTCCCCCCCCCCCTGCACGTACATTAGCAGTCTTGTGAATAGACTGTTCCTGACATCATCACGCCCACAGAACGGCTCTGGACGTAAGGACGGTAGGAACAGTTTCCTGGAGGTTCGAAGGATCAGGTAAGTATAGCTTTTTCTTGCGCCCCTAGACAAAACAAGCAGTTAACCCATGCAGTGCAGGCACAGCCCCACTGCATGGGAGAATAAATGTTTCTCATGGAGTTCTTCTTTAAATGCACAAATGCACTGTAATCAATTTTTTACTGTGTTTTTCTGCTTCCTTGTAACAACCTTTGCAAGCTCCTGAATCCCTCCTTTTGCCCCACAGGCAGTGCACATTAGTTGTGGTCATGTTTACTGCTCTGTGTACACTACAAATCCTATAGTGCATAGTCCATAGTCCATCTTGGGAGTGAGCAAGAGAGGGTGTCTACGTTTCTACATATGGTGGGACCATGGAAAATGAATATAGCAACTTTCTAATCACATCACAGCAGCTAAAAAAAAAGAGAATTTGGAGACTTGGAGGAGGCTGAGAGCAACAGAAGTTCAGAATACATGCTTAAGTACTTGTTAGGGCCTGGTTCACACCTGTGTGTTTTTCCAGTGCGTTTTCAGTTTTGCAGAAATGTACTAAAGTCCATTTAAAATGATTTCCTATGGTAAGGTGACCAGATTTTTAAAATGAAATCCGGGGACATATTTTTTTTTTACTAGTAATGGCGGCAATCAGCGACTCTCTGCCTGTCGCCGCCGCCTGCCTCACAGCCTGTCAAGTCTTACTCACCAAGCCCCGGCTACTACTGGGTGGGGAGCGGAGGAAGATCACTCCGCCAGGGAAGGCAAGGAGATAAGCAGGCAGGCGGCTGGCCAGGACTTGAGCCAAGGCAGAAGAACATGCGAGCTGATCTGAATGGGCATGCACCCGAAACTGAAGAAATATTCCCGACCAGCACATGATCATCAGAAAGCGGCACAGATAATGGAAAAAAATACACCCCCTAAGCTGGTAAGAGCGGCAGAGCGGGGGGGTATAATTCAGAATTATTTTTTATTCTGCAGTGACTGTCTTTGAAATTGCCCCAGCCCCTGTTCAAATCCAATCCGGGGACAAAACTGGGGACAGACTCAGTCCGGGGACAGTGTCCTCAATCCGGGGACTGTCCCCTGAAACCGGGGATGTCTGGTCACCCTATCCTATGGGTCATGTTCACACCAGTGTGTTTTCCACCAGTGTGTTTTTTGGAAAGTGTCAGGGACTTTTTTTCCCACAGCAGGTTGCTTTTTTGGTTCCATAGACTTCAATGGAAATGCAGCAGAAACGCATCTTCACCAGATCATCCCCTGCAGCTAATACCTTTTGTTCCATCTCCCCCTCCCTTTAGATTGTAAGCTCCATGAGCAGGGCCCTCCTATTCCTTCTGTATTGAACTGTATTGTAGTTGTACTGTGCCTCTTTATATTGTAAAGCACTGCGTAAACTGCTGCCACTATATAAATCCTGTATAATAATACAAAAATGCATCAAAAATGCAGTGCTTGCATTTTTTTATGCATTTCTGTTGCGTTTTTGCTGGTTTCTCATGCAAGACAACAGACACCTCCCAAAAATGCAAAACATTAACAATGCATCAAAAACATGTGTGAAAAATGCAAAACGCACCCGGAAAACGCATTAACTACAACCTGCATAGGTGTAAACCAGGCCTTAATATCACTTTTAAGGAGAAGTACAGCCAAAGCTTGTTTGGCTGTAAGTCTCCTATTGATCACGGGAGTGCAGTTCGTTCTGCACTACTGCGACCCATTTTCAGCAGACAGCGGGCTCAAGCCTGCTGCTGGCTGACGTCACAGAACTGGGCCATGCTCGGGAAAGATCGCAACCATGTGGTCGGAATCCACCCACATGCCTGGACCAGCCCTCGGCTCAGCCTCTCAGTGAGCCACTGAGCCTGCGCTGGCCACTCCGAGGTGGCGGCAGAGAAGAGTCGGTAACTGACAGTTACCAGCTCTCTGCTCAGGGAGCTGTGAGAACTGAGCGATCAGCGGTGTTTGATCATTTGGTTCTCACTGTTAGAGCCGCTGGGGGACATATGAAACATCGGGTAAGTATAAACAAATCCCATACTTCTCTTTTAAGTGGGGTACACACTATGAGAAAATTGGAAGAAAATTTCCGTACCAGGCTAACATTTAATTTTTGTATAGTGTGTACACAACTTTGTTCTTGTAGGTGAACCGAACAAACGATTTTCACTTAATGGGTCCTGTTCTCGCATGGTTTTCGTACGAGAAAAATAGGATACGAAAGACTGCGCATGATCAGAAACAGTAGGCAAAAAAAAATAAAAGCCTTTGTTGAAGGAGAATTTTCATACATTAGTACCATCCTTGGTTTCGACTTGCTGTGAAACATTTAGATAAACCGGAAGATCGTTTGTCTGATTTCCTTATAGTGTGTACTGCGCTTTAGCGTACGTACTGCAAAGTGTGAATGGGCCAGGTTTAGTACGGCATAAATGCCAGCCTGCCTAAACACAGATATATTTACAATAGTTACATGTCATATCATTATTTGATTATTATCAATAAAGTCACAGCTTTTTTTCAGCGGGAACGTGGGGGAACACAGTTCCGCCACCTCCAGCACTAAATGTCTGTAATGGAAAAGGGTGTTGGGGTGTATGGGAGGGTTTATTGTTGCTGGCTGCTGGGGCATCTATTGTTGCAGGGGGCCTATTGTTGCTGCAGGGTACTGTTCTTGCTGCTGATCTACTGCTGCTGCAAGGGTCTTATATTGCTGGGGGGTCAGTTGTTGCTTGGAGGGGATCTACTGTTCAGGGAGGTTTTCTCAGCTGCCACTACAGCCTTGAGGTAGATAAGACAAAAAGTCAAATGAAGGGGGCAGCCAGCAACTCCGTAAATCCTTTTAAATTCTATATTGTAGCATATCAGTGGATAAAAGCAGTGACTAACGCATTTCGGCGATAAACCTTGATCGCAGCTTATCGCCGAAACGCCCTGGCCACAGTTTTTTCCCACTGATATGCTACAATAAAAAATGTATAAGGATTTACAGAGTTGCCGCCTGTTCCCTTTGTTTAACTATTTGTCTATTGGTTTTTGAGAGGACAGCCTGAGCACCTAGAACAGTGGTTCTCAACCTTGCTAGTGCCGTGACCCCTTGATAAAATTTCCCAAGTTGTGGGGACCCCTAACAGGAAAATTATTTTTGTAGCGTGGGTTGTCAGCACCCAAGGCAAGAAGTAATTGTGCGCCCCTAATCCACGGACATTTAGCGCTCCCTGAACCCCTTATGGTACATTTTAGGATGTACCACTTTTTCTCTTCTCCTCTCTTTCCCTTTTATCTCTCTCTATGCTAATTTCTTGTTTTTTTTCCCCCCTCATCCCTCTCTTTAGCCGTCTTTCTTGTTCTTTCTTTATTCTTTCTCTCCCTTTTTCATTGTTCCTCCCCCTCTTTTCCATGTATTCTCTATTTGTATTCCTTCTCTTACTCCTTGGTGAGAGGGCGGGAAGTTGGGATCAGTGGCAATGCTGGGGGGACTTCTGTTTAGCCAACTTTGGTGCTCTTGATTTGGGTGATCTGCTGATCTGAGAACTGTAGTGGGGACTTTTAATGGCAACTATAATAATAGGTAGTGTTACTCACTGTGTCTCCGGCTTCACTGTGTCTCTGACTTTGTGGTGTCTTGTAGCAGTGACATCTATGCCTAATTCAGGAGATAGGGTCTCCTCCAGCCCCTCCCACTTCACATTCCTCACCAGTCAGCTGACCTCTAGTCTCTCCTCTAGTCTCTGCCCCCCAGCCTTGCCATGAACTCAATGGGTGGCTGTGAAGAGGCCGAGTGGGTGGCCGCGGGCTCCAGGGCTAGCCCTGCTGGGCGGCCACAGGCTCCAGGGACAGCCCTGCTGGGCGGCCGCAAAAATGCTGGGAGAGCCAGGAACAGCCCAGGATTTGGTGACCCCTGGCAAATCATCATTTGACCCCCGAGGGGGTCCCGACCCCCAGGTTGAGAACCACTGACCTAGAATATGGCTCATACAAATTACTGTTACCTTGTGGTTCCACTGCTCTGAGCGATGCACCTGTCTTCGCTTATAGATTATACAAAAACCCCTGGTGTTTTTTCACCTACAAGGGTTTTCTCAGCTGCCACTATGGCCTTAAGGTAGAAAATACAAATACCCCTGCTGTGCTGATTTTTTTTTTACCTATAAGTGGGT
Organism: Rana muscosa; assembly: GCA_029206835.1. NCBI lineage: Eukaryota > Metazoa > Chordata > Amphibia > Anura > Ranidae > Rana > Rana muscosa. The sequence goes on from CM055122.1 coordinate 510,423,808, forward strand.
GGATCTATTGCTGCTGGGAGAGTGTTATGTTGCTGGGTCAGGGCAGTTGTTGCTTGGAGGGACCAACTGTTGAACGAGGGGTCTATTGTTTCTAGCTGCTGGAGGGTCTATTCCCAGATAGAAAGGATAGCTTGCCACACATTTGTGGCAGTGTTGAATTGTCAGTCTGTTAACTTTTCATTGGCAAATTGTACACTTGCAGCACAAGTTCTAGTTGACACTTTTCCATTTTGTACCAAGTTTGCGTGGCAAGCAGGGCTGGACTGGGACACAAATTTGTCCCTGGACTTCATCCAGATCGGCCCACTTTATTTTTGCAAACACACACAAAAACAGTATATAAACTATACGCAAAAAAAACATAAGTAAAAACCCCTGCCCCAACCTCTCACAAATAAAGAAATAAAATTGGCACTGTGTAGCACTCCTATTACCTTAACTGGGTACTGTAGCTGTGGCTGGCTCCTGAGTCCTCTGTGGGTGGCTGGCTCCTGTGGGTGGCAGGCTGGCACCTTTTGGTGGCTGGCAGGCACCCTGCTGTGGCTGGCTGGCTCCCTGGTGTGGGTGAGTCACCACCGGTGGCTGGCTGGCATCCTGTTGTGGATGGTCACCATGGCAGGTTGGCTCCTGTGGGTAGCTGGCTGAGACCCTGTTGTGGCTGTCTGGTTTCCTGGTGTGGGTGGGTCACCATGGGTGGCTGTCACCCTGGTCCTGCTGTGGGTGGGTCACCGTGGGTAGCTTGCTTCTGTGGGTGGCTGCCTGGCAACCTGCTGTGGGGCAGTGGGTGGGTGGCTGGCATGGTGCACTCTGCTGCAGATGGCTGGCCTGGCTCTCTGCTTTGGGTCAGTGGGTGGCTGGCATGGTGCACCCTGCTGTGGCTGACAGAGGGGGACTGACAGAGAGGGGTGGGCGGACAGAGGGGTGGGCAGACAGAGGGGTTGACTAACAGAGAGGGGTGGACTGACAGAGGGTGGGTTGACAGAGGGGGAGGGGGGACAGAGAGGGGGGCTGACAGAGAGTGGGGCTGACAGAGAGGGGTGGGCTAACAGTGGGTGGTGGGCTGACAGAGGGGTGGGCTGACAGAGAGGGGCTGACAGGGGGGGGCTGACAGGGGGGGCTGACAGAGAAGAGGTGGGCTGACAGAGTGGGAATGACAGAGAGGGGTGGGCTGACAGAGGGGAGCTGACAGGGGGGGCTGACAGGGGGGGCTGACAGAGGGGGGGCTGACAGAGGAAGGCTGACAGAGGAAGGCTGACAGAGGGGGGGGCTGACAGGAGGGGTGGGCCGACAGAGGGGGGGCTGACAGGGGGGGGCTGACAGGGGGTGGGCTGACAGAGGGGGTGGGCTGACAGAGGGGGTTGGGCTGACAGAGGGGGTTGGGCTGACAGAGGGGGTTGGGCTGACAGAGGGGGTTGGGCTGACAGAGAGAGTTGGGCTGACAGAGAGAGTTGGGCTGACAGAGAGAGTTGGGCTGACAGATGGGGTAGATGCAAGAGACTTCGGAAAACACACAGCGCGCCAGGCAGAGAGGCGGGACTCCGGCAGCAAGTGGTCACGATCACCCACAGACCAGGCTGCATCCACATGTGATCAGCTCAGAAGAGCCAATTGCAGGGCGCTCCGTGGACTACAAGTCCCAGAATGCCACAGCGTGCGGCCACACATGCCCCCTTTCGGGCCAATCACATGATGTTTGCGTGGACTACGAGTCCCAGAAGGCCACCGCATGCACCCAGTCGCCGCGGCCGTGCCCCTGCCCGACTTCCTCAGAGAAAAAGGAAAATCGGGCCGGCCGTTCTGCATATACGTTTTGGACAGCCTGGGGGGAAATTGCCAAAGTGACGTCACTCACGGCCGGAGGCGGGAGGGGATTATTATGGGAGGAGGCCGATGGGGGGGATTTTGTTGCGGGGGATTATATTGTTGCTGGCTGCAGAAGATTATTATTATTACTGTAGCGGAGCTCACCCCTCTCTCTCTCTTTATCGGTTATATGGCTGTTGTCTAGGGGTACCTGGGAGAAAGGGATAAGACACACCATGGCCCATGTCCTCCGTAACTAAGAGGTGAAGGCCAGAAGATTGGGCTTTTGTGTAGGTGTCCTAGAGTCAAGTCCAGTCCTTCGTCCCTGACTCCTTTGCTTTAGTAACCCAAGTTCCACACAGTGAATAGGTACAACTCAGGGACAGATCGAGGCACAATCATTTCCCTTCTTGCTGCTGCCCACTGTGCTGTCACCAGTGGTGAATAGTCACTGCCACTGACTAGGTAATATAGAATGTGAATTACCTTCGCTCTCTTTGCCCCTGTCAGAGGAAGAAATCCGTCCAAGGGAGAAGTGGAGGCCTCTCCGTCACCAGCGATGCTGCGCCGGACTCTCCGGAGAAGTTACTGCGCACCAGTCCTCACGAACTCAGACACGGACACCCAAGGAGTTAGGGCCCCCTCGGATTCCTCCACCCTCGCGGAACTCAGTCGAAGATACTGAGCCCCAGGCATCCACCATAGTACCTCACCCCAGGCTAAAGGTGCCTGAGATGGACTCCATCTCCGCTCCACCTAGGCCAAGGGCGCCTAGGCCTGGAACACCGGAACGCCAGCACCCAAGCTGAAGGTGCCTGGGTGCGGCCGCGTCCTCCAACTCTGAACCCTTTCAGGGCGTCCGCCTCTTATATGATCTCTCCCTTTGCGTCACAGCGGGTTCCCCGACCCGCTGTACCAGCTCCAGGGGAGGACAAAAAGGTACAGTCTTGCGGTGCGAGCCCAACCCCGGTCCAAGACAACAACGCCACCTTTAGGCCGGCGAGAACGTCACACCACCAGAGTCTTTCAAGACTCACAAAGGGAACCTTGAATTTCCTAACAATCAAAGCACCTGGGTCGCACTAACACCCAGATGCTCCCCCTAAATTCAAGTACCCGCTACACACTCCCCCTGGTGATTTGACGCTGGTCCCCAGCGTCTGGTACAAGCCCACACCCCACAAGGGTGGCGACATAAGCTCATCCCAGAAGCCAAACTACACATTTTAGCCCTGAATTGTGCCAAGACCTGTTGGGGAAAAAAACATAAACAATCATAACCATAAAACCTTCAACGACACTTTACATTTCACGCATTACATTCCCTCCTCCCCTTTGACTATCTAAGGACCACCCATTCTCAGCAGTCTTGACAGACGAGTCTCCTGCAGAGGGAAAGAAAAGAAACATACATCCTACCAACATGTGTGTTTGCTTGGAATGAATGAGTCTATCCTAGAAGAAACCCATTCACTCCAATAAGTGCTGCATGATAAAAAAAATAAACAATCATTGCGCAACACTGCCACCTGGTGACAGTGCCGCGGTCAAGACACTCATCACTTCCAGATGAACTTTCCTCTTGATCATTTCTCTGTGACCCTACACTAACTAAAACCCAAAGTCACTGATTTCTTTTGAGTGCCAGGAGAAGGAGGGAGAACAAACAAAAAAAACAGCTCCCATATCTCCAACGAGTAAAACTGCCCAAATACAAAAAAAAACTAGGGCACAGTCCCTGTATTCTGGAAAAGGCACTCCGGAAAGTTTAGCCAGGAATAGAAAAGAAAAGCACACGGGAGTCTCTTTCCCTCTCCTTTTGTTTACAGGTAAAACCTTGGATGAGGCAATGACACAGGCTTCAGACGGTCATCAAAAGCCTCCACATGGTACTCAACACTTTTTCCTTCCTTGCGGCAGATCACCACTTTGTCCGCATGAATGTGTCTTCCCAGCATCCACTTAGCTTTACAGTCCTGAAACTTCTTGGTAACCGTTGGTGAACAGGAAAGGTACCGCCGTGCTTGCTGTACTTTTAGTTTGTCCCACACAAAGGTATCATACCATCTTTGCCGAAAGACCTCCACCTCGTAGAGCAGTTTCCGAGGCAGATACGGGTATTCCCACCCATATTCCTGAGCAACCTTCTGGCCAAAGAGACGCTGCAGCCTTGACAAAGGTGGCATAGTAGCTCGGTCTCCTTCTCCAGGTAGAATAATCGCTTCTGGGTGGCGAGGCGCGTTCACCACCTCGGTAGACCTGGGCCTAGGAGCCCGCAGTGATTGAGGTTGCACTCCCGCAACAGGAGCAGGTGAAATGGATGTTGAATCCAGAAGGGGAACTTCAGACAGAGGACCAGCTTCTTCCCTTGGCGCTGAGGCCTCTACCCGGGGTGTACTATCTCCAGTAGACATGGGCAGGTCCCTTGTGACACGGCCGAGGGTAGCTTCATTTTGTCCCATCCCTTCTGTTGGAAGATTTTGTCTATCTCCCCATCATCGCCATTGTCAGACAATGAATCCAGGTCAGAGGTGTTGTAGCACTCAGCGGGCAGATAATTCCCAGTCACAGAACTATCCCCCTTGACGACCTCTACCGACTGTGGGCTACCGCCACTTTCTACCACACAGACAGTCCCAACCCCTGGCTCACCTGGACCTTTAAACGAACAGGGATGTCCAGGACGTTGTCTACCGAATCCATCCAGGTCAGGCAAGCAGTGGGGCGAAGCTCTTCCACGACCACACGAGGCCATCGCTAGGCCGACTTTTCTCTTCGGCGGCCGGAGCAGGGAGCTGCTGGTGACCGAGGCAGCATCCTCGGATTTCTCTCTTTTCACTTCCGCTCGGGCAGTCACTTCGCCCGGATCAGCGCGCACGGGGAACGCACCAGCATCGATCTCTCCCTCCGGAGTGGCAGTCCCTGTGAGGTAGTTGAGGTGGATAGTGCAAGGCTTTTCTGTGGATGGTTCCACCTCGAAGAGGAATTCTTTGCAGACCTCACAGCGCCCGAATGGCTTCAGCTGGACCACCAGTCCCAAACAGCCGGGACAGATCACACCGAGGGCCTCCATGTCTCTGCAGGTATACAGAGCCAATCGCCCCCGGGGCCTTAGTCTTATCCCTGTATCCATAATCGGAGCAGCCAGAGAAGACATATCCGCGAAGTAAGGAACTGAAATCCACGGAGCACTTGAAGCCATCCTCTCTCTTTGCTGCTCCATTGCGCACTGACCCACCTGCGCCGGAATCTCCACGTGCGTACGTCCACGTGGCCAGACTCCTCCCACCTTCTGCACTTGTTCGCGGGCTTTTCCCTTGCCCCGCCCACGAACTACACAGTTGTGGGTTGCCTCGTGGTGCGTTGGCCAATATGGCCGACCTACTCGGAACTCCTCCGGGCAGCAAAGTTCAATTTCAGACACCATACACATATCCCGGATACGATGCCCCCACATGTAGCGGAGCTCACCCCTCTCTCTTTATCGGTTATATGGCTGTTGTCTAGGGGTACCTGGGAGAGAGGGATAAGACACACCATGGCCCATGTCCTCCGTAACTAAGAGGTGAAGGCCAGAAGATTGGACTTTTGTGTAGGTGTCCTAGAGTCAAGTCCAGTCCTTCGTCCCTGACTCCTTTGCTTTAGTAATCCAAGTTCCACACAGTGAATAGGTACAACTCAGTTTTATTCTTCTTGCCAAGCAATAAAACAATCTCTTTTCTTTGGAAAATGGGGGACAGATCGAGGCACAATCATTTCCCTTCTTGCTGCTGCCCACTGTGCTGTCACCAGTGGTGAATAGTCACTGCCACTGACTAGGTAATATAGAACATGAATTACCTTCGCTCTCTTTGCCCCTGTCAGAGGAACAAATCCGTCCAAGGGAGAAGTGGAGGCCTCTCCGTCACCAGCGATGCTGCGCCGGACTCTCCGGAGAAGTTACTGCGCACCAGTCCTCACGAACTCAGACACGGGCACCCAAGGAGTTAGGGTCCCCTCGGATTCCTCCACCCTCGCGGAACTCAGTCGAAGGTACTGAGCCCCAGGCATCCACCATAGTACCTCACCCCAGGCTAAAGGTGCCTGAGATGGACTCCATCTCCGCTCCACCTGGGCCAAGGGCGCCTAGGCCTGGAACACCGGAATGCCAGCACCCAAGCTGAAGGTGCCTGGGTGCGGCCGCGTCCTCCAACTCTGAACCCTTTCAGGGCGTCCGCCCCTTATATGACCTCTCCCTTTGCGTCACAGCGGGTTCCCCGCCCCGCTGTACCAGCTCCAGGGGAGGACAAAAAAGTACAGTCTTGCGGTGCGAGCCCAACCCCGGTCCAAGGCAACAACACCACCTTTAGGCCGGCGAGATCTTCACACCACCACCAGAGTCCTCCAAGACTCACAAAGGGAACCTTGAATTTCCTAACAATCAAAGCACCTGGGTCACACTAACACCCAGATGCTCCCCCTAAATTCAAGTACCCGCTACATTACTATTTTATTGCTTTTCCTATTATCATTAAAGAGGCACTAAAGGTTCCCGTTTTTTTTTTTTTTACAAATAACATGTTATACTTACCTCCACTGTGCAGCTCGTTTTGCACAGAGTGGCCCCGATCCTGGTCTTCTGGGGTCCCTCGGCAGCTGTCTCGGCTCCTCCCCACAAGAACTAACCCCCTTCATGGGAGCTCTCTCCCATGGGGGTTAGTTCTTACGGGCGCGCTCCCGTGATACAGCCTGCGGCTATAGCCGCCGACTGTATCACTCTACTCGCCGTGTCATTGATTTGATTGACAGCAGCAGGAGCCAATGGCTGTGCTGCTATCAATCAACCAATAAATGAGCCGAGAAGCCAGCGTTCACAGTGCGGGACTTTCGAGGGGTCAGGTAAGTAAACGTGGACTGGGGGGCTGCGCTAATCCTCGGATATTTTTTCACCTTAACCACTTAACGACCGCTCACTGTATATATACGTCGGCACAATGGCACCGACAGGCACAATCACGTAGAGTATACGTGATTGCCTTTGTACAGTTGGGGGGTCCAATCGGACCCCCCTTCTGTACAGTGAGCGGTCGGAATTCGTCTGGGACCGATCCGAGATGGGGGGGCGACCGTTCGATTCCGGCCACCCCCCCGCGATCGCTCCCGGCGAATGGAAATGCCCCCTCTGCCTGTGTAATGTAAACACAGGCAGAGGAAGCAGGAGGAAGTGATGTCATCTCTTGGGCGGCGCTCACATATACCGAGCGCCGTACAAGAGAAGACATCAAGGTTAGTGCACAAACACTACACTAACACCAGCACACATAGGCACATAAATCACCCCCCCCAGGCCCCCCCAGATCACCCCCCAGCCCCCAGTCACAGTGTCACTGATTGCAGTGACCATTTATTTACTGATCACTGCAGTCAGTGACATTTGTGACTGTAAAAGTGTCACTACATTTAGTTTTAGGTCCAGTGTAGCCCCCTAACCCCCCCTAATAAAGGTTTAACCCCTTGATCACCCCCCAGATAACCCTTTCACCCCCTAGCACCGCCGTCGCTAAGCGATCATTTTTCTGATCGCTGTCTTAGCGTCGGTGATGCAGATCGGTAGCCAGTAATTTTTTTTAGGTTCGCCGCAGGTTTTTATAGCGTCGGGTACCCCCATAAATTATCTAATAAAGGTTTAACCCCCTTGATCACCCCCCAGGTAACCCTTTCACCCCCTATCACCACTGTCGCTAAGCGATCATTTTTCTGATCGCTGTCTTGGCGTCGGTGATGCAGATCGGTAGCCAGTAATTTTTTTTAGGTTCGCCGCAGGTTTTTATAGCGTCGGGTACCCCCATAAATTATCTAAAAAAGGTTTAACCCCCTTGATCGCCCCCCAGGTAACCCTTTCACCCCCTATCACCACTGTCGCTAAGCGATCATTTTTCTGATCGCTGTCTTAGCGTCGGTAATGCAGATCGGTAGCCAGTAATTTTTTTTAGGTTCGCCGCAGGTTTTTATAGCGTCAGGTACCCCCATATATTATCTAATAAAGGTTTTAACCCCCTAATTGCCCCTAGTTAACCCTTTCACCAGTGATCATCATATAAGTGTTACGGGTGACGCTGGTTAGTTAGTTTGCTTTTTATAGTGTCAGGGCACCCGCCGTATATATAACCCAATAAAGGTTTAACCCCCTGATCGCCCGGCGGGTGATATCAATTAGGTTTTAGCGTCAGAGAGGGTCTGCGTCACACCCCAGGCAGCGTCAGGTTAGTGCCAGTAACGCTAACACCCACGCGTGAAGCATACACCCTCCTTAGTGGTATAGTATCTGAACAGATCAATATCTGATCTGATCAGATCTATACTAGCGTCCCCAGCAGTTTAGGGTTCCCAAAAACGCAGTGTTAGCGGGATCAGCCCAGATACCTGCTAGCACCTGCGTTTTGCCCCTCTGTCCAGCCCAGGCCACCCAAGTGCAGTATCGATCGATCACTGTCACTTGCAAAACACAACACACATAACTGCAGCGTTCGCAGAGACAGGCCTGATCCCTGCGACTCCAGTGCTGTAGGAGGTGATTTCACCACCACAGTTAAAAAAAAAAGCAAATATGCCGAAGCATTGGGGCAGCAGGGGCGGAGGAGTGATTTTGCTCCTAATGCCGCGTACATACAGTCGAAATTCCGACGGAGGCTTGCCCGTGGAAAAGTCCGACCATGTTTGTGCGGCATAACTTTTTTGCGGGAGGATGCCCCCATGCTTCGGCATATATAAATGGTGCATGTATGCCCATCATTAGAAGTGGGTGGATGAAGGGCGGTATTCTAATGATGGGCATACCCACCCGATCAATCTCTTTTTTCGTTCAGCCAACTGGCTGCATGAAAAAAAAAGATTACAATACATCTCCAACAAGGACCAGCAACGTACTGGTATGTTGCTGGACTTTGAATGGTTATACCAGATTGATGCCTGCGGGTTTAGGTATCATCTTGGTATCATTCTTTTCAGCCTGCGGCCGGCTTTCATGTAAAAGCAACCCTAGTGGCTAATTAGCCTCTGGACTGCTTTTACAAGCAGTGGGAGGGAATGTCCCCCCCCCGGATATAAAAAGCGCCATTGGGAAAGCATTTTATCACACCGATCTTGGTGTGGTCAGATGCTTTGAGGGCAGAGGAAAGATCTAGGGTCTAGACCCCAGTTTTTTCAAAAAAGAGTACCTGTCACTACCTATTGCTATCATAGGGGATATTTACATTCCCTGAGATAACAATAAAAATGATAAAAAAAAAAAAAATATGGAAGGAACAATTTTAAAAATAAAATAAAAAAGCAAAATTAATAATAATAAAAAAAAAAAAAAAAAGCTGCCCTGCCCTGCTCTTGCCCAATGGCGAACGCAAGCGTCGGTCTGGCGTCATATGTAAACAGCAATTGCACCATGCATGTGAGGTATCACCGCGAAGGTCAAATTGAGAGCAGTAATTTTAGCAGTAGACCTCCTCTGTAATTCTAACGGGGTAACCTATAAAGGCTTTTAAAGGCTTTTAAAAATGTATGTAGTTTGTCGCCAATGCGCGTTTGTGCAAAATTTTAAAGCATGTCGTGTTTGGTATCTATGTACTCGGCCTAAGATCATCTTTTTTATTTCATCAAACATTTGGGCAATATAGTGTGTTTTAGTGCATTAAAATTAAAAAAAGTGTATTTTTTCCCCAAAAAATGCGTTTGAAAAATCGCTGCGCAAATACTGTGTAGAAAAAAAAATGCAACACCCACCATTTTATTCTGTAGGGCCTTTGCTTTAAAAATATATATAATGTTTGGGGGTTCAACATAATTTTCTTGCAAAAAAAAATATGTTTTCATGTAAACAAAAAGTGTCAAAAAGGGCTTTGTCTTCAAGTGGTTAGAAGAGTGGATGTAAGCTTCCTAATGTTGTGTATAAAATGCCAGAACAGTTCAAAAGCCCCCCAAATGAGCCCATTTTGGAAAGTAGACACCCCAATCTATATACTGAGAGGCATGTCCAGTCCATGGAATATTTTATATGTTGACACAAGTTGCGGAAAAAATATATATATTTTTTTTTTTTTTGCACAAAGTTGTCACTAAATGATATATTGCTCAAACATGCCATGGGCATATGTGGAATTACACCCCAAAATACATTTTGCTGCTTCTCCTGAGTACGGGGATACCACATGTGTGAGACTTTTTTGGAGCCTAGCTGCGTACGGGACCCCAAAAACCAATCACCGCCTTCAGGCTTTCTAAGGGTGTAAATTTTTGATTTCACTTCTCACTGCCTATCACAGTTTCGGAGGCCATGGAATGCCCAGATGGCACAAAACCCCCCCCAAATGACCCCATTTTGGAAAGTAGACACCCCAAGCTATTTGCTGAGAGGTATTGTGAGTATTTTGCAGATCTCGCTTTTTGTCACAAAGTTTTGAAAATTGAAAAAAAATAAATACATTTCTTTCTTCATTTTCAAAAACAAATGAGAGCTGTAAAATGCTCACCATGCCTCTCAGCAAACAGCTTGGGGTGTCTACTTTCCAAAATGGGGTCATTTGGGGGGGGGGGGGTTTGTGCTATTTTGGCATTTTATGGCCTTTGAAACTGTGATAGGTAGTGAGGAGTCAAATCAAAAATTTGTGCCTAGAAATCCTGAAGGCGGTGCTTGGTTTTCGGGGTCCCGTACGCGGCTAGGCTCCTAAAAAGTCCCACACATGTGGTTTCCCTGTACTCAGGAGAAGCAGCAAAATGTATTTTGGGGTGCAATTCCACATATAACCATGGCATGTGTGAGCAATATATCATTTAGTGACAACTTTTTGTAATTTTTTTTTTTTTTGTCATTATTCAATCACTTGGGACAAAAAAAAAATATTCAATGGGCTCAACAGGCCTCTCAGCAATTTCCTTGGGGTGTCTACTTTCTAAAATGGGGTCATTTGGGGGGGTTTTGTGCTATTTTGGCATTTTATGGCCTTCAAAACTGTGATAGGTAGTGAGGAGTGAAATCAAAAATTTGCGCCCTTAGAAATCCTGAAGGCGGTGCTTGGTTTCCGGGGTCCCGTACGTGGCTAGGCTCCTAAAAAGTCCCACACATGTGGTATCCCCGTACTCAGGAGAAGCAGCAGGATGTATTTTGGGGTGCAATTCCACATATAACCATGGCATGTGTGAGCAATATATCATTAAGTGACAACTTTTTGTAATTTTTTTTTTTTGTCATTATTCAATCACTTCGGACAAAAAAAAAAAATATTCAATGGGCTCAACATGCCTCTCAGCAATTTCCTTGGGGTGTCTACTTTCCAAAACGGGGTCATTTGGGGGGGTTTTGTACTGCCCTGTCATTTTAGCACCTCAAGAAATGAGATAGGCAGTCGTAAATTAAAAGCTGTGTAAATTCCAGAAAATGTACCCTAGTTTGTAGACGCTATAACTTTTGCGCAAACCAATAAATATACGCTTATTGATATTTTTTTTACTAAAGACATGTGGCTGAATACATTTTGGCCTAAATGTATGACTAAAATTGAGTTTATTCGATTTTTCTTATAACAAAAAGTAGAAAATATAATTTTTTTTCAAAATTTTCGGTCTTTTTCCGTTTATATCGCAAAAAATAACAATCGCAGAGGCAATCAAATACCATTAAAAGAAAGCTCTATTTGTGGGAAGAAAAGGACGCAAATTTCGTTTGGGTACAACATTGCATGTCTGCACAATTTACAGTTAAAATTCTGAATTCACCTCTGGTCCTTTAGCTACCAAATGGTCCGGGGCTTAAGTGGTTAATGCATAGAATGCATTAAGGTGAAAAAACATGTACCTTTACAACCCCTTTAACAAATTCCATACAATTTACTTAGCACCACAAAATGATACTTGGTTCTGTTTTCTCCAAAAGGGGGCAGTACAGGGAGGTGAAACCAAGGGATGGCACTTGGAGGTAGGTAGGGGGTGGAGACAAGGGGGGACTCAGAAGGGGGGGGGGCCTGCACCTATTCTCTCTCTAAAAAAAAAAAAAAAAGCCCTGAATAAAATGATCATTATTAGGCTACGTTCACACTGCTGCATTGTTGGTAAATCGCCATTCGTGTTAGCAGCGCTTTACCGTCGTTCTAGGCCACTATCAGGGGTGCTTTGAACCCCCACTAGCGGCCGAAGAAAGGGTTAAAACCGCCCGTGTTACGGCGCTTCCGAAGGGCTGCCCATGCATTCCAATGGGCAGGGGCGGTTTATGAGCGCCCCAAAGATGCTGCTTGCAGGACTTTTTGTAAAGTCCCACAAGCGCACCGCCCCAGTGTGAAAGCACTCAGGCTTTCAGACTGGGGTGGCATGGGAGGTGGTTTTCAGGCGCTATTTGTAGCGCGAAAACCGCTGAAAAGCGCCTTCAGTGTGAAAGTAGCCTTATAGTTGTAGCGGCCTCACCCCGTCTCTTTCGTCTAGGGGTATCACACACGACAGGGTGAGATGCGCTACGGCCCATGTCCTCCCCATAGCTGTGGATGAGGTGAAGGCCAGTACCAGATATTTCCTCGGGCCTGTGTTTTTCTGTCTAGAATCAAGTCCCGCTGTGTCAACACTTCCCTTTGCTCCCATTAACCAGAGTTCCACACACCGATCACAGTCCAACTCTTGCTTTATTGTACATCTCACAATAAACAGTGCTTCAGTAGCCAACTGGTTGCGACTTGATAACATTTTGATACGGGGATGAGCAGGTCGAGGCACTGTCCTAATTATCAGCTAAACCACTGCGATCTCGCCAGCGGTTACTATAGCCTTAGCTAGAAAGGACTTAGAACTTGAGAGTCTCTACCAGCGACTCAAGAGAACATAGATAGGAGTACCTTCGCTGCGTTGCGGCCCCTGTCAGGGGAAGATGTCCCTCCAAGAGTTACCAGAGGCCCATCCGTTACTGGGTTGATGCTGCTCCAGACTTTCTGAATTGGTAACCTCCCCGGCCTCCTCACCTCAGACATGGGCCCCATCCACTTCAGGGACCCTCGGACTTCTCCACCCTCGCGGGACCCAGTCGAAGTCACTGGGCCCCAGGCCTCCTGGTTTAGTACCTCACCCCAGGCTGAAGGTGCCTGGGATGGACTCCAACTCCATTCCGGTCAGGCCTAGGGCACCTGGGCCGGAACTCCGAACCGCCCGCACCCAGGCCTAAGGCGCCTGGGCGCGTGAAGATCCTCCTGAAGACCTCGTGGTTAGCGCGTCTCCCCCTTTTATCTCCTCCCATCGACACCACGGCAGGTTCCCCGCCCTCGCCGCAACATCTCCGAGAAGGGACAAAAAGGACAGCACTATAGCAGTGAATCTACCTTGAGCCTGCGGGCACCCCGCCACCCACAGGCCAAGGAGATTATTACACCGCCCAATCCTCCACGAATACAAATGGTCATTACTCCCATACCTACACACCTGAACTTCCACCCAGGTGTACCCCACCTAAATTTAAAGACCCCGCTACATAGTGTTACATGTACTATGACCAAACACAGGATGATTTTATAACTGTGCTCTGTTCAGTACTATTACGGCAATGTACAGTATCATATCTCCCAACAATTTGAGATGGGAATGAGGGACACCTATTAGTATGTAGGCATAGGACACGCCCCCTGCCACATCCCCTTAAAGGAGAAATAACCAATAAAAAAAAAGGTTAAAAAAATCCATAAGGGCTTTTCTTTTTACCACTACTATTCCTTTATATTGGCTTTTAAAATTTACAAATACAGCCATTTAGAAATTGGAGGAAAGGTTTAGCACTGGGAAACACTTTTTGAAAGATTAAAAAGTGCATTTCATATACAACTATACAGATCAGACCAAAATGAGGGACAAATGAGCAGGGACTTAGCTCCAAAACAGGGACAGTTCCTCGAAATCAGGGAAAGTTGGGAGCTATGCAGTATGTGTGAAATAAGTGCAGCTGAGTGTGGGTTGGGACACACACTAGTAAGCACTAAGCATGCAGTGTACTGTGGGTGAGAAAGGGTTATGTGCAGAGGCCCCGCCCTTTCCTCCTCCTCCTGCTCTGCACACGGAAGTGCTGAGCTCAGGAACTGGTCAGCTGCTAATGGTGCATGTTGTTGTATCGCTGTGTGTGTGGTGCTGTTTTGTAGTGAGTACGATTGTTGTATGTGTAGGGGAGGTGTGTTGTGTATAAGGTGATGCTGTGTGCTGGATTATAGTCTTATACGTGTGTAGTAAAGGATAGCTCATGCCATCGCATGTAACACCCAGCTCCCTGTACTGTTTACATCCAGCCAGGCTGTGTGTAGTATCTTTCTCATCTGTAGATCTCAGTTAGAAGGCTCCAGGCTGTGTGTAGTAAGTTTTTTTTCTTTTCTTCTGTAGATCTCAGAAGGAACCAGGCTGCTTGCAGTAATAGACATTAGAGGGAGTGCTGTGTGCTATTTGTTGTGTGCACACCCTAGGACAGTATGATGAGTGTCAGTGCACTGATCATTAGCTTCCTGATCCTCTGTGAGTTCTCTATAGGTAGGGGGTCACTGCTTGTTGATGATCCTCAGAGCTCTGACACTTCAGACTTGATGGCAAGGTCATTTTGGGCAGAGCAGCTTTCTCTGTCTCTGTTCCCACCCTACTCTTCCCCCGATCACCGAATGGACCCCAATATGTGTATCCAGCTCCTACATGAATTTGCTAACAATAGTGCCGATCTTAGCAGCTGTTTGGCAGGCATGGCATGGCCCGTGCGAGTGTGCCAGTATTGCTACAAGGAATACGCACAACTCAAAGCTACAATGGACAAGATCACAAGTCATCAGGTTTGTTACTATTTCAATTTCTGTTTTACTTACAACATATTCTGCATGCTAAGTAATGTGTAACACTTCCAAATATTTTAACCACATCAATACCGGGCCTATTCTGGCACTTCTCTCCTACATGTACAAATCATCATTCTTTTTCTAGAAAATTACTCAGAACCCCCAAAAATTATATATGTTTTTTTTTTTAGCAGACACCCTAGGGAATAAAATGACGGTCATTGCAACTTTTTATCTTGCACGGTATTTGCGCAATCATTTTTCAAAAGCCTTTTTTTTTTTTTTTTTTTTTTTTTTTTTTAAATGGTTTCATGAATTAAAAAAAATAACAAAACAGTAAAGTTAGTCCAATTTTTTTAGGAAAATATGAAAGATTATGTTACGCCGAGTAAATAGATACCTAACATGTCACGCTTTAAAATTGCGCACACTCATGGAATGGCACCAAACTTCGGTACTTAAAATCTCCATAGGCGACGCTTTAATTTTTTTTTACAGGTTACCAGGTTAGAATTACAGAGGAGGTCTAGTGCTAGAATTGTTGCACGCGCTCTAACGATACCTCACATATGTGGTTTGATTGGCGTTTACATATTTTGGCGGGACTTACATGTGCATTCGCTTCTGATCGCGAGCTACCGGGGACAGGGGCGTTTTTTAATTTTTTTTTTTTTTTTTTTTTACACTTATTTTCCTTTTTTTTTTTTTTTTTTTTTTTTTTTAAACTTTTTTTTTTTATCACTTTTATTCCTATTACAAGGAATGTAAACATCCCTTGCAATAGGAATGTGTGTGACAGGTCCTCTTTATGGAGAGATGCGGGGTCAATAAGACCCCACATCTCTCCTCCAGGCTGGAAAGCATGAGATCGTGATTTTTTCTCTTATCATCCATGGACTGACACGGTGTCTCTTTACACTTTACACGTGGGTTATGTCCCTGCTTGCAGGAGAAGACCTAGGCAGAATGTGAGATGTTATACATACATTCTAAAAGCCAGAGCTGAACAGCCCCACCCAGGGGGCGGTCCCTCCGGGCATAACCCTCCCACTACAGTCAGCAGACTCCAGTTTTTTTCTGCCTAGCAGAAGGAGAAGACGTGGCTCTCTCAGGAGCCAGTCTCCTGACCTATTTTATTCCTTTTTGGAATTCTTTTTTATTTTATTTTTGAGAATCTTCTATCAACTGTCGGCTGGGCAACAGGTTGGGTACAAGATATCCTCGTAGTCTTCCCTGTCCGACCATCGAGCGTGCTGATCCTCGCCTTCTGTGCGTAAGACTCAGTTCACGACAGGCCCCATGACTCCAGGGGTGGCCGGGTTGCTTTCATGCTCCCACGGTCCTCTCAAGACTGAACAGCTCCTGACTGACTGTATCTTTCGCGGTGGACCGGGCCGACAGCTACTCAGTACTGCACTGTGATAGTCCTGTCAGAAACACCAGTGTGTCCCTCAGGGGACGGGTAAGTAGTCTCTCCTGCCTGCAGGTGAGTACAAAGGGCTGTGTGTTTCTCTGTGGGGGATTTTCCCTGTCTCCCCCTGTATTTTATTGTCGCTCTCTGTCACCATTACTGGCGCTGACTGTGTGGGGTGCTTGGGGGTCACACTGTTCTTGGGGGGCTCATGCTGGTCTGCAATGTATGCCTTGGGGCTTTTTTGTGTTTTCTTTTTTTTTGGGGGCCTGAGCGCCGAGTGGCGCTGTGCGTGTGTGCTGTTTCCTTTTAACTGCGTCATGGCGGCCATCTTGCCGCGGATCGCCTCAGTGAAGTGCGGCGGCCATTTTCTTGTAGCCCGCGCGCTTTTCAGCACTAGTTTGGCCTCTAGCGCTGCTATAGCAGCGCGAATCTCCTCACAGTCTCCTCACAGCTTACCAGCACTGACACAGCGCGGTACAGACAGCGGAACTAAGCGGTCCCTGGTCCGGTTTGGTGAGTCCCCTGGGCGCCCCCTCCTCAGTCAGCACAGCCTGTGGGTGGACTTTTTATCTGAGGAGTCTCAGAGGGGGGCAATATGGAGTCTGTGTCACCAGCTTCCCCTAAAAATGTCAGTGGCAACAGGCAGTGCTTCAGCACTGCGGTCCCTATGGACCTGTTGTGGGCAGCCCTGGAGTCAATTTCTGACCAGGATGGGAGCTGTGTGCAAGCGCAAGGTGCAAAAAGGCGCCCTCTCCCCACTTTATCTACTCGAGGGCAGTGCGCTGATTCAGATATGGGCCTAGCCACTATCGCTCAGGACCCTAGTTCTGAATGTATGGATGGTTTTGAACAGGACATTCCTTATGAGGAAAACTCCAGTTCTGAGTCAGTAAATGACAGGGCGCTTGTTAGTGTGCTCATGACTGCGGTGAGGGACACTCTCAAGCTCAAATGCTGCGGATGCAGAACCTCAGGCGGATACTGTCTCCTTTGGTTCTTTTAAGGCCAGGCCTTCTAAAGGGGTTTTTTCCATTGTACTTTCTTTGACCAGCTCATTGATAAGGTCTGGGAAAAGCCGCAGAAGAATTTTTTTATGGTCCCGCGGCGTTTGTCTATCAGGTACCCCTTGAAGATGCCCTACTTAAAAAGTGGGCTTCTCCCCCAGTGGTCGACCCTCCAGTCGCCCAGTTGAACAAGGCCATCACTCTCCCGATGGAGGGGACTCCTGCATTTGAGGACCCCACTGACAGGAGGTCAGAAGTGGTGAGCAGAACCATGTTTGCCTTGTTGGGATCCGCCCTACGACCTGTGGTAGCGGCGACCCTTGTGTCTAAAACACTTACAGGTTGGGCAAAAATGTTGCACCTAGCTGTACAGGAGCATATTCTTCCTCCAGACACAGTTGCTCTGGCCCACCAACTGGTTCAGGGCCTGGTTTCTGTGTGCGACGCCACGCTGAACGCAGCCCCTTTAATATCCAGGGCCTCTGTCTCGGCGGTGGTATTGCGTCGTCTTATCTGGTTGAAATGCTGGTCTGCTGACCTAGCCTTAGGAAGCTCCTGACGGATCTACTATTTTAAAGGCGGTAGACCTTTCGGTGCTGCTCTGGATGACATCGTCATGGATGTCACAGGAGGTAAACGCACTCTTCTTCCTTAGACTAGCAAGGGTGAGGAGGCCCGCCGCAAACAGGGGCCTTCCTTTCCAGCAAAACAGGGGTTTTTTCATCAGAGTCCACAGGTAGACCCTCTCAGACTGACGGCAGTGCGGCTGGTGGGCACAAGTGCCCCTGGGTGCGTAAGCCAAACAAGCGGCTCCCAAGCCCGCCTCCGCGTGAAGTCTTGCCTCCGCCCGACTCTGGGGTGGGGGGACGACTTCGCAGGTTCACGGATCGGTGGACCTCCCGAATCTCCGACTGGTGGGTGTGCGAGGTGGTCACCTCAGGTTATAGGATAGTATTCCGATCCTGGCCCCCACACAGATTCTTTCCCTTGAATCTTCCTCTCCTTCCTACCTGTCGGGCAGCCCTCTTGGGGGCTGTACAGGATTTGATCAGGTCCGGAGTGATTGTGCCGGTTCCGTCACAGGAGAGTTTTCAGGGATTCTGCTCGAATCTGTTTGTCGTCCCAAAAATAGGACGTGGTTCGACCTATCCTGGACCTCAAGGACCTGAATGCCTTCGAGAAGGTGCAGAAATTCCGCATGGGATCCATTCGCACGGTGATCGCTACACTCCACCAAAGGGATTTTCTTCTGGCGTCCTTGGACTTCAAGGACGCCTACTTGCATGTTCCGATCTGCGCAAGTCACCAGAAGTTTCTGCGCCTTGCGATCAGCGAAGTCCACTCTCGATTGTGGCTCTTCCTTTCGGCCTTGCCTGGGCACCAAGGGTGTTCACCAAGGTGCTTGCTCCGGTTCTAGCCTTCTGTTACAGCGAGGTATTGCTGTCGTGGGCTATCTGGACGGTCTTCTGCTATGAGCAGAAAGTGGCTCAGACTTAGAGGAAAGGTGACTATCGTCAATTAGACCCTCAGGGACTTCGGGTGGTTCCTGAACATTCAGGAGTCAGTCCTGGTCCCGACTCAGTGTCTGGAGTCTCTAGTTCTGGTTCTGGACTCCTTGGAGGCAAAGGTATCCTACCTCTGGAGAAGTTGCTGACACTTCAGTCTGCGGTGCGGGTGCTGACATCCCGAACATGGTTGTCAATCCGTTGTTTGCATGAGAGTCCCGGGACTCCTGGTGGCCTCCTTCGCGGCCATTCCGTATGCCCAATCACACACCAGGGCATTGCAGAAGGAGATCTTGTCCACCTGGGACAAATCCCCGTTGTCCTTGGATCTTCGGATCCAGGTGATTCACCTGGTCAGGGCGTCCCTGACAGGGTGGTTGGGACCCTCGGCTCTTCGGTCCGGAAAGTCGTTCCCCTCCCATCCAATGGACGGTACTCACGACGGACGCCAGCCTGACGGGCTGGGGTGGAGTCTGCGGAGTCCTGTCGGCTCAAGGCCTTGGACTCCGGACGAGCCCGTTTACCAATCACTGTTCTGGAAATGCGGGCCATCAGACTGTGTCTCTCCTCAGGTCGGAGAGAGTACGGGGTCGCTCCATCAGGAGCCAGTCGGACAACGCCACGGCGGTGGCGTATGTAAACCATCACGGGGGGACTCGGAGCTCAGCTGCGGCTTCCGAGGTAATCCGTATCCTGAAGTGGGCCGGAAGAAACGTGCCGGCTCTGTAGGGGCGGACTATCTGAGTCGCCAGACGCCGGACCAGGAAGAGTGGTCCTTGCATATTTCAACTCCTTTGCCGACGGGGGGGCACGTCGGATGTGGACCTGATGGCCTCTCGACTCAGTCGCAAGGGTCGAGGTTGTGGCCAGATCCAGGGATCCTTGGGCGATGACTCGGATGCGTTGGTGGCCCCATAGGGTCCTTATCGCCTGATATAAACTCCGGTGATCCTAATTGTTCCGGATTGGCCTCAGCGTCACTGGTACGCTGATCTGGTACGTCTCGTTGCGGACGTTCCCTGGCGGTTGCCGATGAGGGAGGACCTTCAGTCTCAAGGTCCGATGTTTCATCCGGCTTACAGTCTCTGGCTTTAACGGCAGAGCTGTTAAAAGCCAGGTGTTGAGGGACCGAGGTCTCTCGGACTCTGTCATTTTGACCATGTTAAGGACACGGAAGTCTTCCTCCAGGCAGATCTATCACCGTGCCTGGAAAGCTTATATCGCCATATGCAAAGCGCTGGACTGGCGTCCTCGGACGTATTCCGTCCCCAGAATCCTGCGTCCTCTACAGTGTGGAGTGACCCAAAAGCTTGATTTGAGTACCATCAAGGATCAGTTTTCGGCCTTGGCCGTCTTCTTTCAGCGACCTCTAGCGGGTCATTTCTTGGTTAGCACCTTGTGTTGGGGGTTCGCCATGTGCTCCCTCCTGTCAAGCCTTCTCTCCCACCGTGGGATCTGAATTTGGTGCTCTAGGTCCTCCCAGGAACCTCCTTTTGGGAATATCCGGGATATTCCTCTCTTGTCTTGTCTCAGAAGGTGGCCTTTTAGTGGCAATCACTTCTGTTTGACGAGTGTCTGAGTTGGCGGCTTTGTCCTGCAAGTCGCCATATTTAGTCATCCATAAGAATAAGGCGGTGTTGCATCCGCGACCTTCCCTTTTGCCAAAGGTGGTGTCTACCTTTCACCTACATGAGGACATTGTCCTCCCGTCTTTGTGTCCTCACCCATCGCATCCCAGAGAGTTTGCGCTGCACATATTGGAGGTGGTACGAGCCTTACGGGTGTACCTGTCTGCTACTGCTTCTATTCGGAAGTCCGACTCACTG
This sequence comes from Rana muscosa, assembly GCA_029206835.1. Lineage (NCBI taxonomy): Eukaryota > Metazoa > Chordata > Amphibia > Anura > Ranidae > Rana > Rana muscosa. Next base: position 510,444,163 of record CM055122.1, read on the forward strand.
TTTGTGACTGCCCCTGGTCCATAACAGGGCCAAGCGGTTTCGTCTGCCATCATTTCTAGGGGAATCAGACAAACCGTCATTCAAGCCTATGCTCTCAAAGGGCGGGCGCCTCCCTTTCCGGTTACGGCGCATTCCACCAGGGCAATTGGTGCTTCCTGGGTTTTCCGACATCAAGCGTCGGTTGCACAAGTGTGCAAGGCGGCGACCTGGTCGTCTGTTCATACCTTTTAAGTTTTTTTATAAGGTTGATGTGGCTGCATCTTCGGATGCTTCCTTCGGCCGCAGGGTGCTGCAGGCCGCTGTTTAAAGTTGCGACTCCTCCGTTGAGGAGATCTGCCTTATTGGAGTGAAGTTTTGGTTTTTCCATTTATACTGCTCCCATCCCTCTTGACACTGCTTTGGGACATCCCACGTGTAAAGTGTAAAGAGACACCGTGTCCATGGATGATAAGAGAAAATAGGATTTTTTGTACTCACCGTAAAATCCTTTTCTCTGACATCCATGGACTGACACGGCACCCACCCTTCCTTTTTAAGTTTGTACTGCTTTGTTACGAACTGAAGTCTGCTGACTGTAGTGGGAGGGTTATGCCCGGAGGGACCGCCCCCTGGGTGGGGCTGTTCAGCTCTGGCTTTTAGAATGTATGTATAACATCTCACATTCTGCCTAGGTCTTCTCCTGCAAGCAGGGACATAACCCACGTGTAAAGTGTAAAGAGACACCGTGTCAGTCCATGGATGTCAGAGAAAAGGATTTTACGGTGAGTACAAAAAATCCTATTTTTTTCACTGATCTCATGTTTACTAGCCGCAATGGCGGCTTTGTTTACATCTAAGGACCCGGGCGTGACGTCATCACATCGCGCCCGGGGCTCTGACGATCTCAGAGATGACTGGTGACCATCTGGTCACCAGTAATTTCTATGCTCGTCATGTGACCCACCACCGGCGCCGGACGATTCTCTCCGGGTCCCCGATGGCACGGGAGAGCCCGGATGGCGGCGGGAGGGGCCACTATGATCGTTCTTATGGTGCGCAGAATCGCCGGCACAAATGTGAATGATGCCTCTAGCTGCAGGCATCATTCAGATATCCCCCCACAAAGCCGAGGACGTCATATGACGTCCACCCAGGATGGGAGATCCCATCTGTGGACGTCATATGACTATGGGCGGGTAGGGAAGTGGTTAAGGAAGAATTAAAGGAAAAGTACAGCCAAACCTCATTTGGCTGTACTTCTCCTGTGGTTCAAAGAAGTGCAGTTCGTTCTGCACTCATGTGACCCAGAAGTCCTCTGTCTGCTGACGCCACGGAGCCGGTCCAGGCTGGGACAAGATTACGACACTGGGGTCGGGAGCCACCCACATGCCTGGACTTGCACCCTGCTCAGCCTCTCAGTGAGCTGGCCTGCTCCCACCTCCCCCACAGCCCAGTGCTCCAGTGAGTGCGGGGGGGGGGGGGGGGTGTGGGGGCAGAGCGGTGATCAGGTAAGTTAAAATGCTTTTTCCAGTACTCCAGACCTAAACAAGCATTTAAAGTGGTATTAAACCCAAAACCAAAAATGTAATGTATTGCAGCTCATTAGATGTGATGACTGTATTCGTTTTCTTTTTTTTTTTTTCTTTCCCCTGGTTTTCACCAGGTAATCTGGCCAGTAACACACCTCCTGTATTAGAGTGCCCCCACTCTGGATGAAGGGGCACATTTGGACATCAACATTGTCAGTCTGGCGGTAGGGGAGTGTTGGATGTACTAGCAGATTTACACGCAGTATCAAATTGAAGCCAAACGCCAGCTAACACTTTATAATCAGTTACATTAAACCGTTTTCTCTTTTTGAGAGAGATATTTTATATAAATAAAAGCTGATCATTGTGAGCAACCCTGTCGGTGGTAAATGGTTTGTCTCATCCCTGTAACTGCAAGAGAGCTTTTCTGTTGAAAAACAGACTTTTTGGCTGGATCACCAGATAAAAATTGTTTACTTTTCTCTGATATCTTGATGTTTTTGATATCTGTACTGTATATTGTACGTTATGTAACAATATTATGTTTGTCCTTTTTAAAAATCAATAAAAAATACAATTATAAAAAAAAAAAAAAAAAATTGAAGAAAGAGAGCCTAAAACAAAAAGGAAACGAATACAGCCATCACATCGGAGAATTGGCAAGCTGCAATATAATGTTTGCTTTTGGGTTCAATACTGCTTTAACCTTTGCAGGTTGGAGGCAACCCCACTGCAAGGATGTATTTTTTTTGTTTTTCCCAGAGTACAGCTTTAACCACTTCAGCCCCTGTAGATTTATCCCCTTAATGACCAGGCTATTTTTTGCGATACGGCACTGCGTCGCTTTAACTGACAATTGCGCAGTCGTGCGACATTGTACCCAAACAAAAACGTAATTTTTTTTTTCCCACAAATAGAGCTTTCTTTTGGTGGTATTTAATCACCTCTGTGGTTTTTATTTTTTGCGCTATAAGCAAATAAAGACCAACATTTTCTTTCTGGCTCTCTGTGGAGCGATCGTGGGTGGTCAGCGGACATCACAGCCGCCAGCCATGCGCATCCGCTCCCCTGCTGTGCAGTGGGCGTGCCTGCTATAGCATTTAAAGGGACCGCCCTACCGGTACGGCGATTCGCGGGATTGAGCCAACCTGCTGCAGTATAATGACAACGGCTGGTCGGCAAGCGGTTAAACTGACTGGTGACTATTGAACTGGGTAGTGATGTTCTAGGTCAAATAGTCTGCTGAAAAGCGGCTGCATTCAATAAGGCTCTTTTCACATGGGGCGAAATCCGTCCAAGAAGATCCACCTGTTCAGCATGGGATATGTCTGCTGACCCCTGCTGAGCAGGGGGATGACAGGTCCGTGTCCAAGTCCTCTCTGCTATCCGGCCATTCTGCATTTATCCACGTTTTTTGAGCCATAAGCTTTTGTGGGAGTAAAGACTGGTTAAAAAAATGCTACTGCAAAACGCTGAAAAACTCATTCTACGGCTACAGCTAACGCTACGGGATTTTTTATAACGTCCAGTGTGCATGAGGCCTAAGGGCTCATGCACACTGCAGCTCAAAGAAGCGGCTCCTGCAGGCTTTTGAGCTCTTATTTTTTTCTGCCTGGAAACTCTCCTCCTTTTTAGCCAATGTGTCCATGCACACTAGGGCTTTTTCAGGAGTTTAGACATATGCTCTTACAGGCAGGAAAACCCCCCACCAAACTCGTGTTTTTCAGAGGAGCTTTCGAGCAGTAAAGATGCATAACTTCCCAAAAACGCGTGTAAAGGCAAAAAAAAAATCAATAAATGAACTGAGGGGAGGGTGGATTTAAATCGCTAGTAAAAAAGGCTTGATTTAAATCATAATGTTTAAAGAGCAACTGTCATCTCTGTCCCACAGCGGCTCCTCCTCAGACCCGCTGTTGACCGACAGTCCATATGAGCGAAGGAGAAAGGGCGGCACATCTTCATTTCTGGATGTGCCGCCCTTTTTTCTTCATTCATATGGACTTTCTAGGTTGCGGACCTTGGCAAGCACCCAGAGTCTTTTCACAGCAGTTTAGCAGATAGCCTGGGAGCGGTGTGTACCCAGCTCTTTCTATTTGACTTACCGACAGTCCCATTCACTTTAATGGGACGGCTGGTGATGGGGCAGTGACACAACAAGGTGAGGGATGTGGCGGCAGCAGGTGATTGGATGCCCGCTAACAGGTGCTGCCATGATGGATCTGAAATGACAGGTTTTCTTTAAATGTAAGCACTTTTTCTTTCTGGCAGAATCTTTAATATTTGCAAACAAAATGAAGGTTTCCTATTTAGAATAATAAGCTGTCAGGTTAGGATATCAGAACCGATTCAATCATACAGTTTGTAGTGTACATAGATTTGGAAAACAAGGGGATAAAGGAATATTCCTGAACTTTGTTTTATCTCATGGTTAAGCCCCGTACACACGGTCAGACTTTTTGCCAACAAACTTCATTTTGAGCAAGTTTGACAAAAAATCCGACCGTGTGTACGCTCCATCAGGCAAACTTTTTTTGGGTTTTCATCGGACAAATGTTCGGTCTGCAGACGGACAAACTTTTCGCCAATAAAAGTCTGACAGTGTGTACAGAAAACCATCGGACTTTTGTCCGATGGACAAAACAAATAATGTTAAAATCAACCAACAATAGCAGAAGTTGACCAAAGGGTGGCGGTAAAGAGCAGAAAGACCACGTGATGTTGGAAAAAGTTTTGGGAAAGTTTGCAGAAAAGTCCTGTGGTGTGTATGCTATGGGTGTGCCCGGCCAACTCCGTTCGGACAAAAATCCACGGAAAAGTCAGATGGAAGTCCGACCGTGTGTATGGGGCTTTAGTGTGAAATTGTGTGAATGCATTAATGCAGTGCATGTTATCTCTGCTTGCAGAGCTTGGATTAATTGAATGAGTTTGCCATAAATCTTAATATTGCAAAATATACAGCCTCATGCTCCATAGCTAAGCTCCATTTCATGCTGAATAAACTAAATGTTTGATGTATCTTAAATAAAAAACTATCTTTTTAGATAGATTTTTTTTTTTACTCCAAAGCATTTTATTTAAATAAATTTAATAAAAATCCGATATCCTAGACTGAGGGGAAGGTTTTTGGGGGAAAAAAAACGCTTATGCTCCAAAAAGCTAAAAAAAAAAAACGTGCGAAAGAGCCCAAAAAAGTACGAGCTTCTTCAAGCTGAAATAAAAGCTCAAATGCCTGTAAAGGCAGCTTTTTTTTTACTTGCACTGCCGTGTGCATGAGCCATGCGGGAAAAAAGTGCCAACTCAATGTACACAGTTTGTTTCCAAATATTACACATTTTTTTTCTGTGAATAAGGATCAAGAAAGGAAGTTACAAAGCAAACGATTTATGTTTCCCAGTAGATCATGTGAAACATTACAGTCTTCCTCTCTGGTGCATGTGACTGTTCAGTGACTATTTCTGTACAGTGTCTTTTTAACCCTTAAGTACAGTCTGCTGCTATGATAATGTTTAGTTCCTTATCCAATAAAAAGTTTGCTTATTTTCTTCATTTCATTTTGCTATATTGTTTTGTAAGATCGTAGCTTTCTGTTCTCATTCCTAATATTTCTATTTGCAGAACAGCAGCACATTGGGCTGTGAGACCACATTGCTTCGCTCTGATAGGGTTCAAGTCATTGTTGCACTTTATAATTTCTATGATGATTTGTGGATTGCTTCAAAGTGTGCAAGTGAGTATTGCATAATCAGTATTTTTTTTATGCCTTTTTTCTTCTGGTATTCACCTACTTATTAACATGCAGGACCTATTGCATTGAGAGGGTAAGGAAATTATATCTGCCTTTTTTTTTTTTTTTTTATTGCTGTCTATGGGGGGGTTTACTTCCTGCTTGAAGTGGGAATCTTCCCATCAGGGATATAAACAGTTTAAGAGACCAAACGCAGGTTCTAACCCTCATACTTTACTGAAAATATTATATATTGTTGTCTGTGCTCTCATTGGAGAGCTGTTTTCATATTGTCTTTACCAGTAACAGAAAATATGTGGCATTCTATGTTATGGGGAAAATCATGGCAGCTATAAGATCCTGACTGAAGTTCTAAGCCTTGCCCTGTCTATAAAACAAAATTGAGAGGAGATCAGTTCTTAATTTTACAATGATTTAGACTAGAATTAAAGGGGTTGTAAAGCTTTGTGTTTTTTCGCCTTAATGCATCCTATGCATTAAGGTGAAAAAACACCTTGCCCTGTACGACCCCCCAGCCCCCCCCCCCTGTTTTACTTACCTGAGCCCCGAATTTGACTGTGCGCGATCCCGCGTCGGTTTCTTCACCTCTTCTCGGCTCTTCATTGGATAGATTGATAGCAGCGCAGCCATTGGCTCCCTCTGCTGTCAATGATCCGGGGGCGGGGCTGAGTCATACACTCGGCTGCTATGCACACCGAGTGTATGACACGGGAGCGCACACGCAAGGTTACCCCCTCGGGTGAGAGCTTCCCAGAGGGGGGTTAGCTCTTGCCGGGAGGAGCCGCGAGAGCCACCGTGGGACCCCAGAAGAGGACATTCGGAGCTACTCTGTGCAAAACAAACTGCACAATGGAGGTAAGTATGACATGTTTGTTAATAAAAAAAAAAAAAAAAACCCTGAACCTTTAGTGTCACTTTAATTAGCCTTGTGAGGTTGCAAAGACCTAGGACAGAGTTGGGCAATTAATTATTCCAAGGGGCCACATAAGAGGCTGGGACTGTTGTAGTGGGCCGAACTTAAATCTTCTCAATATTGATTTTGGACCTGGGAAGGATGTGCAAGCTCATAAACATATAGAACACAAACAGCTGGTGTTTGAATAGTAGGTACAACTTCTCATAAAATAGTTCTCTTTTAGATGGGCGGTAAAAACACAGGACTGTTCATGCCATGGCCACAATGCTTTGCTTCTTGGCCGCAGCATTTTTAACTCTGAGTGCAGATTTTGACAAGGGCTTGTCAAACTCACCCACTGAGTTCAATGGGGCTGCAGTGCAAACCGCGTTCAATAAACAGGATTGTGGTGGTGCAGCATAGGGTCAAATCAGGTGGTGAGGAGGTGACATGACACCACCTCACCACCTGTCAAATGCCCCCTGAAAAGCACTGTGACTGGAAGGAGAGAGCCTGAGATCGTTACAGCGGGAATTTCTGCAATTCCTGTAGTGAAGAACAGGTATACGGCTCCTGGGGTTTGCAGTGTACAGGCACTAACACAGAACTTGGGGTAGCAGAGTGGTGGGAGAGCATCGGGATGTCTCCTAGGCAACTTGCTCCCACCAGAACTGAGCCTGCCTCCCCACTGGTACCGATCAGCTCCTCAGGCTCTTTCCTTCCAGTTCTTGTAGCTCTCCACACAGACGTCTGTCAGCATGCCTCTCTGAACCTGTCAGCTTCCTCAGTGAAAAAGCTGACAGGCTTCGGGAGGCATGCTAACAGTGGAGGCATCGAGGGCCAGATAGAGGTCGCCAAAGGGCCCTGAGGCCGCAGTTTGCCCAGGTCTGACCTAGGATGTACCCAAGATTTACTGTCCTGCCCCACTGATCACATACCAATGATTGTAGTTGCCCAGGACCTGCTACCAGTTGAACATTTAGCTCTCAAATTGTGAAGCTCTGTCTGTACTGATATGCATGTGATATGTTTGCGTCAATGTTTGTTAAGATGTAAACATAATACGTTGAACTTTTTTTTTTTTTTTGTTAAAAAAAAAATAATACATTGTACTTAGTTGCAGTTATCAGGAACAACTAATTACAGTGTGTATTTTTTTTTTTTTTTTAAGCCCGACTCCAGCTTTTGTGCATGCTTCACCCGTCAGGCAGACTCAAACCCCCCCTCCCCCCCTCCACACTTTAAATTCTGCTGGTCCAGTTATGCCCCGGTTCTTTCAGAGTCAAAGGAAATGGGTTTGATGATCATAGGCATGGTTCAACCTGGAAGAGGACTGGCGCTGGATATCAGAGTGGTGAGATTGTGAGAAACAGGGCCAGAGAGTGAGTATTGCAGCTAGAGCTGCAATGGTAACTTCTAGTGTATTCCTCATTTCAAGGTTGTGGCTATAATGCAGGTTATTTTTGTTATTTGATTCCCTTTTCTAAATATAAAACCTAAAAAAGTGTTAAAATAACATTGGTAATGTTGCTGTGTGTTGCTTTCATTTCCCAAGGTTGCGTGAATAAGAACTACACGGATGTAATGAACACGACAGCTGCATTTATGAAGGTTTTTGATGAGTTGATGCAATGTTTCAACATCACCAAGGTAAATCCTCTATTTAGATTTTCAGACTAATTTAAGGGAAGTATATACAGACTGGTTTGGAAGCTATTGTGTTTTCTGGGATTTTTTTAGCATTTTCTATTTCTCCATATTAAAACAGGTCGGAGAGTGCCTTGCGCTTATGGACTATAAGATTATTAGATGGTAAGGATTAGGAAGTGACAAAAAAAACATAGGTACCGATGGTCTTGCCAATATTTCTTCTTGTCAGACCGTTTTTTCTTGATCAATTTGGAAACAAATTACTTGGAAGGTTTGTTCCGGTTACGGTTTGCATGTTTGTCCAGTGGTTATCACTTTTACCCTGCTGTCCTTTTCCTACGGGGGGGGGGGGGGGGGGCACGATATTCATAAAATATGTTTAATCTATATTTGCTGTTATGGATTTGCTCTTAGTGCTCCAATCTCCTCCCACTATCTGTGTGCAACTGTTGCAGGGACTTTAGCTAAAAGTTTATTTGGGGCATGAGTTTATGTGGTAATTCCAGTGTCTCCAGTCTGTTATACCATGCAGAATTTCCCCTCCTAGCAGTACTAGAATAATATGTCACATTACCTATTCATAATGTGTAAGGCTTAGAGCTTAACTATTTGACCCCCAGGCTAGTTCTCACATTTTTTATCATACATGTAATACATGTAAAAAATTTTGTGGCTAGAAAGAAGAGAGAGGAAATCCCTGCAAATAATGGGGACATAGACAGTAATAAAATCTGACAAGTGCTCTAATCCATCCCCCCCCCCGCCTTTATCTTAAAGCAGAGTTCCGCCAACATTTTTTTTTTTTCTAAAAGTCAGCAGCTACAAATACTGCAGCTGCTGACTTTTAATATTAGGACACTTACCTGCCCAGGGCACCCGCGATGTCAGCAACCGAAGCCGATCTGTCCCTTGGCTCTCGGGTGCTTCCGCCGCCATCTTCGGTAAGGGAAACAGGAAGTGAGGCCTCACTTTCTGGTTCCCTACTGTGCATGCGCGAGTCAAGCTGTGCTATCTCACTTGTCCCTGCTGTCTTCTGAGACCCGTGTGTCTCCCAGAAGAGAGCGGTGGGGCCAAAGGAGGGGCCGGACATGGCATAGATCGCCGCAGATACTGCTGTGATCTATTCCCGGAAGTGGTGCAAATACCTTTTATTAGACAGGTATCTGCCCCCCCCCCCCGAAAGGTGGCAAATGTGACACCGGAGGGGGGGAGGATTCCGAAAAGTGGAAGTTCCATTGTTGGGTGGAACTCCGCTTTTAATTTTTTTTAAGCCGCAACATATTTTCGCAGCAGTTTTTCAACCACAATTTAAAAAATATATATACTGATGCTTTTTAGTGCACACAAACACAATCTATTACCCAGTTTTTTTGTAAAATATAGAAGATGACATTAGGCCGAGTAAATAGATACCAAACATGTCACACTTTAAAATGGAGCACGCCGGTGGAATGGCAACAAACTTCCGGTACATTAAATTATCTATAGGCAATCCTTTACAGGTTACCGGTTTAGAGTAACACAGGTTATCTAGGGCTAGAATTATTGCTCTCACTCTGACATCCATGGTGATACCACACGTGTGGTGCAATCGCCATTTACTCATTTGCTCAGGACTTGCATGCGCATTCACATTGGCACGTGAGAACAAGGGGATGGGGGCGCTTTAAAATATGTTTTTATTATTATTTTATTTTAACACCATACCTTTTTTACATTTTTTTTTTATTTTTGGCTCAACTTTATTGCTATCACAAGGGATGGACAACATCCCTTGTGATAGCATGGGCTGTGACAGGTCTTCCTTTTATGGAGAGATCTGGGGTCTATTGGATCTCTCCTCCGGCCTCCAAAGCATCCCATCAAACCAAGATCGGTTTGGTCAGATGCTTTCACAATCCGGGGACTGGTTATAAAACGACAAACCAAAACCGGAAGTGATGAAATCCTCGGCTTTTCCTGTTTCTTGACATCACAGAGTGAAAGGAACAACGTTGGTTCCTTGCACTCTGTGTACAGCAATGAACACGGCCGATCGCATAGTTACTGGGCTCCCCGTCAGGATAGGAGAGCCCGTTAAAGGCAGCTTCGGTTAACACTGCCTGTAAAAGTGATCCAGCAGTTGTATAGCTGCTTGGATCTCTTTTACTAGAAACAGAATTACCGTGTGAAAAATACACACCAGGATCAGCTTCCTGGTATAATCGCTTCAACCTGAGGCCTACAGGTGGGAAGTGGTTAAAGATACCACCACTTTGCCTAAAGCAGTGGCTTTATAAAGGGCCCCCAGCTCCCTAGTTATACTTTACTAACCTGCGCTCCCTTGTAGCTCCTGTCTCTGATGCAGCCCGCACTGGTGTCGGATGCTTTTGAAAATAACTTGTGTCATGTGATATTGCTCCAGTCTACTAATTGGCTGCTGGACCTGAGTACTATTGCATGTGAGGAGTTTATATGTCACCCCATACCTAGAAGCACAGGGTATTGTTGCTGGAGCTCTGGTAAGGTGAGTATTACTGATATGGTCCCTTTCCAAAAACATTGTTACTGCCCTGAATGAGAAAGGAGACAGTATGTCATAAAGTGGTAGTAAAGGACTTTTGTTTGTTTTACTTGTGAAGCCACCAGTGACGTCACCAGCGTATATGCTCTGAAGCAACGGCATATCCGTGCCGTTCCTTCATAGCCCTGTGCCGTAAACAGTGATCTTATCGCGGCTCGGCCATTCAAAGAACCGGAGACTGCGAACCCGTAAAGAAGACTGGGTGACGATGGAAGCCCTGTCAGCGGTGACAGCGTATCGCTGGAGGGCTTCGTTTTGAGATAAGTTTTACATAATGTGCTAGAATGCAATGCATACTAGCATGTTATGCCTTTGCCTTTCTACCGCTTTAAAGTGATCTAAACCCAAGAAAATTAGAATATATTGCATCTTGCCAGTCCTTCGATGTAGTGGTTGCATTCCTGTTTTCCAGGCATTTTTCCTTTTTTTTTTTTCACTTAGCGACTCGATAGCTGGGGACAATGTAAATGATAAGCATGCTGCACATGCAGTTATCCAACTCTAAACGTTCTACATCCTATAAAATGTGTTATCGCTGTATAGAAATTAATAATTTCCAAAACGTCTTTCAGGACAGCACCCGAGAGATCATGGCTCCTCCTCCTACAGGAAACACCTCATCAATTAAGTCTTTAATTGGAGGCCTCCACGTTGCTTCCATCAGTTTTTTGTGTTTCCTCCAGCCAGAGGAACACCTCTGGTAAGAGCCACGATCTCTCAGGGCTTTCCTGGGAGACAAAGGTTCTCAGTCAGTCTTTTTTCTTAGGAGAGTGATCCTCCCACTTACCTCCTAGCATGGATGGTCCCGTGGGCTCCCTCTCCCTCTTCCGTGCTCGGGGAGAGCCTGTACAGCCCGGGAGGGCTGCCTCCTTGTTTTCTACAGAGCGGTGGTTTGCTGTATTCTCGCCGGCTGCTTGCGAATAGCGGCGTGGAGCTTTACCGAGGAGAGCCTCGGCCGCGTCCTGTATGGGAAGAGGCAGCACTTCCGGGTCGGCGCGCGTGTCATTTTCGGCCGCAAAGCGCAGAGGGAGAGGGCAGGGTCACCTGGTGCCTTTAAAGTTCCGGTTCCAGGTCAGCGCGGTGGCGTTTTCGAATCTGGAACCGGCGTTTTCTTCACCACGCGTCCGCAGACAGCTATGGATAGCGATGCAGCGGATAAGGGGGCAAGCCAAGGCACCAGCAAGGCTAAGGTAAGGGACTGTGTTTTTTTCCTAGGTGCACCTGGGTGTATTGATTTGTACTGTGTAACAGTTTTTCTTAGCGTGGTCCCTGTTTTTTTCTTTTCTGTTTGTGCAGGCCAAAAGTTCTGCTCAACCAGTGAAGAGAAGGTGCCCTGTCTGCAAGGAAAAGTTAAGCGAGGCTTGGACCAAGTCGCTTTGTGCAGATTGCACTGCAAATGTAGTCAGGGAAGAGTCTCCATCCTTTTGTGGCGATCTAGTATCTACAATTAAGGATGAACTCCATGCCACCTTTCAAGCTTTTAGGTCAAACCTAAGAGAAGAACCAGGCCCCTCAAGGGAACCTAGGGCTACGCAGCCTTCTTCAGAACCCCAAGACGGCTCTCAAATATTATTAGGAGGTCCGATAGACGCTTCCCAAGAATCTGCTTCCCTTGCTCCAGATGGAACAGACTCTGAGGAGGAAGAAAATGAAGAAGAGAGCGCTTCTAAGTACAAAATGTCGCTTGAAGAAGTCGCAGGACTTTTAAAAGTAATCCATGCGACTTTGGGGATTGAAGAGGAAAAGAAGGAGCTCTCCCTACATGACCGCATGTATGCAGGTTTGGGTGATCCAAAAAGCCGTGTTTTTCCAGTCCATTCAATAATCTCGGACATGATTAAAAAAGAGTGGTTGGAACCTGAGAAAAAGCCTTTTTTTTTTTTTTTCCCCCCCCGGTCTCATAAGAGAAGATTTCCATTTGAGGACAACCCGGATTCCATCTGGAACAAGGTTCCAAAACTGGACTCTGCTTTTTCACAGGTCTCAAAATCAACTGACCTTGCCTTTGAGGACATGGGCATGTTAAAGGAGCCCATGGACAAAAGAATGGATTTGCTTCTTAAAAGGGCCTGGCAGTCCGTGATGAACAATCTAAAACCAGCAATGGCAACAACCTGTGTCGCTAGGAATTTAGAACACTGGATTAACCAGATGAAGGCCCATGTTACGGCGGATTCCCCAAAACAGGAGATTCTGGACTCATTTACAACGCTTTCTGCAGCAGTATCGTATATTGCGGATGCTTCAGCAGAATCCATTCGTATGTCAGCCAGGTCAGCGGCTTTGACCAATTCTGCCAGGAGAGCCTTGTGGCTTAAAACTTGGCCAGGAGATGCTGCATCTAAAAACAGACTGTGTAGCATTCCCTTTGCAGGGGATTTGCTTTTTGGTTCTGAGCTGGAGTCCATTCTTGACCGTACGGCTGACAAAAAGAAGGCGTTTCCGGTCAACAAACGTAAGCGTTTTTTTCGTCCGCAAAAAGGACAACAGGAAAGAAAAACGCAAACCAAAAGGAAGCAGTGGTCTTCCCAGAAACCAAAAGGTAGGAGTGGAGTGCTCTTCAATCCTCCTGCGACCTCCAGAAAGCCGCAGTGACAATCCACCCCAAGTAGGGGGAAGACTCCAGGAGTTCATTCCCCAGTGGAGAGACATCACTACAAATCAGTATATTGTAAACATGCTCTCCCAAGGATACGTGGTGGAATTCACGGAAGAACCCCCAAAGAGATTCCTGGTGACAAACGTCCCGAGGGATCCGGTCAAGGCACTCGCCATGAAGTCCCTAATTCAGGAACTGATATCCCAGAGAGTCATTGTTCTGGTTCCAACAAAGGAGTTCTTCCAGGGGTTCTATTCTCACGTTTTCCTTGTACAGAAACCTTCAGGAAAGTACCGCCTCATCCTAAATCTAAAAATGCTGAATTTGTCAGCAGAATACAAAAGATTTCGGATGGATTCCATTTTCTCAGTAAGAAGCCTCCTGAGTCAAGGATGCTTCATGGCGTCAATAGATTTGCAGGACGCATACCTCCACATTCCTATTGCTGCCAGATCTCAGAGATATCTGAGGTTAGCACTGAGAGAAGGTAAGAAGGTGGTACACCTGCAATTCAGAGCTCTTCCGTTCGGCCTGTCATCTTCTCCAAGGGTGTTCACGAAGGTAATGGCTGAAGCTCTAGCACCCTTGCGTCTAGAGGGAATTTCAGTGATTCCTTATCTAGACGACCTGCTACTGTTTGCCCAAGAGATGGACTTCAGAGAAACTTGGACAGAGCACGTGCTCACCTAGAATCCATCGGATGGATACTAAACCTCCAAAAGTCCAATCTGATTCCCTCTCAGGAGGTGTTATTCCTGGGTTTCCGTATCAACTCTGTGGAGCAAAAGATTTTTCTCCCAGAAGAAAAACTGAAAAAGCTGATAGAGGTTGTGTCACTCTTACAATCCAGTCGGCTTCTGTCCATCAGGAGGGTCATGTCAGCATTAGGAACCCTGACCTCTTCCATACCGGCAGTACAGTGGGCAAAGCTCCATTTCAGACTGCTGCAAAAGTTTCTGTTTAAAAATCTGGGATCGCCAGCAAAATTCACTGGTGAAGATCCCCACCAAAGTAAAGAGGAGTCTCTGGTGGTGGAAGAACCAGGCAAGACTCTCAGCAGGCCTGTTATGGTCCTTTCCAACCCAGGTAAGGCTAACAACCGATGCCAGCTCCTGGAGTTGGGGGGCTCACATGAGCGGTCGTTGGGCTCAGGGATCTTGGTTCACAAGGGAAGCACTGAGATCCTCAAACTGGAGGGAACTAAAGGCGATAGAAATGGCCTTATTGTCCTTTGCAGAAGAAGTCCAAGGGCGACATACACAAATCCTGTCGGACAACGCCACGGCGGTGGCTTACATAAACCGACAAGGGGGCACCAGAAGCAGAATACTTCAAGGCCTAGCAGAGAGCATTCTAAATTGGGCAGAGCTCCATACTCAATCCTTGTCCGCGGTCCACCTAAAAGGTACCCTAAACAGGATAGCGGATTTCCTCAGCAGGAACCAGGTGTACGAAGCGGAGTGGCAATTGAATCCAGATGTCTTCAATCTAATAGTGAATAAATGGGGACAGCCAAGAGTGGATCTCTTTGCGACTCAGGAAAATACACAAATATCCCTCTTTTTTTCCCTGAACAGGAACGAGTCATCTCTGGGGGTAGATGCTCTTGCGCACAATTGGAATTTTCACCTATGCTACGCCTTCTCTCCATTTCAGCTGATTCTTCAGGTCATAACAAAAATCCGGAAAGAGGATACAACAGTAATCCTCATCACTCCCTTCTGGCCCAAAAGGCCTTGGTTTTCGGCTCTTCTACAGATGCAGATCAAACCATACTGGCACCTTCCATTGAGACAAGACCTTCTGTTACAAGGTCCTCTGTTTCACCAAGAAGTAAAAAAGCTAAAACTCACAGCTTGGCTTCTGAGGAGCAACTCTTAGGCTGGGTTCACACTGATACGACACGACATTCATCCGACTTTCATCCTACTTTGCTCTGCGACATCAGTCCTACATTGATCCTACATTGGTCCGACATCCATCCAACATTCATGAACAGGATACTACTTTGATCCGACATTGTGCTAGTCTGACTTGTCCTTTTGACCAATCAAAACAATCCCAGGGTGAGATAAATTCCTTTTACTGCTGCTGTAATCACCATGTCGGATGGTTAGGACAAGGATCCTACTTTGATCCGACTTCAATGATATTCAATGGGCTGAAGTAGGATCAAAGTCGGACAGAAGTAGTACAGGGAGCATTTTTAATGTCGGACCGACTTGTGTCGGACCAGTTAAGACGGCTCTCATAGGGATTCATTGATTTTCACACGTCATGCGACATGAGCTCCTAATGTCGGAGCGTTTGTCGGACAAGTGTGAACCAGGTCTCAAGGAGAAAAGGATTCTCGGATAGGTTGGTGGCTACCCTCCTATCTAGCAGAAAGAATGTTACCAGAGCATTATATCACAAAGTCTGGAAAGTCTTTAACTCCTGGTGCACTACATCCGGCAGACCATTAAATCAGATTTCTTCTATCCTGGAATTCCTACAAGAAGGAGCAGACAAGGGCCTAGCGGTCAGTACCCTAAAAGTTCAGGTGGCCGCACTAGGGGTATATTTTGAGAAATCTATTTCATCAGAACCCCTAGTAATCAGATTCTTTAAAGCCCTCACTCGGGCTAGACCGATAGTGATCAAAAACTGTCCGTCATGGGACTTGTCAGTCGTTCTACAGGCCCTGACCAGGGAACCTTTCGAACCTCTTAATTTAACCTCCCTGAAACTAATTACTTTGAAAACAATTTTTCTAGTAGCTATTACAACAGCTCGAAGAATCAGTGAGCTGCAAGCTTTATCTATCAGGGAGCCATTTTTTTCTATTTTTTCAGACAGAATTGTGCTGAAGACGGATCCTAATTTTTTACCAAAGGTTGCTTCAGTTCAGAATAGAACCCAGGAGATGATACTTCCTACGTTTTTGTTCTAATCCGTTGGGTAAGAAGGAAGAAGAATTCCATACCCTGGATGTTAAAAGAGCAGTCTTAAGTTACCTGGAAGCTACTAAAGACTTTAGACGTTCAGACGCACTATTCATTCTATTTTCCGGAAATAAAAAAGGAAGACAAGCTTCTAGAGGAACCATTGCCAGATGGTTGAGAATGGTTATCTCAGACGCCTATTCCCTTACAGGCCAGGAGAGTCCAGTAAGTATCCGGGCTCATTCTACTAGAGCTTCGGCGGTGAGTTGGGCAGAAAAAGCTGGTGCCACCCCCGAACAAATCTGTAAGGCAGCTACATGGACAAGTCTGACGACCTTTGCCCGTCATTATAGATTAGATCTCGTGACGGCTGGGGACCAGGCTTTCGGAAGGAAAGTCTTACAGGCTGTTGTCCCACCCTAAATGGGGTAAGTCTCGCTTATCCTCTCGGGTGCTGTCCTGAAAGACGTTTTGGAAAAATGCAAGTTAGACTTACCGGTAACTTGTTTTCCAATAGGCTTTCAGGACAGCAGGATCCCGCCCTTTTTTTTATGCTGTTGCTGTAATACTATGTAATAATAACTGTCGCTTATGTGTTGCAGCTGGGGCTGGAGGTTCTCTACAAACAACTGATGGAAGCAACGTGGAGGCCTCCAATTAAAGACTTAATTGATGAGGTGTTTCCCTTAGGAGGAGGAGCCATGATCTCTCGGGTGCAGTCCTGAAAGCCTATTGGAAAACAAGTTACCGGTAAGTCTAACTTGCATTTTCCTATGCTTGGAATCACAGTACTCTGATCATCTCACGTTTTGTCATATGTCTGGATTTACATTGTTCCTATAAGATTGATAATAGTGGATACTAATCTATTGGAACAACTGCAAATAGTTCTTGTTTTTTATTACAGGGGTCAACGGTTCCAGATCAAAATGGCAATTTTTCACATGTTTGCCAGATGTGTAATGTCACCTATAAGAATCTGAGTGATCAGTACACGAACTTAGAACATGGCAGCAGCCTGTGTATTGATTTAGAAGATGCTGTAAGTAATAGCAGTTTGTAATTCATTATTTCAGTATGTAAATATATACACTGACATACCACATACAGCATGTAGTTGATGTTAGATTATCAGTATGATGTCCAGTTACAGTATAGACACCATAATGTTAAATTAGCATTGTTTAACCCTTTCACTGCCAAATCAGTTTTTGAATTTTTTTGCACATATGTTTAAAATTCATTGTAGGCCTAAAATCCCAAAACATATACCGGTATATATTTTCTGAAAGCAGGCACCCTGGAAAGTAGTTGTAGTTTTCATTTTTTTTTTTATGTCACATAAACACTTTTCCAAGTACAAAATTTCAGTAAAAAAATACAATAAAAGGTCATTTTAGGGAACGCAAATAAAATGTATAGAAGATGAAGCTTTACCAAACAAATAGATTTCCAGCATTTCAAGCCTTAAAATTGTGTGCGCGTCCATGAAATGGCAAAATTTTTTGGTACCCTATATTTTCTATAAGCAACGTTTTAAAAGTACTTACAGGTTAACAATTTAGAGTTAAATGAGTTGTATAGGCAGAAGGTTTTTTTATCCTAATGCATTCTATGCATTAAGATAAAAAGCATTCAGTGTGTCTCATCTCTTCTAATACTTACCTGAGCCCCATCTCTGTCCAGCGATGTCCACGAGTCCCTCGGCCGTCCGGGTCTCTCTTCCTGATTGGCTGAGACACAGCAGCAGCGCCATGTGCTCCCGTGGCTGTCAATCAAAGTCAGTTAGCCAATCTAATGATGTCCATCTTTGATGTACAACGTCGCATGACAAGTCGCACAATTGTGAATGAAGTCTCGGACCTTAAATAGAGAAATCGAGTTGGGTCCATATATATTTGGACACAGGTACAATTTTAGTTTTTTTCAGGTATTTACCAAAACATATTCAAGCTACCATTAAAAAAAACATGGGCTGAAAGTGCACACTTAGGTTTAATTTGAGGGTATATACATCCAAATCGGAGAAAGGGTTTAGGAATTACAGATCTTGGCCCTGGTTCACATTGATGCGATTTGACATGTCAAATCGGCGGCTTTTGCCCACAATGGAACCGTCAGAATTTGTGGTACGCCGCCTTTGTGGTGCCGCACAATTCCCAAAAGTAGTTTCTGTACTATATTTGGCGATTTCAATAGACATTTGTGCAGGAAACTGCACGATTTCAATCCCGCAGCAGTGTAAACATGGGCTTAAGAATAGCCATTCCCCCTTTTTCAAGGGACCAAAAGTAATTGGACCATTGAATCAAAAAGCTGTTTCATGCCCAGGTGTGGGCTATTTCTTCGTTATTTCTTCATCAATTAAGCAGATAAAAGGTCTGGAGTTGTTTCTATGTGTGGTATTTGCATTTGGAATCTATTGCTGTGAACCTACATCATGCAATCAAAGGAGCTGTCCGTGCAAGTGAAACAGGCCATTGTAAAGCTTCAAAAATGAAACAAATTCATCAGAGAGAGGGCAGCAACATTAGGAGTGGCCAAATCAACAGTGTGGCACATTCTGAGGAAAGAAGAACACACTGGTGAGCTCAGCAACCTAAAAAGGCCTGGAAGTCCACAAAAGACAACAGTGATGGTTGATTGCAGGATCCTCTATGTTAAAGAAAAACCCATTCACAACATCCAGACAAGTGAAGGACACTCTCTCCAGGAGGTGGGACTATCTTTATCAAAGTCTACAATCAAGAGAAAAATTCAAGAGAGCAAATACAGAGGGTTCACCACAAGGTGCAAACCATTCATAAGCCTGAAGAATAGAAAAGCCAGATTAGACTTTGCCAATAAACATCTAAAAAAGCCAGACCAGTTCTGGAAAAGCATTCTTTGAATGAATGAAACTAAGAATAATCTGTACCAAAATGACGGGAAGAAAAAAGTGTGGAGAAGTCTTGGAACAGCTTGATCCAAAGCACACAACGTCCTCTGTAAAACATGGTGGAGGCAGTGTGATGGTATAGGCATGCATGGCTTCCAGTGGCACTAGATTATTGGTGTTTATTGATGATGTGACAGAAGCAGCGGGATGAATTCTGCAGTGTTTACAGAAATACTGTCAGCTCAGATTCGGCCAAATGTAGCAAAGTTGTTTGGACAGCGCTTCACAATACAGATGGACAATGATCCAAAACACACTGCAAAAGCAACCCAGGAGCTTTTGAAGGAAAAGAAGTGGAATATACTGCAATGGCCGAGTCAATCACCTGATCTCAACCTAATTGAGCATGCATTTCACTTGCTGAAGGCAAAACTAAAGGCAGTAAGACAAACAAACAAATAATGACTGAAGACAGCTGCAGTTAGAGCCTGGCAAAGCATTGGAAGGGAGGAAACTGTCTTTGGTAATGTCCATGGGTTCCAGACTTCAGGCATTCATTGCCAGTAAAGGATTCTCAACAAAATATTAAAAATTAACATTTTATTTATGATTAGATTAATTTGTCATTTGTCCAATTACATTTGATCTGTCGAAAATGGGGGGACTGTGTATAAAAATTGTTGCAGTTCCTAAAATTTGTACTTGATATTTATGTTCAACCCCTTGAATTAAAGCTGAAAGTCTGCACTTCAAATTCATTTGGATTGTTTTGTTTAAATTTTATCCTGGTGGCATACAGAGCCAAAAGTATGAAAATTGTGCCTGTGTCCAAATATATATGGACCTAACTGTACAAAGTAGCATTGGTACTTTTAAATCTATTGTGTTTCATTATAAAGGTAAAGGAGGAAGATAGGATTGTAACGGTGCTGAGAACAAATATTGTTTTTCATTGATCTGCAGATCAAAGGGATGAACTTTTGCAGATGTATTTTAACCACTCGGAAGACCAGACTTTTTCTAGCACTTTTTGTTTACAAGTTTAAATCCTGTATTTTTTGCTAGAAAATTACTTATAACCCCCAAACATTATACTTTTTTTTTTTTTTTTTGTAGCAGAGACCCTAGGGAATAAAATGGTGATTGTTGCAATTTTATTATGTCACACGGTATTTGCGCAGCAGTTTTGCAAACACAATTTTTTGGGAAAAAAATGCACTTTAATGAATAATAAAAAAATAAATAAAATAACAATAGTTACCCCAATTTTTTTTGTGTATAATGTAAAAGATGTTACACTGAGTAAATTATGTTATGCTGGCCACACTATTGACCTTGTATTGTCCTACCTATGCGCTCCATGCAACCTCTCCAACAATCCTTTTCCGCTCTCTGATGACCACCTTATTAGTTTCTCTCTCTCTCTCCCCATCTTCCATCACCTTTCCCTCCAATCGCATAACCATCACCCGTAGAAACCTTCTCTCCTCTATTCTGCTAATGACCACCTCTATGACAAAATCTCACCCCTGTCCTGCCCCAACCTTGCCACTTCCGTCTACAATAAATCCCTGTCCTCCACCCTGGACAAGCTTGCTCCCCTCACTACACACAGAATCAGGCCCGACCCCTACAACCCTGGCAAACAGATGACACCAGAAATTTCAAACATAGCCATGCTCTTGAGCGTCTGTGGCAAAAGACTTCAACCAATACAAATCTGCTCTCCACAAATACACTTCTTGCCTCCACACTGCCAAGCGGACCTATTTTACCACTCTCATAACACCTTCTCATCCAGTCCCTGTAAACTCTTCTCTACCTTCAACTGTCTATTTCGTCCTCCACTGCCTCCCCCCACCAACTCACTGCCCAGGAGATTGCAAATCCACTTAAAAAATAAGATTGACCCAATTCGTGATGAAATCTCCACCCTACAGGTATCTTCCCCCAGTTACCACCCCATGTCAACGTTTACAATTGACACTCCCTTTATTCAAACCTGCTGCTATAGACAAAGTTGCTAAACTCCTTTCCTTTCTAATGCCCACCTGTCCCCTGGATCCTATTCCCTCTCAAATACTACGGTCACCCTACACTCTCTAACCCACATCTTCAATCTCTCCCTCTCTTCTGGCATCTTCCCCAATGCTCTAAAACATGCACTGGACACCCCCCATACTTAAAAAGCCGTGCTTGGACCCTACCAATCTTAACAATCTACGCCCTATCTCCTTGCTCCCCTTTTTCTTCTAAACTTGAACGCCTGGTCTACAACCAACTAAGTGACCACCTCATAAAAACCTTCTTGAACCCCATCAGTTTGGATTTCGCCCTTAACATTCCAGAGAAACTGCTCTTCTTCTAAAACTCGCACAAATGACTTACTAACCGCAAAAACCAATGGACACTATTCTGTATTCCTACTTCTGGACTTTTCGGCTGCCTTTGATATGGTTGGCCACTCATCCTCATCAAACTTTACGTCCTCAGTCTCCGTGACGGCACTCTTCGGTGGCTCTCATCCTACCTATCACATTGCATCTTCCGTGTCACTTACAATTATACTTCCTCCTCTCCTTTTCTCCGTCGGGGTCCCCCAAGGTTCTGTTCTTGGACCTCTCCTATTTTCAATCTACACCTCTTCCTTGGGCAGCTGATAGCCTCACATGGCTTTCAATATCATTGCTACGCTGATGACACACAAATCTATCTCTCCACCCCTCAACTCACTCCATCAGTCTCCTGACGCATCACTAACAGACATATTTGTCTGGATGTCACACCACTTCCTCAAACTCAACTTGTCCAAAACCAAACTCATAATATTTCCTCCCTCACGTGCCTTTTCCCCTGACTTCTCTGTCAAGAACCACGGCACAACCATCCACCCATCCTCATGCCAGAGTACTAGGTGTTATCCTGGAATCTGAACTCTCCTCCTTTTGGACTCGCATCCAATCCCTTTCCAAAGCTTGCCGCCTGAACTTCCGCAACATCTCCAAGCTACATCCCTTCCGAACCAATGAAACCACAAAGCTCCTGATTAACTCCCTGGTTGTCTCTCGCCTTGACTACTGCAACTCCCTCCTCATTGGCTTACCTTTTTAAATAGACTATCCCCCCTTCAGTGGTTAGCGCTATATAAATCCTGTATAATAATAAATGGATGCTTTCTATGTCACACTTTAAAATTGCGCACGCTCGTGGAACGGCGACAAATTATGGTACTTAAAAAATCTCCATAGGCAACGATTTAAACACCTTTTACGGGTTACCTGTTTAGAATTACAATTTTTTTTTTTTTATCACTTTTATTCCTATTGCAAAGAATGTAAATATCTCTTGTAATAGAAATAAGGGTGACCGGTCCTTTTTTTTTTTTTATGGAAAGATCTGAGGTAAAAAAAAAAAAAAAAATTCTTAATGTTTGGATATTTCGCCTAAATTTTTATTTTTTTATTTTTCTTCCAGCCTGGACCGGAGGTGACGTCATGACGTTGCTCCGGTCCTCCAAGGCCATAGTCGATCAGAATTTTAACTCTTTCATTGCCTATGGGAGCATCTGGCCGCACCGTTAGATCGGTTTGCGGGAAAAACCGGCGGGAGGGGGGCATCCCCTCCCACCACTTTGGAAACAATTCCAGCAGCTCATGACCCACTCAGACTGGTTTAATGAGAAAGCCGGCTGCCTGCTGAAAGAAATGGTACCTGGCTTATGGCTGGTATCTTCAGCCATAATCTCAGTAAACAACTTGCAAAGTATAAAAACGAATTGCGGTCGGCAAGTGGTAAATGCCCGCATGCCAAAATCCACTAACGTGCAGGGTTTTTATAACAGAAGAGACCCTAGAAGTCGATTCTGTCATAAGGTTCCCCCCGTCTGTCAGCAGTAATGCGATCTGGGCCTCACATGCGCAGCTCAGACCGCATTTACTGCATACCGTGGCTAAAGTGACTCCTGTGGGAGTGACGTCCCCACATACCGGCCAATCGGGCGTCCGAAAATTTTGAACCCGGAAAGAAGACCTGGTTAACATGGAAGCCGCCAGCGATTGTGGAGTCCAGCACTGGAGGGCTCCGTTTTGTAGGTAAGTCTCTCCTAATGTACTAGTAGGCAGTACATACTAGTACATTATGATTTAAACCTGCAGGAGGGGCACATTTTTTAAATTAACTTTACTACCGCTTTAACCACTTAACGACCGCTCACTGTATATATACACGTCGGCAGAATGGCACCGACAGGCACAATCACGTACAGTGTACGTGATTGCCTTTGTACAGTTGGGGGGTCCGATCGGACCCCCCTCCTATACAGTGAGTGGTCGTTATTCGTTGGGGAGCGATCCGACATGAGGGGGCGGCCATTCGATTACGGCCACCCCCCGCGATCGCTCCCGGCGAATGGAAATGCTCCCTCTGCTGTGTAATGTTTACACAGGCAGAGGAAGCAGGAGGAAGTGATGTCATCTCTCATGCGGCACTCATATACCGAGCGCCGTACAAGAGAAGACACACAGGTCAGTACACTAACACTACACCGACACCAGGACACATAGGCACACAAATCGCCCCCCCAGATCACCCCCCAGCCACAGTGTCACTGATTGCAGTGACCATTTATTTACTGATCACTGCAATCAGTGACATTTGTGACTGAAAGAGTCACTAAAGTTAGTTTTAGGTCCAGTGTAGCCCCCTAACCCCCCCCCCAATAAAGGTTTAACCCCCTGATCACCCCCCAGATAACCCTTTCACCCCCTAGCACCGCCGTCGCTAAGCGATCATTTTTCTGATCGCTGTCTTAGCGTCAGTGATGCAGATCGGTAGCCAGTAATTTTTTTTAGGTTCGCCGCAGGTTTTTATAGCGTCAGGTACCCCCATATATTATCTAATAAAGGTTTTAACCCCCTAATTGCCCCTAGTTAACCCTTTCACCAGTGATCACCATATAAGTGTTACGGGTGACGCTGGTTAGTTAGTTTTGCTTTTTATAGTGTCAGGGCACCCGCCGTATATATAACCCAATAAAGGTTTAACCCCCTGATCTCCCGGCGGGTGATATCAATTAGGTTTTAGCGTCAGAGAGGGTCTGCCTCACACCCCAGGCAGCGTCAGGTTAGTGCCAGTAACGCTAACACCCACGCGTGAAGCATACACCCCCCTTTAGTGGTATAGTATCTGATCAGATCAATATCTGATCAGATCTATACTAGCTTCCCCAGCAGTTTAGGGTTCCCAAAAACGCAGTGTTAGCGGGATCAGCCCAGATACCTGCTAGCACCTGCGTTTTGCCCCTCCGTCCAGCCCAGGCCACCCAAGTGCAGTATCGATCGATCACTGTCACTTACAAAACACAACACACATAACTGCAGCGGTCGCAGAGACAGGCCTGATCCCTGCGACTCCAGTGCTGTAGGAGGTGATTTCACCACCACAGTTAAAAAAAAAAAAAGCATATATGCCGAAGCATTAGGGCAGCAGGGCCGGAGGAGCAATTTTGCTCCTAATGCCGCGTACATACGGTCGAAATTCCGACGGAGGCTTGCCCGTGGAAAAGTCCGACCATGTGTGTGCGGCATAACTTTTTTGCGGGAGGATGCCCCCATGCTTCGGCATATATAAATGGTGCATGTATGCCCATCATTAGAAGTGGGTGGATGAAGGGCGGTATTCTAATGGTGGGCATACCCACCGATCAATCTCTTTTTTCATTCAGCCAACTGGCTGCATGAAAAAAAAAGATTACAGCACGGACTGGGAACGGGGGTGTGGTTTTGAGATGGCAGAGTGAGGAGGAACACGCTGTAGCCCTTTGACTCTCCACCCGGACACCCAGCGAGGATAATGGCCGCATAGCCTCCTGTATAGCTCCATGTGTGTACGGCTCAGTAACCCAGCCTACCTGGGATGAAGAGGAGGGAGAGAGCAGCGAAAAAAACGGGGTCGCAGCCGGAGATTGAATCCTTCTTCCCCCGCACACGAGCCGCGCTGACCAGGCTACAAGCGGTGGAGTCACGTGGGGCAGCGAGCGGTGAGACAGAACAGTGTAAGCGCCCAGAGAGACACCAGAACGAAGAGACATACGGTCCCGAAGCACTGGAGGAGTCGGCAGCATCGGCAGCAGCGACAGCACCCACCCCACAGGTGCAGGTACGGGGGTCTATGGAAGGGGGGAAGCAGAGTAGGCAAGGGGGGCAGGAGCATAGCCCCCAAGACAGGATGATACAGGGAACCCCTGACTTTGGTGAACTGGACCTTAGAGCTCTGCTGCAGGCCCTGCCAACGCGTGCAGACATAGAATCCCTCCCGACCCGCGCTGACATACAAACAATGATGCTACGTTTGGAAGAAATGCACCGAAAAGAGTGGGATCAAGTACATACTGAAGTGAAGCTTCTCTCAGAGAGATTGTCAGGGGAGGAGGGTCGGGTAACTACCCTAGAGAATCGGGTACAGCAACTGGAGCTGGGACAGGGTCTTAACTCATTACATGTTACCTCAATACAGCTGCAACTGGAGGAAATTGAGGACCGGGGACGTCGTTTGAACCTACGGTTTAGGGGGATCCCCGAGACAGTAGGGGGAGAGACATTACAGGCAACAGTCCTAGCAATATGTCAGCAGTTGGCTACCCCAGCGCCACCTCAAACATTGGAATTTGAGAGACTACACAGAGCCCTGGGACCCCCCTCAGTAAACATAGACAGACCAAGGGATGTTATAGGCCGTTTTCACCAATACGCACACAAGGAACTAATAAGTCGCATGGCCTGGGAAAAAGGTGAAATAGAACAAGAAGGATTTAGGGTAAAAATCCTGCCAGATCTTTCACGGGCTACATTGCAACGTAGGGCTATGCTACGCCCGCTCCTGGATAAAATTAAATCATTGGGGGGATCGTATAGATGGGGGTACCCCATTGCATTAATAGTGAAGAAAGACTCCCATACATTTACTTTGCGGCACCCGCGGGAATTATTAGACTTTTTTTCCTTCATGGAGATGGAAGCTATAGAGATCCCAAACTGGCTGCAGGAAATCCCAGGAACTGGGAGAGGAATGGAGACAATGAGGGATAGGAGACTCGAGGCTGTAAGGGGAAAGGGAGAAGGAAGCAAGAAACACTCTACTATCCCCCCTCCTCTAAAGAAGTGAAGATAGGAACAATGCTCTCTGTTTTTCTCCTCTCTAGCTCCTGACCCCCTAATAGTAACAATGGGGCTAGAATCAGAGGATCCCCCTGGTGGGAGATTCAACCTGGTCCACCAGCCCCCCTGGGAGAGGGGAGGGGGGAGTCCCCTCTCTTATTTTGTTTCCCCTTTATCTCCCCCTTGTCCCCCTTATGTGGGAGAATTCTATTTTCTGAACTTTTGGTGGGTCTTGCCTTGAAGAAGTATTCATATCCCTCTTTTTTTTCCCCTTCTTTTTCTTTTGGGGAGGATGTCTCCGTTTGCCCTCCCCCTCCCCCCCCTTTTTTTTTTTTTTCCCTTTTCTTTTTGAGAAAAGTCTCAAGAGGGAAAGGAACGGGTGTTTCAGGAGATGATCTAACTGACGGGAGACAGATATGGTCGGGGTGTAATTACATGCACCCCTTTTTCCATTTTTTTTTTTTTTTTTGGTCCCCCCCCTTCAGGATTTGGGGAACACGGAAATATGGGGGATTGCTATCGCTTTGTCCTCTGACCCCTTTTTTATATATATTGGTAAATACGGGTGATAAATCCCTTTCTTTTTTTCTTCCCCCTCCCCTTTTTTTTTTCCTTTTAGGAGAAGGGGGAGGGGAAACTATTTATTTACTTATTTATTTATTTACTTATTTATTTATTTATTTTTTTTGTGTGTGTTGTTGATTATTAGATGTGGGGGTAAAGGGGATAATGTTAAGGGTAATGGGAGAGGATGTGTTGCAGCGGAATATACTATAAGATGTAATGTATGATATATGTGAGTATCCTCTAAAATTATATACACATGTATACACATATTGGCCCCCTTCAAGACGGAGGGGTGCCCGTAGGAGGGAGGGAGGGATGGACTGGGGGGTTTCACCCCCTGCCCCCCCCCCAATTTATTTACTGTTTCTATATAACACTGGAGATCACTGTGCTCCTTTTTTTTTTTTTTTTTTTTGTGTGTTGGGAAACAATTTTTTTTTTTTTTTTTTTTTCCGGGGGTGAGGTTAGAAGGGGTTCAGAGGATATAATATATAAATGTATAAATAAGGTATATATAAGGTATAAATAATGTATGATGATATATGATGAAGGGAAGGGGGAGAAGGATGTGAGTCGGTTTAATTCTGGAAAGGAGGGAATATGGGAAGGAGATATCAATAAGAGGGGAGGTTTAGAAATTTAGAAGAAATGAGAAGAAACCAATAGGAGTACTAGGTAAAAGTAACTAGATAGGGTTCCCTATAATTAAACAGAATGTCTTAGGGAAGGCAGAGGCCTGAATGGAAAAGAGGGAAGAAATTTCCAAGTGTGAGGGGTGTGAATGTTTTAGGTACTGTATAAGTGCCACACTTTTTTTTTTTTTTTTTTTTCCCTAGTAGATTTAGGGATACACATATAGTCACGTACATATATAATAAAGGAAATAGGGGGGAGGTATTGGGTAGTAAAGGAGTAGCTAGGAGTTAAACACAGAGACACAGGGAGGGATTAGGATAATAAGTGGGTAGATTGAGGGTAGATCGAGATAATATAGGAGGGAGGGGAGATAATAGGTAAGGGAGGGGGGGGGGTAGAAAATAAGGGGTTAATGAGAAGAAAGGGATATTTAGAGAGTAGGAGGAGGGGGGCACGTATATATCACATTACACTTGTACACAATAGGATAGAATAGAAGGTACACACACTTGGATACAACTGAGGAGGTTAATGGTTAGAATGAGAAAGGAACCCCAGGCAGGAATAGGAATAAGCTAGTACTCGGAAGATCTATCATTAGGGAAGGAAAGTGAGAAGGGGGGGGTCGAGGGATTAGGATATAGGAAGCAAAGGAAAAACAAAACAGATGGAATGGGGGAATGGGGAGAAAGGAGGGAAAGTGGTCCTGGCATATCTTATTTAAAATTAGTTATATCAAATTCCTAAAAAGCAAAATGTAACCTATGTAAGGGAATTTAAATTCTACATACAGTAAATACTAGCTGTTTAGATATATGGTTGATAATGGGGAAAAAGGGAAGAGGAAAGAAGGGAAGAAAGAGGAGAGAAAGGAAGAAAAAACTGGGATAAATTAGGATAAAACTGAATGATGGATGCCCCCTCGAAACTAGGATAATATAAAGTAAGGGGAGGGAAGAAGAGAGGGGAAGAAGGGAAAAAAATGGAGAGAGGAGCTGGAGTGAGATAGACGAAAGGGGCGTCCGGGGTGGAGGGTTGGGGGTGCACCTCTGCTGTACCAACACAACACCCCAATTAGGCTTGCGCCCACGTGAACCGTAGGGTAAAGGTTCAGAAGTGGGTGCCTCCCTTTGGGGTGGGGGTAAGGGGGGAGGGGTTAGTTGAATATTTAGGGGGGGGGATTGGAAAGGGGGGGGGTTTGCAATTTTCTTTTTTTTTTTTTTTTTTTTCTCTTTTTTCTTCTCTCTCTCCGTGCTTCACCCTCTGAATCTACCGGGATGGAGGAAATAAGGATAACTACCATCAACGCTAAAGGACTTAACGTCCCAGAAAAGAGGAGAATGCTCCTGAGCGAGTTAAAACGAGCCCGCTCAGATGTAGCATTCGTGCAGGAGACACATTTCAAGATGGGCGGACTACCATACCTACAAAATAGGTTCTATCCATGTACATACCACGCATGTAGTCAGATATCAAAGTCAAAAGGGGTGTCAATCCTAATTTCCAATAGAATATCTTGGTCCCTGGTGGACAAAATAGTAGATGTAGAGGGTCGTTTCTTATTCTTAAAGGGACAGATTGGAAGTACAAAGGTGACATTGGCAACTGTTTACACACCAAATATACATCAAGACGCCTTCTTGAGCAAAACTTTGGATAAACTGGCGGGGTTTGCAGAAGGGAAGCTGATCCTAGGGGGAGATTTTAACATAACATTGGAACCTAAGGTTGACACATCAACGGGGACCTCATCCACACCAGGGGGGGTCCGGAAGAATATTCTGCAGAAGTTGCGGGACCTGCAGATGGTAGACGTTTGGAGATTACTACATGTAGGGGAAAGGGACTATACATTCTTCTCCAACCCTCACCAACTGTACTCCCGTATAGATCTCTTCATGGTGCCACACTATCTGTTGACGGCGGTGAAGGAAGTAAAAATTGAGAATATAACATGGTCAGATCACGCGCCAGTGACGCTACATATTGTGCTGTCTGACTCATCTACCGCACCGGAGTGGCGTTGGCGTCTGAACGAGAGCCTACTGCAGATCCCCGAAATTCGGGAAGATGTAGCAAAAGAAATGGAGGCATATTTCCTGACGAATGACACCCCGGGGAGTGACCCGGGAATGATATGGGAGGCGCATAAGGCAGTAATGAGAGGGGTATTAATAAAACATGGCTCCCGATTAAAAAAAGCACGAGAAAGAAAAATAGCTAAACTGTTAAGAGAAATCCAGGCACTAGAGGTACAACATAAGAAAATACAGATGCCGTCAGTGGGGATAGAACTGGCCCATTTGAGGAGACAACTGACAGAGTTACTTAGATACAAAGCAGAAGCGGCAATACAAATAGGGAAAAAGGTAACCTATGAATTTGGGGAAAAATGTAGTAAAATATTAGCAGGGAAACTTAGAGAGAAAGGGAAGACAGTATACGTACCCCATATAAAGGGAAAGAATGGACAACTGATTTCACTTCCTAAAAATATTGTCCAGAGATTTAGAGAATACTATTCATCCCTCTATAACCTGACCCCAACTCAGACGTCTCAGGCCACAATGGAAGAATACCTTCTATCAGCACATCTACCTTGTTTGTCACCAGCGGACCGTAATAAATTGGAGATACCTATCTCAGTGGGGGAACTAGAGACAGTGATAAAAACAGTTAAACGAGGGAAGGCACCGGGCCCAGATGGCTTTACTATCCAATACTACAAATATTTTCTCCCAATACTAGGGGTGTACATGACAAAGACATTCAATGGGATCGGCCGGGCCCCCGCACTGCCGCCGGATGCCCTTATGGCATATATTTCGGTTATTCCGAAAGAAGGGAAGGACCCGGCGGAGTGCGGGAGCTACCGCCCGATCTCATTGTTAAACACAGATTTAAAACTTTTCACTAAAATACTTGCCTCCCGTCTTCAGCCGCTTTTGAATCAAATGGTACATCAAGACCAGGTTGGGTTTATCCCAACCCGGGAGGCCAGGGATAATACCGTAAAAGTCCTCAATCTGGTACACCATGCTAACATATCAAAAACGCCCTGTATTTTTTTGAGTACCGATGCGGAGAAAGCGTTTGACAGGGTTAGTTGGCGATTTATGTTCGAAGTATTGAGGCAAATGGGATTGGGAGAACATATGCGGAGCTGGATAGCCGGGGTGTATGCTACACCCCAGGCCTCGGTAAAAGTGAATGGAGTCTATTCGGAGACATTTAAAATTTTAAATGGAACGCGCCAAGGGTGCCCACTCTCTCCGTTGCTGTTTTCTCTCTCCCTGGAACCCCTACTGAATAGGATTCGGCAAAATTCAGATATTCAGGGTCTCCAAATAGGTGCCCAAGAATATAAAATATCTGCCTATGCAGATGATATGATGTTCTCCCTATCACAACCTCACATTTCACTGCCAAACCTGATGAAGGAAATAGAAGGATATGGGAGACTAGCAAATTTAAAAATTAATTACGCAAAATCGGAAGCGATGGGGGTTGCCCTCCCCCCAGAAGTCCAGCAAAACATACAACCCAATTTCAACTTTAAATGGGTAGGGTCGTCACTAAAATATCTAGGAATAAATATACCATCAAGACTAGAGAAGGTTTTTGCTGCAAACTTCCCCTCACTATATAATGCAGTTAGCTCCCTATTAGACAAATGGAAACAAGGATTCCATTCATGGTTCGGCCGATGTAACGCCATCAAAATGAACATTCTGCCAAAATTCTTGTACCTATTCCAAGCTGTACCAATAGGAATTAATAGGGCCTACTTTCGGCAAGTAAATGCACTTTTCACTAAGTTTATATGGGCCAACAAGCGACCAAGGATTAGCAGAAGTCAAATGACCCTCCCCAAATGCCATGGGGGCTTAGCAGTCCCAGACGTGTCTAAATACCACCAAGCAGTCCATTTGGGAAGGGTCATAGACTGGTGCAGACATGTAGAATTCAAACTATGGATAAAACTGGAGCAAGAATTTAGCCAGGTGCCTTTGAGCAGGGCACTCTGGTGTTATTCAAGGTTACCTGACTCACTTAAAAAACACCCTTTGATAGGACCAACATTATCTATAGGGGCAAAAATATGTCTGAACCCTAAATACTCATCAAGACATTCCCCATTATATCCAATATTGGGAAACCCAAGCTTTGATCCAGGGATGGAGACAAGAGCATTTCGGAGACTTCGAGAGAAGGGCTATACTCAGGTATCGCATTTTATGCAATCCGAAACTTGGCCCACAATGGTAGACCTGACGAAAGCAGGAGGTCAATTTGAAGTAGAACACTGGCAGGCAATACAACTTCGATACTACCTGGAGACATTGGGCCCAATGAGTAATTTTAAACGGGAACTAACTAGGTTTGAAACATACTGTGAGGAGAAGGAACCCACCAACCGAATAATATCCAAAATATATACGATGTTAATGACCCCACCAGAGAATTTTGAGCTGCCAGTATTTAGAAAATGGGAAAGGGACCTAAATAAGACCTTTACACCAGCTCAATACCAGAAGATAATATATTTGGCATTAAACTCATCAATATGCACTAAAATGCAAGAATTAAATTATAAACTACTGATGAGGTGGTATTATACACCATCAAAATTAGGCAGGTTCTACCCTGATGCATCAGATCAGTGCTGGCGATGTAAGGGGGAGCGGGGAACTTTGTTCCATATATATTGGACATGCCCTCAGATCAGACAATACTGGCTAGAGGTAGGAAGGATCGCTCAAAAAATTGAGCCTTACCCGGTGCCGGACGATCCGGGTTTTTTCCTATTGCATATAACGCAAATACCCACACAGACCTATAAAAAGTCAGTATTATGTCACTTGGTCAATGAGGCTAAGGCGTGTATAGCGAGATGCTGGAAAAGCTCTAGCCCTCCAACAATCGCAGAATGGCTCAACAGGGTCAGACAAGTGGGGGCGATAGAGGAGTTGGTGGCTTCGGCCCAAGACAGAAAAGAGCAACATATTAAAATCTGGTCAACATGGGAAAAATTTACGCAGACAGAAGAAGGGAAAAGATTAATGGGGAAGTAAGTCCGTCCACCTAGCCAGAGAAGTATTGAGGAGGTTATGGTTTACCTAACGGGGGAGGAGGTTGGGGTGAGGAGGGGAGAGAGAGATTTATTTAGTTATCTACTTATCTATTTAATTTTTTTTCTTTTTTTTTTTTTTTTTCTTTTCTTTTCTTTCTTTCTTTCTTTTTTGGGGTTTGATTTGGGAGGGAGGTAGAGGGGGAATGGATAAAAATGTAAGGGAGAAGAAAACAAGGGCGTGAGAATCAAAGACGTTTAATAGAGGAAAGGAACTTTGTGTCCCTCCTGTTACAGGGAGACACGTGAAGGCCAAAAGGGAAGGGAACCCATTGACATTGAGGTTTAGAGGTGAGAGGATCTAATTAATGGAATGGGATGAGGAAAATAATATGAATAGAAATGTAATGGAAAATGTATAAACGATGTATTGTATGTATCCCTTTCTGAAATATAAATAAAGAATATTTAAAAAAAAAAAAGAAAAAAAAAGATTACAATACATGTCCAACAAGGACCAGCAACGTACTGGTATGTTGCTGGACTTAGAATGTTTATACCAGAATGATGCCTGCGGGTTTAGGTATCATCTTGGTATCATTCTTTTCAGCCAGCGGCCGGCTTTCATGTAAAAGCAATCCTAGTGGCTAATTAGCCTCTGGACTGCTTTTACAAGCAGTGGGAGGGAATGTCCCCCCCCCCCCCCGGATATAAAAAGCGCCATTGGGAAAGCATTTTATCACACCGATCTTGGTGTGGTCAGATGCTTTGAGGGCAGAGGAAAGACCCCAGTTTTTTCAAAAAAGAGCACCTGTCACTACCTATTGCTATCATAGGGGATATTTACATTCCCTGAGATAACAATAAAAATAATAAAAAAAAATATGGAAGGAACAATTTAAAAATAAAATAAAAAAGCAAAATTAATAATAAAAAAAAAAAAAGCACCCCTGTCCTGCCCTGCTCTTGCCCAATGGCGAACGCAAGCGTCGGTCTGGCGTCATATGTAAACAGCAATTGCACCATGCATGTGAGGTATCACCGCGAAGGTCAGATCGAGGGCAGTAATTTTAGCAGTAGACCTCCTCTGTAAATCTAACGGGGTAACCTGTAAAGGCTTTTAAAAATGTATGTAGTTTGTCGCCAATGCGCGTTTGTGCGAAATTTTTAAAGCATGTCGTGTTTGGTGTCTATGTACTCGGCCTAAGATCATCTTTTTTATTTCATCAAACATTTGGGCACTATAGTGTGTTTTAGTGCATTAAAATTAAAAAAAGTGTGTTTTTCCCCCAGAAAATGCGTTTGAAAAATCGCTGCGCAAATACTGTGTAGAAAAAAAAAATGCAACACCCACCATTTTAATCTGTAGGGCCTTTGCTTTAAAAATATATATAATGTTTGGGGGTTCAACATAATTTTC